>WTXL01000072.1:0-160083 GCA_022376525.1 Russula vinacea
TTGGCAGTGTTTCCTTCTCTCTCTCATACATTTGGCCCCGTTTCGTACATTTTTGTTTTTACACTTATTATACATGCTATGCTTCTCGTGGTGAGTGGTTTTCGCATTATGATGCTGGTTGTGTGTGATCATGACGAGAGGGCGATGGTGTTTCGGGGTTTTGAACCCGCACCTTGCCTGGGATTCCAGGAATTTACCGCACCTGGTGGTGGTAGCGGTTCAAGGGCCCCCCCCATCAGCCACTTTCTTGGCCGCTTTTGGAAGGCACTCAACTTACTTAATCAAACCCCGACACGGGCAAGAGTGACAAACAGCCAACTTTCGTTTTTGTCGATACAACAGTATTATGTTTCAGAAAATACCTGGAGCATGTTCAGAAATAGTACCAGATGGCGTATCTTTAATTTGGCAGTGATTGAATAAGAAATGAGCGAGATATTCGAAGTGTCCGACAAGTGGGTGGTGTCCGAAGAGTGGGTTAGGGATAGTACTGTACACGCTTCTCACACGTCAAAATGGTCCACAAATCTAAAATTTCGCGAACGTGCGTGAATTGGGACAATCTATCCCGGTGTACATATTCTAACTGAAGTGTATCCATAGTACCGTTCCAATTTTGTCCAATCTGATTCCAACATTCTACCAGCACCGTCGATTTCTCCTTAACGCCTTTCAGCACGGACGTGACGACACTGCTCAGTAATCAAACTTGTCTTACGACCGCGAGGCCCACTTAAAAACCCTTGTGGGACGACGTCGCAGCACCAAATACTGCAGAGGACCCACGACTGCCCTTCTAACCTATCCGCGCCGCGTCTGCTCGGCCCCTATGGCACGCTTCCGTGCAGATGCGCAGCAGTTTCATGGACCACTCGATGCTACAAGGGACCATCGACCATCCGCTACCCATCACCGAAGGGACGGTCATTGCTGAACAGGTGGGCAGGTACAGGAACGTCCCATGATATATGGACGAGCAGATCGGAGGGTTGCCGGTTCGTCGTTCCTTCAGATAGGATGCGCTCCTGTTCGTACTGACAAATTCGTGCGCCCTCCTTCGCCTCGCTCTTCCTTCGAGAGCAGATCGTAGACGCGGTGCTTAAAAATGAGTCGTTTGTCTTCCTCCAGCTCCAAGTGCTCAGCCACACCACCTCTTCGGATGTCCCTCAAGAAGGAGGCGGGTACCCGCTCGTTGTGCCCAGCCCAATCCCAGCCCCAACAACCCAAAATCGACGAAAACACATCCCCTCCGTCGCCCCTGCTACGCGCGCTGATGATGGAAGAGATCGGGAGATATGCAGTTGTACGCTCCGGCCGTCTTTGGGACAGGGTTCGACGAGACGGCGTGGGCGGCAACGGGAATCTCCCAGACCAATTTCTTGCTGACAAACCAAGGTGACATCGCGTTTTGGAGCCGACTACGCACCACGGACCCGAAGGAGAATGCGACATTGGAAATAAGGACTCGAACAGGCCACTGCGAGATGACGGGGCATACAGCGGGTATTCATACGTTAAGCGCAATAGTGCGATAAAAGCCGTCGAGAGGCTGGCCTGGTCTTGTTTGCGCGTCACTTTATCTCGAACGTCAGTAAATGACTCGTTTTCTTTTTTTGTCGATGCCCAGGGATACTGACTCGCCTCAACTGACAGCCTGATTGGCCACTTCGTTTGAAAGACAATATTGAGCTAGCGCCACCGAACCACCAGACTCACTATACCCATAGTCTGGAGGGATATATGCTGCGGTAAAGCGACTTTCCCCCCTTTACTTCCCAAACCCTTCCAGCTTTTGGTATGGAATAAAAATTGCATGAAAAAGAGACAGGAATGCCTTCTTGCTCACCCACTTCTTTTTGACCCTGCGAAATTGTGATAGGCTTGATATAGTTGAAGGCACTGTACGTGCGCTGATTTATGTTTTCTCGAGAAATTCTCACTTTTTGTCCTACCCGTAGTCAGTGTCTTCGTGAAATTCTTGCTAGGCTTTCCTTATGAGCCATGTCTCAAGGACCAGAGGTGTTGGGTGGGTCAAGTTGGGTCTCGGACTTGACCTCAAGTCTTTTGACAACTATTTGGTGCTGATGTGTATAACCTGATTCCGAATCGAATCTTGATACCATCCTTTCGGCTCGAAAGTGCTCTTTTATGTTCTGCGTCGATGTCGTCTCCACCTTTCTATGGGTGGCGACTTTGGCTGGTGTTCACAACTATTACACAAGGACGGTATCGGTTTCCCCACCACACTGATACCCTAGTGAGTGCCCGTGGGCGATCGTGAGGTTTGGCAATGACGACCTGACACCCTAGGGAGAGCGTGCGTGCCTTTTCAAATAAGGATTCTCGATGGCAGAATAGACGGAATCGATCGTAATGAGCCACCAATACGGTACGGACTGCTTAGGCTCAAGTTCCTCAACTAGCGGCAGGCCCGAGAATTGCTGTACAAGATCCGTAACCCGAAGCACGAAGCCTCATCGCACTGTGGCATCTGCAATCCTTGCTGCAATCCGCGTTTTTATCTCCTTCTGCTTGCCTTTTCATCCCATACCTTTCGGCCGCGGATAGACATCCTTCTATGTGCAGCAGTCAAGTGCCCCGCGCACAGACTCACTTCTATGTGCAGCACGCAGTAGAAAGTGACTGCGGATAGACACCCCTCTATACGCGGCATACATGGCACAATGTTATAATTCAAGAATGTCTGATGTAATTGTACAGCGCACATTGTCAACTTGAACTGGAATTCTCAGCACTGACAAATCCGACTACAATATGATACAACAACCAAGTCGAACGCTAACAAACAAGGATGACAAAAGACATGGGCCAAATATGATCATGGAAGGTGGCACGTCGACAGGGGGAGAGAAGGATCAAAGGGGACCTCCAGTAGGAATAAATATACAATTACAAAGGAATTTGGGGTGCAGAACGTACATCATCTAAACTTTGTAGAACATTCACCTAACTTGATGGGTTTGTAATCTGGTGAGTTCCTCTAACTTGATGCACTTTGACAGTTGAACCTGGCCGAGTTCACCAATTTCAGGGCAATGTCGACGTTTTCCCAGAACTTCGGCCTTCACCTTGAACATGTTGATCATCTGCTTGATCTTCCACTGGCACAGTTGGACAAGTGAGTTGAGCTTAAAATTGATTGACCGTCTTGTATGTCTTCCTTGAAGTACTTTAAAGGAAGGAAATGTCCACCAGGAGACTGAGTTTAGGAATTGTTTGCTTTGGAGGGAGAAAATCAATTCTCTCCCTGTACTTGACAACCTTGTAGTCCTTGTCATTACTATGGATACACATCATCAACATATGAACCCTTATTTGAGCATTGAGGTGACTTACCTATCAGACTTGATAAGGTGATAAACCTCATATATCCACCCCACAAATTAATATCAGAGAAGTTGCTGTCAAGTGCTGGTTTTTCCAATTTCACTAGGATTGCACATCTCACGTAACCAAGGCTTCCAAGTAACACACCTCAACATCCTTCTTTAACATCTTGTAGGTCTTGCTATATCCTACCTCCATAGCAATTGTCGGATACTGTGACAGACTTCCCTCTCCTGCAACAATCACCATGAGAGAGATGTCCAGTGATTTGCCCTTGAGCGACGTGGTTTCAGTTTTGTTTTCAAAATACAAGTCTGCTTTGCTTGCGCCACCCATAATAACATTGCACTTTTGGAACCTGCTCAAAGTCTCTTGAGCTTTGGCTGCAACCTCCGTGAAGTACTGGATGGTTGACTTGTGGATTGGGGACTCGTTCCCGCAAACTACTATTGATGAGTTTCTTGCATTGTAATAAAAGCGAGTCGGCCCTCTTTCAAGGTCAGCTGCCTCAGCAATCTCATTAAATTGTCTCTCGCTGATTTGTTTGATGGTCATTTGGTCTTCGCCTGTGTGGTCAAGTATTCTTTGAATTATGTCTGTACTTTGGTAGGGAGGTAGACATGGCGATCTCAATAGCTAAAAGGCCTAGAATTAGATGAGTGCCAATACTGTGCTAAGTACTTACTGGACTTGGGGTTGGACTCTGAGGTGGTGTGGTGGAAAACTTCAGTGATGTCTCCAATGACAATGATCTGAGCATTTCATCCCCCATCAGGAAATACACAAATTTCTTTTCATGGCTTGTACAAGCTTGTACAAGCCCCAAAAGTTAGTAAAGTAACAAGTAGACAAGCCAGGTCTATTTTTGCCAAGTTGATGAAATTTTGTACTAACAAGCTCAAAAGTTGACAAGTTAGAACTAAAAATAATAGATTGCAATTAAAATCTTATCAGTCAGCTAATTATTTTAATTTCATATTTTTAATTTCAATTTCCGAAACCATAATGTATTTATAATACAATATATTTAATCTAATCTAATCACTATTACTAATACATTTTACTAATCTATATCTAATCTATAGTAAAGATAATGGGTCCGAGGCTGGGGCATCGATGCAGTGAGTGCCAATGGTGTTGACAAAGAGGCCCAGGCGTCGATGCAACCGGACGATGCCGAGGGAGGGGCAGGGTGACACCGAGGGAGGGGCGGGGTGACGCTGAGGGAGGGGCAGGGTGACGCCGTGTGGGGTGGGGACGCGACATGTGGGCATGGAATGAGTGAGCAAAGGAAAAAGAAAAAGAAACAAAAAAAAACTTACAAAGTGGCGTAGATGCGTGCAGTGGCCGGCGTCAATGAACCTGGAAGAGGGGAGGGGGAGGTTGACACAGTGAGCAGTTGGTTGAGGCGTCGACGAAGGGTGGGGGCGCGGCATGGGGGGATGAGCAGGTGCCATGTGTGAGTGACACTCAGAAAGCAAGAGTGAGCGGAGGGAGACAATAGAAAGAAAAAAAACTAACTCACCTATAATGAAACTATCCCAGGCCAATGCCAGGGGCATTGACATGGTGCAGAGGCACGGCATCGACGGAGCTGGAAGAGGTTGGGGAGCGCGGTTGATGTAGTGTGTGGCAGGTGAGGGGCAGCCCTCGAAAACAAGAATGTAAGCAAAGAGAAACAACAAAAAAACAAACTTACGCAGCTGGGGCGTGGACAATGGGGGCCAAAGGCCAGGACAACACAGCAGAGTACCTGGAAAGACGTTAGCAAGGAGAAAAAACAAAGATAAAAAAAAAACTCACGCAGAAGGGAGGCAATGAGCGCAGTGGCCCTTGGAAGAAAAGTCAAAGTGAACGCGAGCATCAGCAAAATGTAAAAGTGCTTAATTTGACTTGATCATCTTAAAAAAAAATCATCTTAAATTTGTCTTAGAAAATTATCATGTAAGACAGACTAAGGACAAACTAAGGCAACCAGACAAGCTAAAGTACTCCAAACTATTACTCAGGCCATTCAGACAAGCTAAAGTACTCTAAGTGGCTAAGCCATTACTCAGGCCATTAAGCGGCTCAGGCCATTAAGAGACATCAAAGCCGCCAAGGCGCATCTGCACACCTGGCTGCTCCGGTGCCCTGTTGACACTCCTTCTGCACCCCTCGTGCGCTGCAACCCTCCACATGCTACACTCCCCCTGCACACGTGTCTGCACCCCCTCCTACTTTTCCATGCCCCCTGCACCTGCTCGCATGCTTGCATATGTGTCGAGGGCCAAGGATGCAAGGCATCTGGCCTGTGCATGTGAGCGAGTGTGCGCGTGGGTGTTGAACGCGTGCACGTGGGTGTTGAACGCGTGCACGTGGGTGTTGAACGGTATGCGCGGGTGTTGAGGGCGGGGGCATTGATAGGTGTACGTGAGAGTCTTGAATCGTATGCGTGGTGTCGAGGGTGGGGGCATCGAGGCATACGCAGGGTTTGAACGCGTACGCGCGGTGTCGAGGGTGGGGGTATCGAGGGCGTAGGCGTGGGTGTCGAAAGCGTACGCACGTGTTGAGGTGTACGCAGGGATCGAGGGCGTGGGCGAATGTGAGGATAACGCGTGAGAATCAGAAATCATCAGTAAAAATTAAATAGTCACATACCTAGAGTGCCCAGGCGTGGGCGAGGGCGAGAAAGTCCCCTCCGACTCACATTTGAGGTGAGGGAGGCGTTGGCGATGGACGGAGACCCTGGTGAAAATGAGAAAAAAAAACTGAAAGTCGAACCAAGTGGCGTGACTGTGGCGTGGGTTTTGGAGACATTCCCACGGTTGACTTTGGTCCCACGGTTGATTTTTGGTGTTCGAATCTTCTAAGTCGCGCGTCTCCCTCATCATCCCCCCATCCCTCCTGCATCCCTGCCTCTCGTACGTTCGCACTCTACGGCGATGGGCATGTGTCGTTTCTCTTGCCAAGCTACAGCTAGTCGGCACAACGTGCATGTTTCTTGCTGCCAAGGTGGAAGAAATTGTGGCGCCCTCAGCAATCAATTTCCTTTACTGCGCCGACTCTTCATACACAGAAGCCGAGATCCTTCAAGCAGAGAAATACATCCTCAAGACGCTCGAGTGGAACATGGCTCGTCGGGTCAGCAAAGCAGACGAGTACAATGTTCAAGCGCGTACGGTTGCCAAGTATTTCTTGGAGATTGAGTGTTCTTTCTGTCTGTAAGTTCTCTTTTTTTCTCTCCGAGTCCTTGAGTCCGTACTGACCATACTATTCTCCCCTTCATGCTTTGTTCGGGGTTGTGATGTTGTAATCGCCCCCTCGTCCTGGGACGCGACACGCGATCGGCTCGCCGTCCCTTCTGCTCTCTCTCTCGCCCATCCTCGCTGTCCCTCCCTCTCGCGCTGTCCCTCCCTCTCGCGCTGTCCCTCCCTCTCGCGCCGTCCCTCCCTCTCTTGCCGTCCCTCCCTCTCGCCGTCCCCTCCCACTCACGCTCCGCATCCCTTCCGCTCTCGTACCGGGTCCCAGCTTTCGTTCTGGGATGGGACACATTGCCGTCCCTTCCCCTCCATTCTCGCTCTGGGACGTGACACGATGTTGCTGTCCCATCCTGTGATTTAGGTGAGGGTTAGTGCGCGCGTGCATGGGTCCAGGCCTGGGCGTGCGTGCGGGAACGAGTCACAAGGTACGTGACTGGTACATCCCTATTTCCCACTGACTCTACTGCACCCCCAGCATGATCAAGAAGCTGGGCGTGACAACGCCTCACACGACGCGTCAACCGCAGGCACGATGCGTCGGCGGGAACGTTGCGTCGGCGGGAACGTTGCATCAACCGCGTGCAATGACGCGTCAACCCGCGTGCAACGACGCGTCAACCCGTGTGCAACGACGCGTCAACCCGTGTGCAACGACGCGTCAACCCGTGTGCAACGACGCGTCAACCCGCGTGTAACGACAACGGTATCATTCTCCCCCGCCTTCCCCACGCCCTCTCCCACGTCACTAAACCCAACGACGCGTCAACGTTATCGATCTCAGCCTCGCAAAGAAATTTCGCGATCGCGATGGTGCCCACATCCCTTATAAGCAAGACGCTTATCACGGCGTTGGCACTTCACTATTCGCTTCCATCAATACAACACGGAATCAGTCCGTTTTGCTTGTCCCTTTGTTTCTGAATCGGCCACTCACGCACACCCTTGCAGAGGCTTCGCCACGTGATGACCTCGAGTCACTCTCGTACATGCTCGTCTACTTTCTACGCGGCACCCTTCCTTGGCGAAAGCTAAAAGCTCCCACCATTGTGGGAACTTGGGATCTTATTCATGATGCCAAACTCTCTACTGGCTCGGAACCACATGCAGAGCGTGTGTAATGTGATATCAGGTAGATTTAAGTTTATGTAGTAGATTAAGACCATGTAAATAGTAGATTAAGATTGATTTAAATGAGATTTGCTCATACCAAGTGTGATAAGCAAAATTAAGGTCCTTTAAGCATATTTAGGTACACTGCCAGGAGTTGGCTTTGTCTGTCTTAGGCATTCTTATGAATCGACTTGGATCACTTAAACTGGCCAAGATCTCACTTACAAAAAATAGACCTTACTTGAAGTGCCTTACCACTTTTTGCCTTAAAAGTGACTTGAAAAAAGTTTCAAGGCACATTAAGACCAAATAAGTCAATTTACATTTTCCTGATGAGGGAATGTTGAAACTGCGGCACATGCCGAAGTCACCTGACCCAAGTTCAACTTTTCCTCGCGTTCAAATGCTAAGTCGATTTTCATTGTTCGTCTGCGCCCCCGCTCCTACATCGCCTGCCAGGTACAGTATTTTTTCTTCTCTTTCCTTTTTTTTTTTTCCCTTGCTGATGCTCTTTTCTAGGTTGTCACTCACTGGCCTGCCTCCCGCTCCCTCCACCGTGTTGCTGCAGCCCCCCCAGCATCTGCCCGCTGATGCGCCGCAGGCGCGGCAGCACGCGCGAATATGTGCAGAGGGATGACTTAGAGCCCAGAGCCCGACGCAGCGGAGCGCCGGCCCGACAGGCTGGTGGCGCGGCGACGCGCACGGCTCAGCCACCTCAGCCACACAACCCATCCAGCTCCCAACACACAGCGACCGCTCACCCCCACCGACTGCTTGGATCGGCCACAAACTCGGTAGAAATATCGAGCATTGGTGGTACGATGGATCCCCAGCAAATCGGAGCACGGCGATCCCTCGATCCCCGGCAATCTCTCAAGACATTTATTAGTGGTTACAAGGCTCCCACAGCGCGCGCGGGCATTCAGGCCTCAAACAAACATTATCCCCAGCAAGGTCTAGTGCAGGCCAGTCCACCCTGCAAATTAGAGCGACGCCCGACGTCGCGCGCCGCGTCACCAGGCCCAAGAGCGAAATATAGGGACCGGGTGACCACGGCTGATCGGCTGATCGGAGTACCCTGAAACTTGGAAGGATTGTATATTAGGGTTGCTACGACGCACGGACCAAGTAGATAGTATTTAGTGTTAGTCGGTCATTAGTTATAGCCAATTTCCAGTCGGAGGGCAGTGCCCCTCAGTAATTCCCCCAGTTCTCAGTCAGTTCTCGGCCAATTCCCCTCATTTCAGTTGCATTCCCTTCGCTTTCTTCCCCTCTCAGTCGCCAGTCACGTCGCCCCCGCCCACAGAGCTCCCGAGCGAGCTCTGAGCCAGTTTCAGCCGTTTTCAGCCCCGTGTGACTGAATCGGCCCAATTAGGAAGTCGTGCGTCGCACCAGAGGTACAGCAACCTCACGGACCCTTCGGCTTCAAGTCGCTCGCATCGCATACTGCGGGGGCTTGGTGCATCACCGCGCCCCAGCACAGCTTGACATCGCTCTGTCTTCGGCACCAGAAGTCACTAGCTCGTACGTGACAACATGGGTAAGAGTAGGGGTTAACCGAGCCCAGGCCTTGTACGATACTGTAGTTTCCAGCGTATTCCACACCCTTCCATTTGATTCCATCGAGTTCTGGACGATGTATTCCGCCAGCTTCTCTTAGCTTCCATACGCTTCCGTACGATTCCGGTTCCTTCTGTAAGCGTCATCGTGTAGAACCTTCCGGATACTTTGTACAGTATATAAGGCTCTCTCTGTCGTCCCTAAGACGGCAAGTTGAGTCTCCTGTCCAGTAGCGGAGTCAATACACTCAAGTTCTCTCCTCCTTTCCACTCAACTTCGTCTTGGCTAGAGAGCGGCCGTAACGAGCTCGGTATCAACGATTGTCTAATCGTTATCGGATCTACGCCGGTGACATTAGACTCAACTTCTTATCATCACGGCATCCACATCCGCAGTAACTCTCACTCCGCGACGCTACGTCAGCAAAGCCGGAATCGACGACGGACTACCCGAGAACCCATACTTAGCCGTACTAACCTCGGACGCGTTCCCACAAGTAGGAGGAAGGATCCTCGCTTACCACCCCGACAAAGACTTCTCGTTCAAACCCCAGGCATAGTCGTCTTGTACAACGACTTCGGATACCTCTTCGAACTCGACCTAGATAATCAGATCGAGCATACGTAGGAAGAGACGCATAGACATCGAAGCCCACAACAAACTCACGCCAGCCGAAAGAAAGACGAAGGGACGATCCCTTGCAATCTGAACTCCTAGTGTACCACCCGCTACCCGAAGAACTTGTAGCAGCAGAATACTTCTACCAACCCGCATCCCCTAACACCGACTCAGAATCACGCAAAGAAGAGTCACAGTCAGACAACGAAGACCTCGTCGCACTAGCAATCCGACACTCCCCATAGAACCACCATGGCGACACAAACCCACTCCAGACTAGCCACCCACATCGCCAGAGGAACGTAACACTCCCTAACGTTCCTCCTATATTCATACCAGCCCCAACGCCCACCAACCCCCCTCTACGCGCACCTACTCCAGGAACTCCAGGTGGAGGCGGAGGAGGTGGAGGCGGAGGAGGTGGAGGGGACAAGCAAATCCCCAAGCCCCACCTAACCTCAGACTCTGCGGAAACCCCCCTGAAATATTCACAGGAGAGAGAGAAAGGCAGACCGCTTCCTCTCACAACTCAAACGCTACTACTTGGCCAACATCGGAGTCCCAGAATTCAACTCCTGGATCCGAAAGGTCGTCATCGCTGCACCTACATCCAAGGCCCGCTTGTCGACAAATGGGTCGACAGAGCAGTAGACTGGCTCTCGCGACTGGATCCTCTGATAGACGACATCGAGGATGTCTGGGTTCAATTCCTAGACGCTTTCGCGGAACAGTTCCAAGACTCCCAGAAGGCGAACGCGCCCGCACAGGCCTCGAAAGTATCAAAATGACCTGGCCCCTCATTGACCAATACATTCAAGACTTCGAGCAACTAGCTGCCGAAGCAGGATACACGCTGGGAGACGCCCCCACTAATCGATACTTCGTACGAGGACTAGTCCAAGCGTAGGGAGAGACGTCTTCAAACCATCCCCTAGCGATGACTACCAAGTGTGAAGAAGAGAGCAATCGATAGTGTCATCTCCCAGAAAGCCATAAACCAGATCTTCGGAAAAGAGACAATAACCAAATGGGCAGATTCGTCCCAGAACAACGACAACAGCGGAATAATCAGAACCGCTTCCAGGGCTATAATTCCTCGAATGCCCCTCGACGCCTCAACGACACCCCGGTCCCTATGGATCTGAGCCGCACTAGAGGCTTCAGACAAGGAGGACAACGCGCACAGACGCGCGTAACCCAACTCCAGATCCTCAAGGGAACCCCATCAAACTACCCGATGGATACCAACTCATCAGCGTGCCCAGTCCAGAATGGAGAAGGACAGCAACAACGCCGTCCCTTCCAGGCAACTGCTTTAACTGCGGACAACCAGGACATCTAGCCCGCAACTGCAGCAACAAAGAAGGCCAAAATATCATACGTGGCCGAAGGACCACTCATGATTGGGAACCAGCGATAGCTACGCTCCATCCCAACCCATCGCCAAACTATCCACACTTAAATCACAAATCGACAATCTCACGGCGCAGGAAAGGGATGACCTGGCCAAACAATTCGGAGCAGTAGAAGGAGAACAGGATTTTCCCAGTGCCTGATCAGATCGGCCTTGATCAGGGCACTTAGTTCAGAACGTGTATACTTGTCAAATCGTCAATCTATGTCAATCAAAGTCTATGTTAACACTTCGAACAAAAGGGCCGAAACCTCCGCACTACTCGATTCAGGAGCGACGGAAAACTTCATCACTACTCACTACGCCAACTGGCTTCGTTACCGATCAAACAACTCCCCGAGCAAGAAAAGTCTGCAATGTCGACGGTACCTCTAATAAACAAGGCGACATCACACACTTCACGGACCTAGAAGTGCAGACGGGACCAAACGAGTCAAATGCGATTCTTCCTCACCGACTTGGAGAACAAAAGGTCATCCTAGGATATCCTTGGTTCGCCGCTATGCAACCAAAGTGGACTGGGCTCGCGCCTGGATAGATTACGAACAACTCCCAGTCGTATTAAGGACACCCGACGCCACAAAGCCATCTTGTCCCTGCAAAAGATAGTATCAAGGTCAAAGCTAGCTTTAGAAACCTAGCAAAGAAACTCCGAAAGATCCAAAGCGAGGACCGTATGTTCGTAACAAGGGTATACGTCGAACCACAAATCACGTCCGCCAGTCATCGACAAACCCAAGCATCCAAACTGGCAGAAAAGGAACAAAGCCGAAGAAAGCACTCCATTACCGCACACTATCAAAGACATGCTCATGTATTCAGCGAACAAGAAGCCCAAAGATTCCCAGGACCACGACTATGGGACCACGCAATCGAGCTTAAGAAGGATGCCCCTGCCACACTACCAGGAAAATATACGCCCTCACCCAAGATGAACAGAAAGCACTTCAAGATTCATTAAAGAACACGTTCAAAAGGGCTACATACGACCATCCAAAAGCCCTTACGCCGCCCCTTCTTCTTCATCAAAAAGAAAGACGGACGGCTACGACCAGTACAGGACTATAGACGCCTAAACGAATGGACCATACGCAACCGCTATCCCCTCCCCTCATCAGCGAACTCATATCCCGTGTCCAAGGGGCGTCGTTTTCTCCAAATTCGATATACGTTGGGGATACAACAATGTACGCATCAAAGAAGGAGATGAATGGAAAGCAGCATTCATTACGAACCAAGGCTATTCGAACCAGAGTCATGTTCTTTGGCCTCACAAACTCCCCCGCTACGTTCAAACCATGATGAACGCCATATTCGCGGAAGAACTACGCGAAAACTGGCTGACAATCTACATGGAGACATCCTGGTCCACACCACGACGACATTACAGCTCACAGAGAAAAGGTCCACAAAGTCCTCAGAAACTAGACAACACGACCTCTACCTCAAACCAGAAAAATGTCAATTCGAACAAAAGAAAGTAGAATTCCTAGGCGTCATCCTCGAGAAAGAAACAGTACAAATGGATCCAACCAAAACCAAAGGGATCGCGGACTGGAAAACACCACAAAACCTCAGAGACGTCCGCGCGTTCCTAGGCTTCACAGGATTCTATAGATACTTCGTCCCAAACTACTCAAAAATCGCCCGACCGCTAATCGAACTTACGAAGAAAGCAGTACCATTCCACTGGGGCGAAGCACAATCAAAGCATTCGAAACACTCAAATCACTAATGTGCAGCCGCCCTGTACTCAAACAACCCGACTACACCAAACCATTCTTCCTATCAACCGACGCCTCAGCTTACGGCGTGGGAGCCGTACTCTCACAGGAGGGAGAAACAAACCCTCGCACCAAAAAACCAACGCAACAACCCATGCCTACTACTCCGCCACGTTCACCCCACAGAAAGAAACTACGACATCTACGAACGCGAATTACTAGCCGTCATCAAAGCTCTGACACACTGGCGACCCCACTCGCAGCCACAAAGACCCAGTAACCATACTGACAGACCACGCAAACCTCACCTATTGGAAAACACCACGACCATCAATAGGAGAGTCGCCAGATGGTTCACGAACTTCAAGACTACAACCTCGTCATAAACACGTACCCGGAAAGATACACGCAGCCGCGACATGCTATCCAGACCACCAGGAGTAGACAAAGGAGAAGACGACAATACAGACGTCACGCTCCTCCCCGAACCCATATTCGTCAGACTAGCAGACGAACCGGACCCAAGTGGACATCCATAGAAGAACGAGTCCGACAGAGCAACAAAGACAATCGCAACTATGAAAGAATGGCGTGATCGCTATCAACTAGAATTCGTCAAATCGCCATGGAACCATCCATACGCCTCTGGAAACATGAAGGCAAAATGGTGTTCCCCCAAACGACGAACTCAAACGAGACCTCCTACAACTAATACACGACAAACCCACGCGCACACGTAGGACGAGACTGGACCATCTACACCGCCAAAAGAGTCGCCTGGTGGCCCGCATGTCCAAATGGGTCGAAAACTACGTCAAAGGATGCGCCAAATGCCAACAAAAAAACGATACACATCGAACCATCCCCCACCATACAAAATCGACGTCCCCCTGCAGCCCAACCATTCGAGTCGTAGCCATGGATCTAATCACACAACTCCCAACAGCCACGGACACGACGCCATCCTCACCATAGTCGACCACGGCTGCACCAGAGCAGCCCTATTCCTACCCTGTACAACGAACGTAACCGGAGAAGGAATCGCCAAACTCTATCTAGACAACGTGTATCGATGGTTTGGAATCCCCTCGAAAATCATATCAGATAGGGACCCCGATTTACATCACACTTCTCAACCTCGTTGTGTCAACGCCTCGGGATCAACCGAAACATATCTACAGCCTATCACCCTCAACAGACGGCCTCTCGGAGCGAAAGAACCAATGGGTAGAACAATACCTACGATTCGTGACTAGCGCTTCTCAAGACGACTGGAGCGACTGGCTAGCAATAGCCACGCGGTACATAATAACTACCCCAACGCCACAACACGTATGCCCCGATAGAAGCACTTCTAGGGTACTCCCCCAGAATACAACGGAACTCCCTTATCCACCAACCACCGTCCAACTCGTCGACGATCGAACCAGAAAGGCAACGGAGAAAAGGAAGCAAGCAAAAGAAGCCTTGAACGAGGCAGCACGAGCCACACCACCTGACTCCTATCAAATCGGAGACAAGGTCTGGCTAGAAGCAAAACACCTCGCGCTCCCTTATCAAACGCCCAACTCGCCCCCAAACGTCATGGACCTTTCACAATCGTCAAAAGAGTGTCACCTGTCGCATATCAGCTACAACTTCCCCAGCCTGGACCATTCATGACGTGTTCCACGCATCCCTCCTGACCCCTTATCGCGAAACCATAGAGCATGGGACAACTACACGAGGCCACCTCCTGACCTTATCGAAGACGCCGAAGAATACGAAGTCGAGCCATCGTTAATCACCGTCACTTCGGACGTAAACGACAGCTCCAATACCTTATCAAATGGAAAGGATATCCCGATGCAGACAACACATGGGAGTCAGCAGACCATGTACACGCTCCCGCTGATTCAAACCTATCATCGAAAGAACCCATAGCGCCCACCGAACAAGATAAAAGAGGGCGAAGAAACGAAAAGTCTCCATCCGATCCCTCAATCCTACCTTCAGCAACACTCCACACCACTACGACATGTCTTCCCCTCCACTCCCATCAACGTCTTCAGCAACACCATCGAGTCATCTCTGCCCAGCAGAGTTCGGCGCCTCCACCATTACGCTCGTGGACCCAACCCCACTCCCGCTCACCTCACTACGCCCAAGCCGAACCGTCGTCACCACTCCCCCTCGTACACCAACCCCGAAACCACTCACACTCCGCACGCCCACGTCTCACCATCGCCCCAGACTCCGAGACCGAGGAGGCGAATCGTCGACCGGTCCACGCACAACTACCCTCTCTCCCCCAAGCTCCCTCAACGTCATGCAGGGACACCCAGAGCTCGACGCGAGCACCCTCCGCACCATCGCCATCGGCCTCGCCAACACGGCCATCGGCCGACCTTCCAACACCTCGAGGCCAAAACCGAGATCGAGCAGCTCCGCAAGGAGCTCACTGACCTCGCGCGAGATGTCGCGCAACCCGACGCAGAGTGCCCCGAGGGATTCGAGGAGAATCACGGCCGACTCCCCGACTTCGTCATCCCCGACGCCGACAACGTCATGCGCCAAGCGCGCTACATCAACTGGGCAACGGCCCCGTCCCCTTCGCACTCGGCACCCTCGGTCAAGGAACGACCCCGTCTTCCAGTACGACTATACGCCGCCCCCTCCTACATCCGCGACTCCCCCACCGAGCCACTCCCAATGTGGCTCATCGACGCCATCGGCGGCAAGTCGTCGTCCTACCACCAGCCATGGATTGGCCCGCAGCACCGACGACTGGGGCTGGCGCAGAGGTCGCCCGCTACACGAGGCCGACACCCGCATCCTCAACATCGCGGCCGAGATCCACGCGCTCGATTGCGAGCTGCAACTCGTCAAGGCGGAGACTCGTCAGAGTCGCTCTCGCCTCGAGGGAGCCCGCGCCCAGCACCGCTCAGAGCCTTACAAGCTCTTGACACTCGTCGCCCACTCGCGCTAACGCGCATGCCGGGGGTCTCCGCTTTGCCCGTGGTAGGGCAACGTTCCTAGACGGAGAGTGATGACATCGCTCTGTCTTCGGCACCAGAAGTCACTAGCTCGTACGTGACAACATGGGTAAGAGTAGGGGTTAACCGAGCCCAGGCCTTGTACGATACTGTAGTTTCCAGCGTATTCCACACCTTCCATTTGATTCCATCGAGTTCTGGACGATGTATTCCGCCAGCTTCTCTTAGCTTCCATACGCTTCCGTACGATTCCGGTTCCTTCTGTAAATGCGTCATCGTGTAGAACCTTCCGGATACTTTGTACAGTATATAAGGCTCTCTCTGTCGTCCCTAAGACGGCAAGTTGAGTCTCCTGTCCAGTAGCGGAGTCAATACACTCAAGTTCTCTCCTCCTTTCCACTCAACTTCGTCTTGGCTAGAGAGCGGCCGTAACGAGCTCGGTATCAACGATTGTCTAATCGTTATCGGATCTACGCCGGTGACACAGCTTGTGTAAGTTTTCTTTTATTTTTTGGTTGTTTTGCATTTGCTGACTCTCGTTTCCGAGCGTTACTTGCAGCTCCTACGCCATCCCATCCCGTTGTGCCGTGTCCCCACGCTTCGTTGACACCACCTGCTCCACGCTTCATCAACCCCCCTTCTGGCCTCTTCCGGCTGCGTCGATGCCTCGGTCACCACACCCGTTTGTCCACAGCTCAATGTAAGTTTTTTTTTTTTTATCGTTTTGCCTTTGCTCACTCCTGCTTCGTTGTCCCTTCGTGCCGCGTCCCCTCCCTCATGCCGTGTCTGCTCTCTTGTGCTGCATCCGTTCTCTCGTGCCACATCTTCACCCCCACCCACGCTGCATCAACCCCCTTCCCCTGGCCTATCCCGGCTGCATCGACATCCCGACCTCTGCACGCCGTGTCGGATGCCTCGGTCATCGTCAACGCCCCTCCACTGCACGCTGTGCTCTGTGCACGTTGTGCCCCCACCCCTCCTACGCCCTTACCTCGCCTTATGCGTGCGTCTGTGCATGTTCCTGTGCGATTGTGCACCTGCTACTTTACATGTATTAGGATTAGATTGTATTAGATGTGATGAGATTAGATTGTAGATTGTAGATGTGATGTGATTAGATTAGATTGTAAATGTATTATAATTAGATTAGATTGCAAATAAATGTGATTAGATAATGTTATAAAATATGTGTGATTAGATTAGATTGCAAATATAATGTAGATAAGATTATGAATAGTGTGATTATAAATTTTATTTTAACCTAATTGAAATTACAGTACATGACTTGTCATCTTTCTTATACTTTATTACTTGCCTGGTCTTGTACACTTGTTGAAAAGCCAAAAACCACTGAAAAGGGCCTAAAAGCCTAAAAGAAAACTGTGAATTTGCTGATGGGCCCTGAGGGTTTGCCATCTGCATTGACTTGAATGGGAATATTCTGTGGGCTTTGTGGAATGTGCATTGGCATCTGACTTGGACTTGGAGTCAAACAGTGATGCACTGAGTCCCTGCTATATGCAAGCGAGAGACTTAGAGTGGAGGGTTTGTCTAAGGCAGAGCACTTCTGGATTTGAAGCACAGGAAAGGGAATTGTCTAATCAGGCATTCCAGTCACACAGGACTGGCAATGGAGGAAAAGGACTTCTACACTCACTTGGGAGCTCGCTGGTGGCAGGTGATGTGACCAGTGATGGAGCAGCAATGGAGACAGCAGAAATGAAACCTGAATGAAGGGAAACGAAGTGGAAACAGTCAAGATATGGTGAGAATAGAGGAGACACGGCTCCCAGCTGGATTCTGCCTGTAAACTAAGTACATCACCAACTAATATACTAATCTACCTGGTCTGTGCATGCTGGCGATGCTATGCTATGCTCCTAATCCATTTTGAGGTCCTCCACCATGGGTGATTGGTCCGTGTCATCCATTCCATGCACACCCACTCCTGGGCCTTGCAACACAACATGCGATGTCCGGCATCGTCCTACATGGCAGGGGAGACTTACCAGTGCTAATCCTACTCAGGGGAATCATTTGTGAGAGTCCGGGATGCCCACACATGCTGTGAGAGCCTTGAAGTCCACTAGAGTGGTTTTGGGGTTATTGAGGGCGATCCAGGCAACTCCGCGCTTCGATTCGCCGTGAGCGCGTCGTACGACATGTGCTCAATATTCATGCCAGTTTCAGGGCGATCGGAGCTGGTGGGGAGGGTGCGTGGTCGTCGGAATTGTTGTATGAGTCGGAGGTGAGGCTGGAGCGCGCGCGTCACCGCCCGTCGCCGTCGGCCCGTCGGTCCGCTGCGTCGGACTCGCTCCAAGTCGTTGCTGGTGGTATCTGCGCGTGCTGCCACGCCTGCGGCGCATCAACGCTACGGTCTCACCAACCCCAGTGGTGCTTTCAGTTCAAAAAACTCTAGCACCACTCGAGCAAGCAAGACGACTTCAAGTGCTCCGAGAATGATGACGACTTTGTCCCTGCCAGTGAGTGCCCCTACCGCCTTGAACAAGAGGCTCGCCACCGCAAAGAATTTCTATTACAAATTACTGGGCCGAAGAAAATAAGAAGCAATGAGCGTAGGAGTGGCTACTTCGGGCGACGGTATTTTTGAGACATTGGGGCCTTTTCCCCCGACGACACATTAGCCTGGTTGTTAGCTTCGGAACGCGCGGCTGGAGGCCGTAATTTCACATGCAG
Source organism: Russula vinacea (assembly GCA_022376525.1). NCBI lineage: Eukaryota > Fungi > Basidiomycota > Agaricomycetes > Russulales > Russulaceae > Russula > Russula vinacea. The sequence goes on from WTXL01000072.1 coordinate 18,689, forward strand.
TCCACACGTCCGGAACATCACGTCAACCAATCGCGTTCATTCAATTTCAGAACCCATGGATAGTCACAGACACAACTCCTATGTCGCAGCAACCCATTTTCCCGCTGTTTGTTGTTCCGCACCACTGTACTGGAAGACAGAACCCGCAGAGCCGTTCGTCATGGTCCTGGGCGTCCCTCCTGAGGGTGGCACTTCACTTTTAAACGAACGAACCACGTATCAACAATGAAGATAGACGAGCAGTCTGATCCCAACTCCTTGCTTGCAGACAAATGTTCCATAACACGAATACAGTGCAATCTCCTATGCTGTAAGTACCTTGTCAAGTAGACAAGTAGACACTACTTTATAGGGTCGGAACCATACTCAGACAGTAGTCCCACAATCCCAGGATTGCCCAACGCCGAACTCAACTGGGAAGGGGTCTTGCCAGAGTCGTCGCGCGCATTGACATCTGCGCCGTGTTCTAGAACAATCGCACGGCTTGAATATCGCTCCGTCGGATTGCAAAATGTAGTGGGTTGCGCCAGAAGTAGCCCGGCATCTATCCTTGCCCACGTTTGAGTACATTCGAACAAACTCGAAATGTCCGTTGATCGTCGCCGGAAACAGTGGTGTCCAATCTAACCCGGCCGAGCATCGATATTTGCACCACGATCGAGGAGACATCGCCCAGCTCGACTTTTCCAAACCACGATGCTCGATGCAGTGGAGTGCCGCCATAATTGCCCCGACCCTCCAAATTTGCGCCATGTTCAAGTAGTAGTAACAATATGTCGGCATGCCCTGCTCTCGCTGCAGCATGCATCGGAGTTACTTCGTTCCCGCCCTTGGCATTTACGTGCTCTGGATGCTTGGCGATGAGGTGCTCGGACAAGTCACGAAGTCCAAGTAATGCAGCGTAATACAGGGGTACTGTTTCAAGTTTCTCGGGGCACATCGTAGACATAGAGCGAACGGGCCTATCTTTGTTGTAAATCCAAAGCCACGTTGCAAAGTGTGGCTTGTCTGCATCAAACAGACATTCCATCCCATCCTTGATCCGTGACGACGCATTCTCAAACTGGGCATGCATGACCCAGTACTCGGCAGCGTATCGAGCAAATGGGAAGTTCTTGATATTTTCACGGTCCACGCGATCGTCCAATCGGAGAAGAACGCCAAGGCATGCTTGTGCAAGAATCGTATGAGCAGCCACGAGTCGAATGTGATAGCGTGAGACATCTCGAATGGGCTCCACAAGCCGGTTCGCCGTCAAAAATTCCTTGACGGAGAAGTGCGAAAATTGGACAACCCGTGAATCCCCGTCTTTGGCGATCGTGACTAGACTTGAGCAAGCCGACATCACTGCTTCTTCCTGATCCTCCCAGCGCCAGCCTGGGTTTAGCTTCGGGATCCCCTCTGCGTTGAAGTCAAAGACTAGGACTTCTGCAAGTTCCTCGACTCGAAGTGGGCGAACAGCAGCCACCAGACACTGCAATAATTGATGGGCATGTCCTTGGTTTGGCTTCCTGATCTCCCTCAGTATGCGCTCGTATGTCTCGTCCAGGCTGTCAGGCAACTCCTGCAGGATACGCCGGACACTTGGTGGGAAGCACTGCCGCAGGACTTCCAACTGGCAGAACACCCATCTGAACCTATTTCATCTTTTGAGCTTCATTTATGAGTAGATGACAACACCCTTACATGCCATCCGCTTTTTCTGATAATGTCTTGATAACCAGATCCTTGTCCTCCTCCCGCCATCTCCGCATCCTTTGGTCGGAGTGAACAAAAGTCCCAACATAGTCGGCAATATCCTGCTGTTGTCCACTTTCGTCATGAAGTGACACGGCCCGCATAGTCAAGTGTTTGAGAACAGCATGGATATCGTGCTCCGGCCGACTCGCAACACATATGTGGACATTCGAGAAGTGAAGGCCAACAAGTTCTTCCACAAGCTCGAGGACCTCTTCCCGAGGTGATGGGATGGTAGATGTGATCGGACACTCGTCGAGCCCATCCATAATGATGTAAGTGGGTCCCTGCGCGTTGAGAGTAAGCATTTCTTTGAGGCATTCTACCATGGCGCGATCACTGGGTTTCCGTACTCCACGGTCATGTAAAGAATAGAGTCGGGAGAGTATATCGCAACAGGGATCGGACCGAGCAGAAAGTTGGATGAGGAGAGAGGGAAGCAAGTTGGAAAGTTTTTGTTTGTCAACGTCCCTGAAGTCAAAATAGAAATAGGCCATGGATGCCCTCCCAGCGTCGCACAAGGCCATGATATCTTGTATGATCGAGGAACTAGATAGATCACGTCAGTTTCACAAAGGCGGAAAGAGTCGAAGTGCAAACCAGATGACACTTTTCCCTGACCCCGCTATAGAAACAGGAAATGGTCAGGGACTGTCACATTGCGAAGATCAACAAGAGTAACACACGTTTTCCGTGTATCCAAAGGAAGGAGTCAGTGGACTTCCACTGATTGAATATACTGCCTTGAAAGAACCATTGAGCAGTACCGTCGTGATGAGCTTTGCATGCAACATTATGGTTGATAGATGGATCTGGGGGAGAAAGCCATCGTAAAAGACTTTCTCTGAGGTGGTTCCCTGTGAAGCTGTCTAAGTCCTCGCGGCGATGAGCAGTGGTTAAAGAGATAACGAACGGTTGACTTGGTCAAATTTGTCATCGACAACTCTGGAAATATCCTGCACTCTATTGTCGACACCTTGCACCTTGTTGCCAACGTCTTGCACGTCATCGCGGACATCCTGCACGTCGCCACGGACATCTTGTACCTTCTCCTCAACACCCTTCACTCTATCATCGACACCCATCACTTTACCATCGACGCTGCGCGTCATCTTCAGCAACTCCGCAGATGCCATCCGTGCCTCTTCTTGTGTCAATTTGTCCAACCGACCAAGGCTATCCTCGATGTCCGTGTTTCCTCCCAACTTCTTGATGTACTTTTCTAAATGACGTGTCAGTCGAGAGTAGTAAATCTATATGGCATCAACTCACTCAATCGTCCGCGTTTCACCTCCTTCGTAGCGATCGCAAGGATCGTTAATACCTCAATCATAATCTCAATGATTATGTCCGTCATAGCCGTGGTTGGTGTAATGGCAGTGTAAATCTCAAGCCGGCCAAAGAAATGTTCAACGCGGTTAAAGAGGTCGATGAGCTTGTCTAGGCTAGCGCTCGCATCGTTAGCCGCCTGGGAGCCATGGCGTATCAATAAAAGCTGCACAAAGGAGCGATGAAAGACACCGACCATGAGGAGAACACCGATGCCCGCAAATATTGCATTCGCTGGAGGAAATGCCTGAAAGACAAAAATTAGGGCAGAAATTCTTCACGGGGAAATATCTTGATATCCACCAGACCGACACCCCCGCCAATGGTGGCAGAAAACGCATACAAGACATTTACAGTCGGGGCGACCCATTTTGTGAGACCGTTGTCACCATGGGATTTGCTGAACGCGGGAATTTGCTCTCGAAGGACGGTGAAGATGGCCTCGGGGGAATCACAGGTTTGAAGACTGGGAAGGAGTGGATGAGAGGCAAGGTCTTTCTTGGTTTTACGTCTGTAAGTTTCCAGCGCGGCATTGAAAATGGACATAAATTTGGAATGCGAGGTGGACGTGGAGGCGATGGCGGACATGATGGTTCGTGGATAAGCGAGGACATCGATAAGTAGCCGCCCAGGCCTCACGTGTAGGCCTCACATTGACGAAACATGAGGCGGCCGTGAGTGGTGCGTGGGCGCGTAGGCACTCCTACGTTGCCCGTCCTAGTACTGCTTAGAACCTCCCACAATCAATTTCCTGTCTGTGTTTGCGTGAGCAGCATGGCATATTCTTAGCTGTGTCATACACGACTTGCCTGTGCATTGAGTTTCATGGGTTTTACAGTATCACCTGTCAAGTCAGCATGCACACTCTGCCTAGTACAACACTTGGCCAGCGAGAATGCTTCGGGTAGCCACTACTTGGCCTGAAAGCAAGTACTTTGCTTAGAAAAAAGCACCAGTACAGACCCGGATAATCGGATTTGCCATCGGGCACGTCCGTTCGGTAAAAAAGCTCTTCTCTTTCCTTCTCTTCCCTGGTTTTTGCATTCCGGGAAACTCGGTCCAATCTAGTTACAACTTCGGACATCCTATCACTGCCCTTACTTCTTGTTGACGCCTTTCAGCGCGGACATGACGACATTACACAGTAATAAACCCGGCTGCGACCGCGGGGCCCGACGTGGCAGCACAAAATGCTGCACCGCCATTTCCTCGCGGACCGTCCGCGATTACGAGGACCCGACCGCCTCCCTTCCAATTGATCCGTGTCGGCACTGCCGACCTACAGCACCGCGCTGTGCTGGCCCCCATGGGCCATGGCACGGCTTCCGTGAAAATGCGCAGCACGTCCCTGGACGGCTCGCCGTGAGATACTACAAACAGCGCACGGGTGTCCCTGGAACCGTGACTATCATCGAGGGTACGGTGATTGCTGCGCAGGCGGGCGGGGTACAGTACTGGTATGTGGAGCGATGAGTGGATCAAGGGGTGGTTGCCGGTTCGTCGTCCTCTCAATTAGGATGCGCTCGGGTTCCTACTGATAAAATTCTGCCTTTTATCCCCCTCCGCCTGCTCCTTCGAAGCAGATCATAGACACGATGCATCAAAACAGGTCGTTCAACTTCCTCCAGCTCTATACGCTCGGGCGCACCGCGGCCCAGACATCCTCCAAGAAGGCGGCTACCCCGTCGTCGCGCCCAGCCTAATCCCACTCCCGATAACCCATCCCTACCGTACCCGTGCCATGCGCGCTTCCGGTAGAAGAGATCGGGGTGTATGTGGGGATGTACGCTTCGGCCGCTGGGGACGGCGTCCTTGGGACCAGGTTTGATAGCTGGAGATCCATGCGGCGAATGGGTATCTCCCGGACCAGTTTTGTTGACAAACCCTAATGAGTAGACGGATTTGTACCGCGGCTCGATGGAGAATCGCACGCTTCGTGCTTCAGGGGACGGACGGACACCCAGACTTTGTCTACATCCGTATTTTGGGGCCAACCAACCATCACAGACCCGACGTGGAAGGCGACACGGGAAATAAAGACCCGAACAAGCTACTGCGAGATATATGGGGCGACGAGGCGTGCGTTGCGAATTCGAACTTTTGGGTGCGACAGTGCGATAGAGGCCGTTGAAAAGGAGGGCGGCCTGGTCTCGTTCGCGCATCACTTTATCTCAAACGTCCGTAGATGATTCTGTCTCTGTCTTTTATCGATGCGCAGGGATACTGACTGGTCTCAACTGTCAGCCTGATCCGTCACGTCGTTGAAAGACAATCTTGAGCTAGCGCAATTGAACCGAGACTGGCTATAGCGATGGTCCGGAGGGATATATGGTGGCATAACGCTGCGGCAAAGCTGAGTGACGACTTTCCCATTGTTACTTCCCAGATCCTTCCAGCCTTCGGTATGGAATTGAAACGGCATGAAAAAGACGAAAGCTGACCTTCTCGCACATCCTCTTCTTTTTTACCTGCGAAATTGTGATTCCAAAACCTGATATAGTCGACCAAGGTACTGTATGTGCAATTTCTTTTGTCCCAAGACGTCCTCACTTGTTCAAGTAATCATCTTTCCCTACTGGTCGGCGTCTTAGATTTCTTTGCTTGTGGGCTTTCCTGGCCCCTTGTCTCAATAACCAGAGGCGTTGGCGTGAGTCAAGACGGGTCTCCTGACGGACCTGACCTCAAGTGTTTCGACAGCTATTTGGTGGTGCCACCGATTGCTCCAATTCATGTTCATAACTGGCTGTTTTCATCCCAGGTTTCGATGCATCTTAGTCGTCTGGATACTTTAGCTCACTATCTCCACCCGCGGTATATTCCGAATAATTCCTACGAGGTGTCACTTTGGCCGAGCAGCTTCTTATACAAACTGCTAGCGGGCCTTCTTGCGCTGGACTCTGGTTCTAGTCTGACAGCATACCGAACCTAATCTCTAGTTCTTGGGATGACTAAGGACGGGTCTCATTTTCGACATGCTTCAAATTGATTGGCATCTTGCAGCGCGCGAGACCACTATGCTCGAGATGAAGTGACGAGTTCAATAATTCTTTCACTGAGAAATGGATAAATTGCATGAGTTGTTGCGTGCGTCCGCCTTCAAGTCATGCTTTTTTTCTGCTTTTCGGTGAAGGAGGTCTTGGTCTCAAGTCACCTCACCCCTCAGAGTGGACCTCTCTCATATTATCACATTCACTATTCATACGCCCTACGTTATATCTTCCTTTGCGTTCTAGTCAGCTAAGATAGCGACAACGTCCTTCGGCTCGATATGCTGCTGATCAATGGTTGGACCGTGCCCAGTTCGGAAGGTCGGAAGGCGTCATTATGTGAAGAAATCCCTTTTTCAACTAAAACTACTCTATTTTCGCAGCGCAAGGTTGAATGTACTAGTTTCGAGGACTTTGCCTTTCTCGAATCTTGATACTACCCTTTCGGCTTGAAAGAGCTCTTTTATTTCATGCTGTTCTGCGTTGCGTCGATGTCATCTTCACCTTGCTATGTGCGGCGGCCTTGGCTCAGGCTGTTGCTGCACAACTGTTACACAAGGTCGGTACCAGTTTTTCTACCACACTGATACCCTAGAATGTGGTGCACGCGGGCGGTCGTGAGGTTTGGCAGTGACGACCTGACGCCTTAAGGAGTGGGTGACTCATTCAAATAAAGGTTCTTGATGACAGTATAGACGGAGTCGATCGTAATGAGAGTTACTGATACGGTACCAACTGCTCGGGCTCAAGTTCTTTAGTGGCCCAAGATCCATAACCCGCCTCACGATGCACGGTGCCCAAACGCCACAAACTTTTGTTGGGGATCAGTAGGCCCCGTCCAAGGCCTTTATCTTTAGTTTTATATCGCTATCGTAGTACTGTAGCCCTTCCTCGTCGTAACACGGAGACGGCGTTTTTCAGACAACGGAGCCTTCCCGAAATAATACGTGACATTAGGTTAGATTCTGTATGTCCGACTGTATTTTCACAAGATGAAAGTGGTGTGCAGTCCACACGTTTGTGTCGCAGGTTACCGCTGCTGCCCAGGCCATTTTTCCCGCCCTTTATTATCCCGCAACGACTTTACAGAACCCACAGGGCCATTCGTCATGGTACTGTGCGTCCTTCCTCGGCGTGTCACTTTACTATCTTCAATTTTAAACCCACCACAAGACGGAAAAGCGGACTGTGTTCCATTCCCTGCGCTTTCTGACATGTAAATAACGCGAATACACTGCTATCTCATACTGTAAGTACACTGGTAAGTGGCAAGTAGATACTACTTTATAGACTCTGCACCGTACTCGGACAGTAGTCCCGCAATCTCGGGATAGCGCAACGCTGATTCCAACTGGAAAGGGGTATCGCCTTCGTCGTTGCACGCATTGACATCTGCGCCGCGTTCCAGTAACAATCGCACGATTTGAATGTTATTCCCGTCCACTGCAAAGTGCAGTGGAGTCGAGCCGGAAGCATTCCGGACATCAATCCTTGTCCCGCGTTCGAGCAGCATTCGAACAAACTCGACATGTCCGTTAATCGCCGCCGAAAACAGTGCCGTCCATCGAGTGCTGTCTTGAGCATCGATATCTGCATCACGATCGAGTAGAAATTGCCCAGCTTCGACTTTGCCATCCCACGATGCTCGATGAAGTGGAGTCCCCCCATATTTACCCCGACCCTCCAAATCTGCGCCATGTTCAAGTAGTAATGACAATATGTCGGCATGTCCTGCAAACGCTGCAGCATGAATCGGAGTCACTTCCAAACCGCCCCTTGCATTTACATGCTCTGGATGCTTGACGATGAGGTACTCGGCCAAGTCACGAAGTCCGAGAATTGCAGCGTAATATAGAGGGACTGCTTCAGGTTTCTCGGGGTGCATCGTAGATAGGGAACGACCTCCGTCTTCGTTGTAAACCCAAAGCCACGTTGCGAAGTGTGGCTTGTCTGCATCAAACAGACATTCTATTGTATCCTTGATGCGTGACGACGCATTCTCAAACCGGGCATGCGTGGGCCAATACTCAGCAGCGTATCGAGCCAGCGGGAAGTTTTTGATGTTGTCACGGTCAACGTGGTCGTCCAATCGGAGGAGAACGCCAAGACATGCTTGTGCAAGAATCGCATGAGCAGCCTCGAGTTGAATGTGATATCGCGAGACATCCCGGATGGGCTCCACAAGCCGGTTCGCCGTCAAAAATTCCTTGACGGAGAAATGCGAAAATTGGACAATCCGTGAATCCCCGACTTTGACGATTATGACTAAACTTGAGCAAGCCGACATCACTGCTTCTTCTTGATCCTCCCAGCGCCAGCCTGGATTCAGCTTCGGGATCCCTTCCGTGTTGAGATCGAAAGCCAGGACTTCTGCGAGTTCCTCGACTCGAAGTGGGCGAGCAGCCGCTACCAGACATTGCAACAATTGATGGGCATGTCCTCGATTCGGCTTCTTGATCTCCCTAAGTATGCGCTCGTATGTCTCGTCCAGGCTGTCCGGCAACTCTTCCAAGATACTCCGGACACTTGGTGGGAAACACTGTCGCAGGACTTCCAATTGGCAGAACACCCACCGGAACCTATTTCATCTTCTGAGTTTTATTTAAAAGCAGACGAATATATCCTTACATTCCATCTGCTTTCTCCGGTAGCGTCCTAATAACCAGTTCCTTGTCCTCCTCGCGCCATCTACGCATCCTTTGGTCTGAGCGAACAAAAGAGGAGATATAGTTAGCAATATCCTGCTGTTGTCCACTTTCGTCATGAAGGGACACAGAGCATCGGGTCAAGGGTTCGAGGACGGCCTGAATATCGTGCTCAGGCCGACTTGTAACGCATATGTGAACATTCGGGAGATGAAGGCCAACAAGTTCTTCCACAAGCTTGAGGACGTCTTCTCGAGGTGATGGAATGGTAGACGTGATCGGACACTCGTCGAGCCCATCCATTATGATGTAAGTAGGTCCTTGCGCATCGAGGGTGAGCATTTCTTTCAGGCATTCTATCATAGCCTGATCGGTGGGTTTCCGTACTCCGCGGTTGTGTGAAGAATAGAGTCGGGAGAGTATATCGCAACAGGGATCGGACCAAGCAGAAAGTTGGATGAGGAGAGAGGGAAGTACGTTGTGAAGTTTTTGTTTATCAACGTCCTTGAAGTCAAAATAAAAATAGGCCATAGATGCCCTCCCAGCGTCGCACAAGGCCATGATATCTTGTATGATCGAGGAACTGAATTGATCATGTCAGCTTTACAACGGCGAGATGAGTCGAAGAAGGGCGAACCAGATGACACTTTTCCCTGAACCCGCTAGAGAAACAAGAAATGATTAGGGGTCGTCACATGGTAAAGGTCAAATGTAACAGACGTTTTCCATGTATCCACAGGAAGGGGTCCGTGGACTTCCATTGATTGAATATACTGCCTTGGAAAAACCATTGAGCAGTACCGTCGTGATGAGCTTTGCATGCAGCATTGTGATTGACGGATGGGTCTGGGGGTGAAAGCCATCGTAAAAGACTATCTCTAAGATAATTCCCTGTGAAGCTGTCTAAGTCCTTGCGACGATGAGCAGGCGTTAGAGATAACGAACTGTTGACTTGGTCAAAATTGTCATCGACAACTCTGGAAATATCCTGCACTCTGTCGTCGACGCCTTGCACCTTGTTGCCAACATCTTGCACGTCATCGCGGACATCATGCACGTCACCACGGACATCTTGTACCTTCTCCTCAACACCCTTCACTCTATTATTGACATCTGACATCTTGTCATCAACGCTCCGCGTCATCTTCAGCAGCTCCGCAGATGCCATTCGTGCCTCTTCCTGTGTCAATTTGTCCAACCGACCTAGGCTATCCTCGATGTCTGTATTTCCAGCCAACTTCTTGATATACTTTTCTAAGTGACGTGTCAGTCGAGAGTAGTAAATCTATATGACATCAACTCACTCAATCGTCCGCGTTTCACCTCCTTGGTGGCGATCGCAAGGATCGTTAGTACCTCGATCATAATCTTAATGATTATATCCATCATGGCCGTAGTCGGTGTAATGTCAGTGTAAATCTCAAGCCGGCCAAAGAAATGTTCAATGCGGTTAAAGAGTTCGATGAGCTTGTCAAGGCTAGCGCTCGCATCTTTAGCCGCCTGGGAGCCATGGCGTATCAATATAAGTTGCACAAAGGAGCGATGAAAGACACCTACCATGAGGAGAACGCCGATGCCCGCAAAAATTCATTTGCTGGAGGAAATGCCTGTAAAACAAACATTAGAGCCGAAATTCTTCACGAGGTAATATCTTGATATCTACCAGACTAACACCCTCGCCAATTGTGGCGGAAAACGCATACATGACATTTACGGTCGGAGCAACCCATTTTGTGAGACCGTTGTCACCATGGGATTGGCTGAACGCGGGGATTTGATCTCGAAGGACGGTGAGGATCGCCTCGGGGGAATCGCATGATTCAAGACTGGGAAGGAGTGGATGCGAGGCTAAGTCTTTCTTAGTCTTACTTTTGTAGGATTCCAACGCAGTGTTGAAGATGGACACAAAATTGGAATGCGAAGTAGATGTGGAGGCGATGGCGGACATGATGGTCGGTCGTGCGTAAACGAAGACATTTGATAAGCAGCCGCCAAACCTCACGTTGCGCGGCATGCGGTGGTTGTGGCCTGTGGGCACTCCTACGAGCACTCCTACGTTGCCCTCCTAGACACACGTGGCCAGCGATAACGCTTCGAGTGGCCGCTACTTAGCCTTGCAAGCTTAGAAAGTAAGTACTTTGCCTACGGTATTCTGAGTTTGATGATAGGATTTGTCATCGGACACATCTCTTGTAAAAATTTGCATTCCGGATACATCCTACTTCCGCCCTCGCTTCGCTTTTCAGTAGGACATGACAACATTATTCAGTAAGAAAACCCGGCTCATGACTGCGGGACCCACTTAAGAAGCCTTCCGGGACGTCGCAGCACTAAATACTGTACCGCCACTTCCTTGCGGACCGTCCGCTATTTCGAGGACCCATGACCACCCCTATCCGAAACTCTTCCAACAGATCTGCGTCATCGCCTACCTACAGCACTCCGTTGTGCTCGCCTCCATGGCACGCTTCCGTGAAAATGCGCAGCACTTCGCAGGACGGCTCGCCGTACTACAAACGTGTTTCTGGAACCCTGGCCATCACCAAAAGGACAATGGTTGCTGCGCAAGCGGGCGGGTACAGTAACGTCCCTGGTATATTGAGCGATGAGTGGATCAAGGGGTGGTTGCCGGTTCGTCGTCCCCTCAATTAGGATGCGCTCGGGTTCCTACTGATAGAATTGTGCCTCCTTTCTGCCCCCGCGTGCTCCTTCGAGACAGATCATAGACACGGTGCATCAAAACGTACCGTTCATCTTCCTGCAGGTTTATGCGCTTGGGGGCACCGTGACCCCAGCATCCTCCAAGAAGAAGGCTACCGGTCGTCGCACCCAGCCCAATCCCGCTTCCAACCACCGACTAAAACATATCCCCAGCGCTACCCGTGCCACGCGCGCTGACCGTAGAAGAGGTTGGGGGGTATGTGCAGCTGTACGCTTCGACCGCTTGGGACGGCGTCCTTGGTGCCAGGTTCGACGGCGTGGATATCCATGCGGCGAACGGGTATCTTCCAGACCAGTTATTGACAAACTCTAATGAGTGGACGGATTTGTACCGCGGCTCGATGGAGAACGGTGCGCTTTGTGCTTCAGGTGTCTGTCGGATACCCAGACTTTGTCTACATCCGTGTTTTAGAGCCAATCACACATTACAGACCCGACGTGGAGATCGATATGGGAAATAAGAATCCAAACAAGCTACTGCGAGACATGGGGCGACGGGGCGTACATTGCGAATTCGGACTTTGGGCGCGACAGTGCGATAGAAGCCGTTGAGAAGGAGGGCGCGGGACTGGTCTCGTTTGCGCGTCACTTTATCTCAAACGTCGGTAGATGACCCCGGCTCCGTCTTCTATTGATACAGAGAAATACTGACTCGTCTCAACTGACAGCGTGATCCACCACATAGGTTGAAAGACAATATTGAGCTAGCGCCATTTAACCGGGAGCTGACTATAACCACGGTCCGGAGGGATATGCTGGCATCATAATGCTGCGGCAAAGCTGAGTGGGTCGACTTTCCCATTTTTACTTCCCAGACCCTTCCGGCCTTTGGAATCGAATCGAATCGGCATGAAAAGAGCGAAGGCTGGCCTTCTCGCACACCCATTTTTCACCTGCGAAATCGTGATTTCGAAACTTGATATAGTCGACCAAGGTACTGAACGTGCGCTAATTCTTTTTCCTGACTCCTGAGACGTCCTCATTTGTTGAAGTCACGTTTCCCTACCATGGTCAATTGTCTCCCTGGATTTATTTACTTGTCGGTAAACCTGTGTCTCAAGGATTTCGAGACAGCTACTTGGTTGTGCCCTATTTCACGTTCAAACTGGGTCGTTTTATCCTGGGTTCTTAAGCGCTTTAGTCGTCTGGAAACTTTGCACCACTGTCTCCGCCCCTAGTATTCCGAATGAGGTGTCGCTGTGACAAAATGGCTTCTTATACGAAATGCTAGCGAGCCTACTTGCGCTGGACTCTGGTTCTGGTTCGACTGTATACCGAACCTAATCTCTAGTTGTTGGGATGATTGGGATGGGTCCCGTTTTCGACATCTTCGATTTGATTGGCATCTTTCAGGGTGTGATACTACTATACTTGAGACGAAGTGGCGAGTTCAAAAATTCCTTCACCGAGAAATGGATAAATTGCATGAGTTTTGCATCCGTCCTAAATCATGCTTTTTTTCTGCTTTTCCGTGAAGGAGGTCTTGGTCTCAGGTCACTTCGGCCCTCTGAGTGGACTTCTGTTGCACAATCGGATTCACTGTCCAGACGCCCTACGTTATTCCTATCTATGCGTTCTAATCGACCAAGATAGTGTCAAGGTTCTTCGGCTCGATATCGTCATTACGCGAAGAAACCTCTTTTTAACTAAAATTACTTTATTTTCGTGGCGCAAGGCTGATGCACAGCCTTGCCCCTTCCTCGTCGTGCCGTGGCGGGCGAGCATTTTTCAGACATCGGCGTCTTTCCCCTCGGTTAGTTTCTGAATTCCGACTGTAATTCCACAACACTATTTAGTCCACACGTCCAAGAGTTCACGTCAACCAGTCGCGTTCTCTAATTCAGAAGCCATAGATGTTCCCAGACACAACTCTGAGCACACCGGTCTACGGACCCTGTATGCCACTCACCATCTGTCCAGCCTCCTGAGCATAGAATGCGTTAGCACGGCTGGATCCTGGTACCCGCATTGTAAAAGTCATCAAACTCAATTGGGGCTACTCGTTCGACCTGACTGCTGCCCCTTCTGGGCCATATTTCAGGGCGACGTTGGCTTGGATGGGTTGCAATGGACCACGTGATGTTGGCACAGGCCTTACGTTACCCGTAGTCAACGTAACAAATGAGCGCTAAAATTGGAGCCTACAGCGCCCGTTACAGTACGGTTCTGGGTGTCCCTCATAGGGCTTCACTTTTACAGTAGACCAATCACGTATCAACAATGAAGCATTAATGGAGACGGAAGAGCCATTCGTCTCTGTTAGTATGCGTTCCGATTCTCGCGCTTGTGGGCAAATAAATGATCTCATGTACCATAACACGAATACAGCTCCATCTCCTACATTGTACAGTCGTGTACAGTCAACAAGTAAATACTAGTTTTTAGACTCGGCACCATACTCAGACAATAATTCCACAATCTCATGTAGTTCCATCGCTGATGCCACCTGGGAAGGGGTAATGCCTGAATTGGTGCGCACATTGACATCTGCCCCCTGTTCCAGTAACAATCGCACGACTTGGATGTTTCTCCCCTTCACTGCGAAGTGCAGTGGAGTTTCGCCGGAACTAGTATCACGGAAATCAATCCTTGCCCCGCGTTTAAGTAGCATTCGAACAAATTCGACATATCCGTTGGTCGCTGCCACAGACAGTGGTGTCCAACCATCGCAATCTCGAGCATTGATATCTGCACCACGGTCGAGTAGAATCTCTCCAGCTTCGACTTTTCCATACCAGGATGCTCGATGAAGTGGTGTCCCATTATATTCTCCCCGACCGTCCTCCAAATCTGCGCCATGTTCAACCAGTGATGACAAAATGTCGGCATATCCTGCTTTCGCTGCAACATGCATCGGAGTCATTTCGTTCCCACCGCTGGCATTTACATGCTCTGGATGCTTGGCGATGAGGTGCTCAGCCAAATCACGAAGTCCGAGCATTGCAGCGTAATATAGGGGGACTGCTTGTGGTTTCTCGGGGTGCGTAGATAGGGAACGACCGTCAACTTCGTCTTCGTTGTAAACCCAAAGCCATATTGCAAAGTGTGGTTTGTCTGCATCAAACAGACATTCTATTGATTCCTTGACGCGTGACGACGCATTCTCAAACCGGGCATGCGTGGGCCAATACTCAGCAGCGTATTGAGCCAGCGGGAAGTTCTTGGTGTTGTCACGGTCAACATGGTCGTCCAATCGGAGGAGAACGCCAAGACATGCTTGTGCAAGAATCGTATGAGCAGCCTCGAGTTGAATGTGATACCGCGAGACATCCCGGATGGGCTCCACAAGCCGGTTCGCCGTCAAAAATTCCTTGACGGAGAAATGCGAAAATTGGACAATCCGTGAATCCCCGCTTTGACGATCATGACCAAACTTGAGCAAGCCGACATCACTGCTTCTTCTTGATCCTCCCAGCGCCAGCCTGGGTTTATCTTCGGGATCCCTTCCGTGTTGAGATCGAAAGCCAGGACTTCTGCGAGTTCCTCGACTCGAAGTGGGCGAGCAGCCGCTACCAGACATTGCAGCAATTGATGGGCATGTCCTCGATTCGGCTTCCTGATCTCCCTGAGTATGCGCTCGTATGTCTCGTCCAGGCTGTCTGGCAACTCCTCCAAGATACTCCGGACACTTGGTGGGAAGCACTGCCGCAGGACTTCCAACTGGCAGAAGACCCACCGGAACCTATTTCATCTTTTTTAGTTTAATTTATAAGCAGACGACAAACATCCTTACATTCCACCTGCTTTCTCCGGTAGTGTCTTGATAACTAGATCCTTGTCCTCCTCGCGCCATCTCCGCATCCTTTGGTCGGAGTGAACAAAAGAGGCGACATAGTCGGAAATATCCTGCTGTTGTCCACTTTCGTCGTGAAGGGACACAGAACATAGAGTTAAGGGTTCGAGAACGGCCTGAATATCGTGCTCAGGCCGACTTGTAACGCATATGTGGACATTCGGGAGTTGGAGGCCAACCAGTTCTTCCACAAGCTCGAGGACTTCTTCCCGAGGTGATGGAATAGTAGACGTGATCGGACACTCGTCGAGCCCATCCATAATAATGTAAGTGGGTTCCTGCGCCTCAAGGAGCATTTCTTTGAGGCATTCTACCATAGCGTGATCACCGGGTTTCCGTACTCCACGGTTGTGTGAAGAATAGAGTCGGGAGAGTATATCGCAACAGGGATCAGACCAAGCAGAAAGTTGGATGAGGAGAGAGGGAAGTAAATTATAGAGTTTTTGTTTATCAACGTCCTTGAAGTCAAAATAAAAATAGGCCATGGATGCCCTCCCAGCGTCGCACGAGGCCATGATTTCTTGTATGATAGAGGAACTGAGTTGAATATGTCAGCTTCATAAGGGCGGAATGAGTCGAAGGGCGAACCAGATGACACTTTTCCCTGAACCCGCTAAAGAAATAGGAAACGATCAGGAGTCGTCGCATGGGGAAGGCCAAATGTAACGCACGTTTTCCATGTATCCACAAGAACGGGTCGGTGGATTTCCATTGATTGAATATACTGCCTTGGAAAAACCATTGAGCAGTACCGTCGTGATGAGCTTTGCATGCAGTGTTATGATTGACGGATGGGTCTGAGGGCGAAAGCCATCGTAAAAGACTATCCCTAAGCTGGTTCCCTGTGAAGTTGTTTAAGTCCTCGGGGGGATGAGCAAGCGTTAAAGAGATAACGAACTGTTAACTTGATCTAATTTGTCATCGACGCCTCGGATCTCGCTGGAAATGTCTTTTACGTCGCTGCCAATGCCTTGCACCTTGTTGTCAATATCTTGCACGTTGTCGCGGACGTCTTGTACATTCTCCTCGACACTGTGTGTGATCTTCAGCAGCTCCGCAGCTGCCATCCGCACCTCGTCTTGTGTCAACTTGTCCAACTTGTCCAGGCTATCCTCGATCTCTGAATTTCCAGTCAACTTCTTGATATATTTTTCTAAATAACATGAGTCATGAATGGTGAATCTACGCAACATCAACTCACTCAATCGTCCACGTCTCACTTCCTTTGTGCGATCGCGAGGATCGTTAGTACCTCGACCATAATCTCAATGATTATGCCCGTCATAGCTGTCGTCGGCGTTATGCCAGTGTAAATCTCAAGCCGGCCAAAGAAATGTTCAATGCGGTTAAACAGGTCAATAAGTTTATCTTGGCTGCGCTCGCGTCTTTAGCCGCCTGGGAGCCATGGTGTGTCAAAAAAGGCTGCAAAAAGGGAACGATAAAGGATACCGACCAAGAGGAGAACGCCGATTCCCGCAAAGATTACATTCGCGGAGGAAATGCCTGAAAGCCAAAGATTAGCAGAAATTCTTCACGAGGAAATATCCCGATATTCACCAGACCAACACCCCCGCCAATGGTGGCGGAAAACGCATACAAGACATTTACGGTCGGGGCGACCCATTTTGTGAGACCATCGTCGCCATTCTGGGATTGGCTGAACGCGGGGATTTGATCTCGAAGGACGGTGAGGATGGCCTCGGGGGAATCGCAGGATTGAAGGGTGGGAAGGAGCGGATGAGAGGCTAGATCATTCTTAGTTTTACGTTTGTAAGTTTCCAAGGCAGCGTTGAAAATGGACACAAAGTTGGAATGCGAGGTAGATGTGGAGGCGACGGCGGACATGATGGTTCGTGGATGAGACTTCCAGGCCATCGATAAGTAGCCGCCCAAACCTACAGACAGTAGAGTACTTTGCTTAGTAAAAACTGCACGTAACGTCTGATTTTGTAACAGTCCATGAACCATTCAATCTTTTCTAGTTTTGCATATGAATCTGGGGAACTCTACACTCTATTCTGGTGCATATTACCTCTCTGCGAATGAAGCGTATAGGCCCGTATAGGATCAATCCAGTTACGACATCGGATATCTGAACAGCACCAACGTTATTTCTCGCCAATGCCTTTCAGCACGGACATGATGGCATTGCTCAGTAAGCAGATTTAGCTCACGACCGCGGGCCCCACATAAGAAGCCTTCTGCTTCTGGGACGTCGCAGCACCAAATACTGTACCGCGATTTCAAGAGCCCATGACCGTCTCCTCCATTCCGAAACTCTTCCAACCGATCCGCGTCGGCACCGCCGACCTCCAGCACCGCGTTGTGCTGGCCCCCATGGCACGCTTCCGCGCAGATGCGCAGCACGTCCCTGGGCCGCTCGCCGTGGAATACTACAAGCAACGCACGAGTGTCCCCGGAACCCTGGCCATCACCGAGGGGACGATGATTGTTGCGCAGGCGGGCGGGTACAAGAACGTCCCTGGCATATGGAGTGATGAGCAGATTAAAGGGTGGTTGCCGGTTCGTTGTTCCCTTAGATACTACTGTATGATGCACTTAGGTTTCTACTGACAAATTCTGTGCCCCTGCCCGCCCGCCTGCTCCTTCGAGGCAGATCGTAGATGCGGTGCATAAAAACGGGTCGTTCATCTTCCTCCAGCTCTATGCGCTCGGCCGCACCGCAGCCCCAGACGTCCTCCAAGAAGAAGGCAACCACCCGGTCGTCGCGCCCAGCCCAATCCCACTCCCGACAACCACCGACGATACCACGTCACCACCCGTGCCGCGCGCGCTGACGATAGAAGAGATCGGGGAGTATGTGCAGCTGTATGCTTCGGCCGCTCGGAACGCCGTGCTCGGGGCCGGGTTCGACGGCGTGGAGATCCATGCGGCGAACGGGTATCTCCCGGACCAGTTTTTGCAGACGAATACGAATCAGCGGACGGATTCGTATGGTGGTTCGGTGGAGAACCGCATGCGCTTCGTGCTCGAGGTTACCGAGGCAGTCGTCAACGCTGTCGGTGCGAACAGGACGGGCATACGGTTCAGCCCGTGGTCCACATACCAAGGTGAGTAGGTTAGTGTTGCTTGAAGGCGCGCAGGATTTTTTAAAAGTTCTAATTTTATTTTACTTTGGTTTTGGCAGGGATGAGGATGCCAGACCCGCTTCCGACGTTTACGGAGGTCGTGAGGCGCATCCGCGTTGGGTACCCGGACTTTGCGTACATCCACGTTTTGGAGCCGACCACGCACCACAGACCTGATGGAGAAGGCGAGACGGGCAATAAGGACCCGAATGACTCGAACAAGCCACTGCGGGACATCTGGGGCGACGGCGCGTACATTACGAATTCGGATTTGGGCGCGACAGTGCGATAGAGGCTGTCGAGAAGGAGGGCGGGCTGGTCTCGTTCGCGCGACACTTTATCTCAAACGTCAGTAAACGGATTCTCGGTTTCTGTCGACTTGCAGGGACACGACGCTGACTCGTTTCAACTGACAGCCTGATCTCCCACTTCGTTTGAAAGACAATATTGAGCTGGCGCCATCGAACCGCAAGACTTACTATACCCATGGTCCGGAGGGGTATATCGACTATCCTTTTGCGACAGAGGTTTTAAAGCATAGATTCTAATGAGCCAACGATTGTGTATTATATTACAGTAGACGCTGTCTAGGAGATGATACGGGGGCCTTTGAAAGGCACACACTAGTACGCACTAGTAGATGCGGAATAAACTACCATTGATTACGTCTCTCGCCCTCCAATAAGAACGATGATCTTTTCATAGATGGTAAACACAATGCCTCCGCTCATCTAAGTTGCAAACCATTTAGCGCGAGGGTGTGAGGTGAAAAACGATAGGAACGCACAACTAGCCGTGCCAATCTCGGGGTTGTGCCAGTCCAGAAGCGCAGGACGCCCTCCTCCGTAAAGATACGGTACGCGCAATGGAACGAGTTACGGTACTGCGCACGTGCATCGAGTGACTGCATGCGCGTTTTGATCACACTGGCAAGACAGAGAGAAAATAATAATGCAGTTGGTAGCTCATTCTAATTGCCGCGCGCGTGCGGAAGGAATCACGCACTCAAGGGCATGGTGGTGTACACGGTGACGAGGCCAGCAATCGCGCCCATGCCGAATGTGACGCTACTTGGTAGCGCCTGTCCCGTGCGCGTGCGGCTCTGCACGGACTGCTTGAGCGTGGTGTACGTCGTGAAGCGGACGGCCGAATTGGCACCCTGCCGCATCATCTGCAATTAGATTTTCATCGCGGGGGTTAATCAATTATTAAACCGGAACAGAAGATTTGGCGACGACGTACCACGGGGAATAACCCACGATATATCCCTAGAAGACCCTCTTGCTTTACAATTGACGCGGTGCCATGCAAGAGGCCGCGATACCGCGGCTGAGCTCGTTTCGCGTCATCAATAAGTTTCGTTCTGTCACAGATTAGCGTGGTCTAGACATCAGATAAAAAAGTAAAGGGGAAGGGAAGGGCATGGAGGTGGACAGATGGGTGTAGAGAAGAGCAGATGACCTACTTGATCGTTTCCGAGGGTGTGACGGCAAAAATAGCCTCCATCATCCCTGCACCGAGCCCTGCTAAGAGACTTCGCGGCGCACTGACTTTACCCTTGATGCCACGATCGACGCGTGAGCCGATCGATCGTGATGACGGGGCTGACGATGGATAATGAACGAGCTCACGTCTTTATCCGCGAGTGCCTGTTTGAATCTGTCGTAGGATACAAAGCGCACGCCGGCCTTGACCGAATTTCCAATAACGAGAGCAGGACAGCCCGCATACAGCCCGCGTACGCCGTGCGCGCGCAGCGTCTCGCGGATTATGGTGAGCGGCGGCTCGCGCTTGAGGTAACGTCAGACGCCAGCTCTCCCCGTCGCGTTCGGCGAAAGGATAGGACACACTTTTCCGCCGAATTGTGAGCGTGTCTTGACGAACTCCATTGGGTAGGTAATAAATCTATGCCCATTCTTAGATACAGTCAAAGGAGATACAAGGGGAGAGGGATGAATGTCGCCTGCTGCTCACGCTTCTACGGCACCTGCCGTCCCACCCGCGACGAGAGAGTGAAGAGGCTTTTCTTTCTTGAGGACATTGTGCGGAGGAGAGTGGTACTCGGTTTACTGAGAGTCAGTCGGCTGCCAGGTATTGGCGAGGCCAACAACACTAGCTAACTTGGGACCGCTGACAAACCAAATAATCACCTTCGGGGATCCGGCCCGGCCTGCAACCTGTGAGCTCACGGCCATGGCACCACGAGTTCTTCTTCTACGAACACCAGCACACCACCAGAATCTGATCGCTACGAGGCGGCTCTCAAGCGCGCTTCCTTTCGTCCCCTCTCGCTTCCGGTGCTTGAAACGGCGCTTGAGAACCTTGAGCACCTTTCCCGCATTGTCCGGGGGGAGGACGACGAGGGCACGATAGACGGTGTGATTGTGACTTCTGCGCGTGCGGTGGACGCATGCGCCAATGCAGGTGCTGACATCGACTGGCGGGGATGCGTTTCTATGTCGTGGGACCCGCTACCGCCGCAGCCCTGCTCGCGCGGCTGCCCAATCCACCTGAAGATGTGCGTGGTACGGAATCTGGAACTGCGGAGCAACTCGCGCGCTATATCGTGCATGATGCAACGAGGGAGGAGAGGTTGTTGTATCTGACGGGAGACAAGAACCGGGAGACGCTTCCCCGCATTGTGCAGGAGGGGCTCGGCGAAGGCGTGTTGAGAGAACTCAGGGTGTATGCGACGCGCGGAGTGCGGGACTTTGAGAGTAGCCTTACACGTGCCTTACAAGGGGAGACGGGTACGTATTTGCTTTCTCATCGCGTATGACGCGCGGGACGAGAGAAGGAAATTAACATGGCGCCTGTGTTATGAAGATGACGACGAGCCGTGGTGGATTGTTTTCTTTGCACCTTCCGCCGCTGCGCACGTCATGCCTGCTTTGCGTGGGCATTTTTCGATGGGAGTGGGTGAGTCCTCGCCGGCCTCCAAGCGTCGAGCTCGGCTGGCTGCAATCGGGCCCACCACGGCCAAATCTATTCGGGAAGATGCCGGATTTGAAGTAGATGCGGTGGCAGATGAGCCGAATGCAGATTCGCTGGTCTTATCTCTTTTGGGCGCAAAATAGATATATTGTTGCCGTTTATGGGAAGAGCCGGTTGCCTGTCATTTGCTGTCAACGGGAGGTGAGATCAGCGACATTCCCATTGTTCCTGTCCTGCCAGCGCCCCTTCGTCCCTGTCATGGCTACAGTGTTCGGGGTCACCACACCCGTTCATACTGTCTCTGTCTTTCTTTTTCCTCTCCCCTCACTATCTCTAAGTAAATATCCTCTACCGCTGTCTATTTCCCCCCCATTTCTTCCGTCGCACCACTAATTGCCGCTTATCGCGTTCCTTTTTACCCTCTTTTTTCCATACCCGAGTGCCGACCACGATATCAACCCTCCGTGTGGGGTTTTCATTTGCCCCTCATGCCTTCACCACGCTCCGCCTATCAAAGACCCGAAATGTCAAGCTCATCTACGAGTCTCCTCTCAAAGGCCGGCCTTCCTTCAGTCCCTCCCTCTCGTACTGCTTCTCCCGTAAGCTTCTCTTCTCTCCTTTCGTCTCTTCGTCCGAGCCGAGTTAACTTTCAATGTCCTTTCTCTAGGCGCCCTCTTTAGCCGACAGGGTGATTCCGTCAACTTCACTTCCTTCGCACTTTCAGTGCTGACTGTTTTAATAAAATCCCTCTAGTTTGCGCTCGCGCCCGATCCCGCAGAGTGGGGTTTCGGCGCTCTCACGATGAATGTACGAGAGCCAGACGATTACCTTCACAACCCAGATCCGAAGCGCGACCGCCACTACGATGCTGGCGGCCACATCTTCACTTCGCGTGGCATCGCTAATCTTGGTTGCCTCTTAATTCTTGCATCCGGGATGCTCATGCTCTTGTTCGTCCTTTCTTGATCTCTTCCTTGGAAGCCACCACCAACAAAAGCACCTTTTAGTGCTGGCTATCCAATTTATAGCCACTACACGACGAAACGCCAGTCGATGCAGGGCGCGTTCAATTACGGTGGTACAAATTCATCCGGACAAGTTCCCAAGCTAGTCAATAATATCGGTCTCATCGATCCTGATACGCCCCAGAGCGCACACTCTAAGGCTTCATTTGAGGACCCCACGCAGACATGGGACCTCGTCTTCTCTGATGAGTTTAACCTGGATGGGCGAACTTTTTGGCCTGGGGATGATCCATTCTGGGAAGCAGTTGATCTGAATTATTGGCAAACCGTGAGTTCACTTGTTCCTGTCCCGCGTCCCGTGCTGACATACGCATCAGGGTGACTTGGAATGGTACGATCCGAAGCAGGCCTATACGAAGGGTGGGCAACTTTGGCTCACGATCAACAATGCGGACCCGGCCAGCAATCACAATCTGAGTTACGTTTCAGGCATGGTACGACCAGGTCTTTAGCTTCACTGAGCGATGTTAATTTCCTGCTGGCAGATCCAATCATGGTGAGTATTCGCAATGATGTATCCCCACTTTTGGACGACGACGCTGTCGCGTAGGAACAAATTCTGCTTCACTGGGGGAATGATTGAAGGTAAGTTGGATTTTGTTATTGACCTGAGTATTGCTACATCACATCTACTGTTTTCTAGTCGCTGTACAGCTTCCTGGAAGCAGTAAGAAGGCGTGAGTCCATAGCAATACGTATAATTTTTTGTGGAATTCATCCGCTTTCAGTGGCTTTTGGCCTGCTGTCTGGACAATGGGGAACTTAGGTATACAATTTCGTACTCGCGTTGCCCTATATTGATGACTGTCTTCAAACAAAGGCCGTGCCGGTTTCGGTGCTAGTCTTGATGGCATGGTAAAGCTTCATTTTCGTGATGTCTCCTTCCTTTTCTGAAGCTGCTTCAGTGGCCCTACAGCTATGACTCTTGTGATGTTGGCACCCTTCCAAACCAGACCTACCCTGGAACTCAAACTCCCATTGCGGCCACGGAGAACGGTGACCCCCAACATAATAATGTACTTGTGCGTAATTATTATTCTCGCGTCATAGCCAAGCACCCAGCTGACAGCGATCTATGCTTTATTGCGCAGTCGATGCTACCTGGCCAGCGCTTGTCGGCATGCACATGCCCTGGCGAGTCACATCCAGGCCCTCAGAACTCGGATGGCTCCTTCGTCGGCCGTTCTGCTCCTGAGATTGATCTGTTTGAGGCTCTTATCGATGGTAAACGAGGGCAAGTGTCTCAGTCCGCCCAATGGGCACCGTTTAATGTACGTTTCTCGCAACGAACGTGTTGAGGAACTACAAGGCACTCATGATGAGTTCAGGCAGCATACGGGTGGCAAAATACTTCGAACAATTTAGTTATCTCGGACCCGACGGTAACCCAGCTAAATACTTATATCGGCGGTAAATGCTTCCCCCTATCTCATTCAATACAACGTCTCTAATCCTAGAGCTTTAACTACGCAGGCGCTTTTCAGCAAACTACGAGTGGCTTGGCGTTCACAGACTCGGATTGTTACGAACTCGATGCCGGATGCTTCTCTGTCTACGGCTACGAATACGCTACAGGGTGGGTGTCCCTTGTGATGACTATTAGCATGGCGATGCTGAAATAGCCGAGTTAGTTCTTCGGGGTATATCAATTGGATTGTCAACGATACCGTTTCGTGGGGGCTAAAAGCTGCTGGGCTGGGTGCCGATAGCGCAACAGAGATCAGTGCCCGACCCATCCCGACAGAACCTATGGTATGTCTCACACTGCCTACTTCGTAAAGAAAGGACTCAATTTTTGTGATGGTTCGGTACAGTATATCATCATGAACTTGGGACTTTCGTCTAGTTTTGCCCATGGTGTCGACTTTACAACGCTAACGTACCCAGCAACGATGCTCGTTGACTACGTCCGTGTGTATCAGCCATCGAACGCGCACAACATCGGGTGCGACCCACCAGACTACCCGACAAAGGCCTATATCGACGCGTACCCAGCGGCGTACACAAATCCCAATTTTACACTATGGGGTTCTCCGCAGTACAACCAGACGCAACCCAAGAATCGGTTACTTGTCAGTTGCTAGCGGACCCAAGTTCTCTCGCACAGCATATTATCTAGAGCGCAATCTATATATCTGCATATTGACGTACTCACTCAGGCATCCGCTAGTTGTCCTTGTCTATCTGCTGCTTTGTTCCCGCTCCGAGCACGTTGATGGTGGAGGAGAGAGCCACTGGTAGTGGGATTTGCATATACAATGCATCATTTTTTTTTCGCTTGGGATTCTTTTGGGACAGACTATCGGATTACATATTCTCGCGTTATACGTGCCACTTACACATATGTTATTTGAACCTGATGGCGGGGAGAATCAGGCCAGGGTGGGGGCAAGGAAGTAATACAGGGATGATTAAAAACTGCCAGTGTCAGGTGCGAGGTGTTGTGTCATCGCGTCATCATCCCGGGCGTCTAGACATGTACTGTACCTGTTCTGGTACGCCAGTATCAGCCCCTACACCAAGCACACTTTGCTTCACCTCGATTTAGCTCAAGTTCAACCTTCCTTCGCTCGCACCCGACGATATGCTTGACATTTCAACAGTCAACAGCACTCCGATAGGTGTTGTATGTGAGCCCTGCTGTTGACCATTCAGCATGGCAAGGCAGCGTCGCAGGATCCCGGGGCCCGAATCCCTCTCTTCCTCTCTTCCTCGGCCTGCTCGGTACTATTCGGGAGAAGGAGTGCGAGAACTTCTTCACGTAAAGCCCCACCCGCCTCGCTGCCTAGTTCGCTTCCGGACTCTGCGCGTATATAAGGCGACGTTTGCCTGTCTCTGGGCTTGCGACGTGCCAGGGCTAGTTTCAGCTACCACACCCCATCCTCTCACTCGTTTACCGTAGCTCGACAACCCTCCTCCCTTCTCCCGCAAAGCAGAAAAAGATGTCTCGTGGGGTCATAACGCTTTCGTCGGTCGTGGCTCTTGCCGCGCTGAGCGCATACTACTACGCCCCGACATTGCCGGACCTGAGCAGCCATCTTGGGCTCTGACGGGCAATGTGCATGTGCCTGCGTCCGCGTCTCCGTCGACGCGACGACCGACGGCGCTCGCGTCGTCCGCGCAGGAGTTTGTGGCGCAGGAGTTCGACTATGTCGTTGTGGGCGGGGGCACGGCCGGGCTCGTGGTTGCCGCGCGGCTGTCTGAGGACGAGCGGGTGCGCGTGGGCGTGCTCGAGGCGGGCGGGTACGTCGCGCCTGGGGAGGACCGCGGATCGATTTGATCGTCAATTATGGTCTTGTTTTTGGAGATCCGAAGTATGATTGGAATTTGAAGAGCGTGCCGCAGGAGGGACTGGATGGGCGCGTTGTGCAGGAGACCGTGTAAGTCGTATTTTATGTTATTTTTTCTTGTCCCCACTGTTCAAACCACTCGCCGTCCGAGTCTTCCTTCCCCTTCCCCTTTCTTTCTTTTTCGTTCTTTCGTTCGGTTTTGGGGGGTCACTGATATCTTGGGGTTATGTAGTGCGCGCGTACTTGGAGGTTCGAGTATGATCAGCGATGTGCTCTGGCAGCGTCCTTCGCGGGAGGAGTTTGACGTGTGGGGTTCTGAGCTGGGAAAC
This sequence comes from Russula vinacea, assembly GCA_022376525.1. NCBI lineage: Eukaryota > Fungi > Basidiomycota > Agaricomycetes > Russulales > Russulaceae > Russula > Russula vinacea. The sequence continues at coordinate 44,568 of WTXL01000072.1, forward strand.
GGGCCCACGTGGTCCTTTAACGCCCTCCAGCCGTACTATCGCAAGGCAGAGAACTGGACGGGTCCTCCGATCAAGACCCTCCCGGGCGGACGGAAGGACCACGCGATTGGGAAGGTGTTCGGCAGGAACGGGCCCATGCAGATTAGCTACAACAATTATTATCCTGGCCTGATCGAGGAATCCGTCGCGGCTGCGAACACCCTCGGAGCCAGAACGAGCTCGAACCCCGTACGTACCGCGCGTTTTGTTTTTTTCGAATAACGGAGTTTAGGGGGCTAACCCCGGAACTAACCGTCCGACTTGCAGGAAACGGGCAATGCCACCGGTTTCTTCACTCCCGCCCGAGCGGTCGACCCGCGATCGGGAACTCGGTCCTCTGCCCTCACGGGATATTTCGAGCCAAATGCCGATAGGAAAAACTTCGTTGTACTCACCGGCGCGGAAGCCACCAAGGTTCTGTTCAAGAGCGCCGGAACCCAGAACAAGAAAACGCCCCGAGTTGCGGAAGCTGTTGAGTTTGTGTCGGGCGGGCACAAGTACACGGTAAAAGCGAAGAGGGAAATCATCTTGTCTGCAGGTGTGCCCCCTCCCTCTCTTCCCGGTATTCACCAGATTGGCCGGGTAATTGACGCGCTTACAGGCACGTTTAAAACACCTCAGCTTCTGGAGCTGTCCGGGATCGGTGATAGAAGCCTGCTCAAAAGCTTCGGCATCGAAACCCAAATTGACCTGCCCGGCGTTGGGGAGAACTTACTTGACCAGACCTACACTCTGATTGACTTTGTTGCGAAGAAGCACGTCAAGACGCTCGGTACGTACCTGCCTTTTATTCTATTTTTGATCGATCTACGTATCTCATCCACGGCCCCTTCGCGTGCGAATAGACGAGATGCGCATCAATTCCACCTTTGCCCAACAGCAGCTCGCCTTACAGTACGTAGTTCCGTATTCTCGTCCCCCCGCCGCTCGCGCGCTGATGAGGTATTTGCGCGAAGTGCGGAGACGAAGACGGGGATTCTCACCTACGATACTGCAGCCACTGGCAGCGTCCCGCTGCAAGCCGTCCTTTCCGAGGAGGAGATAGAGCTGCTCTCCTCTCTCATCCCGTCGGCGGTCGGCAGCGACTTGTCTCCGCTTCAGGCCGTCCAGTACGATCTCCTGCGTAAATGGTTCGATGAGGGCGAGATCGGATGGGCAGAGTTCCTCTTGCTTTCTGCGGGAGGTGCTACATCGGCACCGAGCCCCGATACTTCCTATGCGACACCGATCGTCTTCCATCTGGTACGCAAACACTCGAGCCCCTTATTTGTCCGTTTTCCTGACTCCAGTCGACAGCATCCGTTTACACGCGGCTCAGTGGTAATGCTGCAAGTTGTTGTCCGTCTTGATGATGATTGCTAATGTGACTCTGGAAGCACATCAACTCTCCTGATCCCCTTTCTCCTCCCGTCATCGACCCGAAATATTTCGGTCATAAATTCGGTCAGTCGCCCCAATTTGACTATTCTCGGCTGTCAGGCTTCCTAATACATGCATCCAATAGACGTCGCGTTCCATGCAATTACCACCGCATGGCTCCGCAAGTGGATGCATGCGGAGCCGATCAGTGAGTTGCTCGTCAAGGAGAACGCCCCGGGAGACGACCGCGTCGACACATTCGATGAATGGGCAGCATATACCCGCTCCAATGCGATCGTAAGTCTTGTCTCTCCCCTCCATAATTGGCACTCGAAAAACTTAACATATTACCTTTCCTCCGCATAGTCGACTTTCCATCCTATAGGAACGGCCGCGCTTGCACCGGAATACTTGCGCGGTGAGTAGAAACACGTTCCCGAGCCGACTCGGAAGCATCATCTTATTGTTTTGCTTTCGTGTCCAGGTGTCGTCGCGCCCGACTTTAAGGTTCATCGCACGGCCAACCTGCGCGTCGTAGACGCAAGTGTCATCCCGTTCACATTCTCTGTGGCGCCATTGGCGACCGTGTTCGCCATCGCCGAAAAAGTGATTGATTCACTCTAGTGTCTGGCCCTTCCACATGCTGACATACTTTGTGCAGGCCGCGGATGTCATCAAGGCGGCTGGTTCGCCAGCTTCATGAGTGCGAAAAACACCGAAAAAAAACGGTTTAGATCTCTGTTATAGGCACAAAAGAACATCTTGGTTGTATATTAAGTTAGACTGTAATTTCGGTCTCGGTGCTCGGTAGCAATGCTTGTAACGACCATACCCAAAAACTGAATATTACTGAATTGTCATTGTTTTTTTCGACACCCAGAGCGCCCAAATAAAAAGTGAAAGGTTCATTGTGCCAAGTGTCCAGGTGGCACGAGTAAAACAGACCACTTGAGTAAGCGAGTTGCTTTTTTAAACGATCGATTAATAATCCCAGCCGCACCACACCAAGCTCTATGGTCGACGCATACCGTTCCTTTCCTTCCCTCCTTCCCTTAAGAGTCTCCGTACCACGTAGCGGTAGCGCTACATAGCATTTTCACACAAAAACTCGCGTGCCGAGTCTGGGCGCTCGATGGCTGCCTACAAGTTGACCTGTCTGGTTGAAGGGGAGCGATCGACTTTTTCCGTACTCGTTTCCCATATAGGCGATGTCGATGAGTTGAAAGAAAACATTTATCAAAACGAAGGAACAACCTCTTTCGTGGTATCGACGCTGCGGACCTGCTCCTTTCCAAGGTCTGTCTGCGTGATCACTGATCTGTTTGCCCGCCAACCCGCTTCTCTTACAGGTTGAGATAAACTTTGACACCCTTACGTGCGATGTCTCCGAAATCAACCTCAATGACTTCATCTCGCACACGTTAACTGACTCGGGTCAACTTCTATCACAAATCTGGGAGAACGTGCCTCCCGCTCGGCGACACATTCATGTGTTTGTGCAAGTGAATGGCGGTGATGGTGCCGGTGCTGGTGACCAGACACCATCCTCCTTACAGCGTGCGTCTTGCTTTCCGCTGCTAACTCCACCTTCAGTCCGCCTTGCGAGCGTGTCTGCAGCACAAGCAGCCCTCGCACCGTCGAGCGTAACGGCAAGTGTCACTAAATACAAGGAAGAACAACAAGTTCACCCGATCTTTAATGGACGTCCTCTTGAACGTCGTGGGCCCCCTGTTGTAATTTACAATGAATCCCTCGCAAAACTCAAACACGAACTCCGCAACATCGCGAATTCTCCGGAGCCACCTGCGAGTCACATTGCCTCTACTGCAGAGTTATTCCAGGTTGCTGCGGAGATATACAAAACCGAGGATCAACGTGGAAAAGAGATCTATGATTACCTTGAGCGGCTTGTGGGCCAACCCCTTGATCGTTCTGTCAGGTCATTTGGTAAATCAAGTAAACTGGCCACAGAAGTTGATGCCACGATTGTTCAAAACATTCAACATCCATCTTTTGGCAAGAAGGCAGTCGTAGCTTATGTGGTGTTGAAAACCGAGCTTGGAATGCGTGGAGATGGTGGGCTTCAAGGTGCCCTATCATTCCGCAAGTATGTTGCTGGGAAAGACGTTAAGTTGTGACAACTCCCTACCTTTCTTGTCACTGACTTGGAGCCATCTACAGTATGATGACATACGGAATGCATCGTGCTGCCCGTGTATCATCATATCTATTTGTGGACCATTTCTCCAGATTGCAGGAGCTGTTTTTGTGGAAGTCTTCGCTGTCCAAGCCTTCACAAACTACATTTACTTGGGTGGCGATCCTTTCGACTCAGAGAAAGTTGTCACGTTGCAAAGGTCTTTGATGCCTTGGCACGAGCAGTGAAGGCATTGCAACACGAATATTTCTTTCTGCTCCCACAGAATGAGACCAATTTTTCTCCCCATCCCCTACATACTCCCGACTTCAACCTTCCCTGGCGCTCTCAAGTTCAAAGGCCGGTTTATGTACGAAGGGAGGCATCATGACGACTATCGTCAATCACTATTCCTGGCAGATTACGACGGCAAGATTGTTCTTGTCAAGTTCTGTGAGCGGTACTCCGACGATGGTCACCGTAACCTTGCCTCAGTGGGTTTGGCACCTGTGTTGCACTATGCATCAGAGGTAGTAGGAGGATTGACCATGGTCGTCATGGACCTAGTTGATGGTCGTGATGCCTATCACGAGTTCAGGTTCAGGAAGTGCCGGAGACAGTACTAACCGATATGAAGCGTGCACTAGGGCGACTGCATGACGCACAACTTGTATATGGCGACATGCGACGCCCGAACATCTTGGTGGTGAAACGGAAATCCCAAGATGGTCATGGTGATGAATGGCGCGGACTTTTGGTAGACTTTGATTGGTGTGGGCGCAATGGCGAGGCAAAATACCCACCAACGCTTAACACTGGTGGAGAGGTCAAGTGGGCGAAAGGGGTGGAACCGGCCGGACAAATGACACCAAAGCATGATCTCGACATGCTTCAAATGATTATCAGTTGTGCGGATGAGTGAAATCTCACACTGGCAGGTTCGTAACAACTTTTACATCGGAGTCGACGTTTATATTCAGTTTGCATTGTTTTTGACAGTACTGTCGCGGCGCCACGTACCATGCCGCCCCTTTTTTCGTCTCCCCCAAATTCCATTCCAATTGCATGACGATAGATTCAACGCATGATTGTAGCTGGTGTATTCTCTCCCATCTTGTCTCTCAGCGTTTAGCCCTGTAGCATGATAATAATTCTTTTTTTTTCATGAACGGCCTCTAGGTTCACATTGTTCATGTCTTCTCACTCCTGGCACCATCCCACCGCACGCCCATAGACTAGCACACTGCGCCGAACCGCATTACCTCGTCACAGTACATGTACAGTTCTGTACATACAATTTGCGCCTCCACTGGCGCTCCAAATCCGTATTTTCTTCGGAAAGAGTCACAGGTCGAGATACCATGACGCCGCCCCAGGCCCCCAGACGCCTATCTTGTATAACGACCTCTACAGCGGCTGAGCTGCGGCTCAGGCTGCTCTCTATCTGTTAACCAGGACCGTTGTCGGAGGACATCTGTTCAATGACGTTTGAGGGGCACGGACCGCACGGTTGCCCGATGAACAACTGAAGTCGTTGAGCTGGGCTACAATCAGGATGCGGATGCAAAAGCTGATTGGATGAAAGAATCCCAGTGACGACGAAGTGATCAATCTTGTGGTAGCTAGTGTGAGCGGTAGCGAGGCTTTGGACGAGCGAAGAGTTGACCTGTTTCGACGACAACGCTTACTTCGCCAGGGAGTGACATACCGGTCTGTAACTCGATCTCTCTAGAGTCCGTGTTGAACCCCATCCATCTCCATCTCCTATGCCCACCCTTTTTAGTAACCTCCGACAGGCGCTTGTGGCTTCGCCGCCTGCGTTTCACGTGCGCGATCCTCAGCTGGCTGTTCCGATGCCCGCTATTTGCGGGCCTTGCGGCCTTTTCTGTTCGGTGTCTACCCGTGTACGACCTTCAAACAGAAGCGCCGCTGCCGCTACCATGGCATTTCGCAGTCCTAATCGGCTGCTCACTCCACGGTTACCCCCAGTGCGGTCCGACGTTGCTGCGTCTGTGCCACCAGCTACTGCCAATCGTGCATTTTGAAGATCAGAGCACAATATGAATGCCCCCCGAATCGCGCATGAACGCCCTCCGATCCTCCCCGATCCGCATGTGTAAGGGCGCTGTACCAGCCAGCCAGCCAGCAAGGAAGGTGCATAGACATACATCGAGGCCTTAGACTTTGCTCGAAGGGAAACGGCCCACCAAAGCCCACACGCACGAATGTTCACACTGAGGTCAGGATGGGCCAGAAATCGGTGCCTGCGCTCCAAGGAAAACGCCCTCGGCTCCTGTTATTATAAAACTTTTATTAAAACCTAAACGTCCTAAGCCTTATCCATGCGCCCCGATTCTCCGCCCCTTCCTCGTCCGATAGCACGCGCGAGGGCAATCGTCAACGACTGTGCTCCAACATCTGCCAACCTCCCTTGACCGCACCCGCAATGGCGTGGTGGCGAGTCTTCGATGAGGTTCTGCGGGATTCTCGACCCTTGGTCCACCAGGGCATCGTACATATCAAGTTGGAGGTCGATTTCAAGTACAGTGAGCAGAATGCCGCCTGGTCACCGGCCAACCCATCGCCGCGGCTGCCTGACTCGGGCGCCACTTCCCGGACTCTTGCGAGCAACACGTCGGTGCGGCAATGGATGCAAAGCAAAAGACCCAGACCCGGAAGTCCGGACGTTCCGGACCCTCCGCCGAGCGCGCACAACAAACCTCTGAAATGACAGGGTTTTCCGGAACAGTTGTAATAACCACCAAACAACTGTAATACGTACCATACTATACATGACTGCATGACCGCCTTTGTTCCGCGTAGTATGAAAGCAGAATATAAATTCAAATTTAAAAAAATAATTACAGTAGATCATGTCAGACACGCCAGTGGCCGAGCCGCTCAAACATGAATCGATCATGTTCCTTCTTCATAACTCCAATGCGATCCAGATTATGGGCGCCTTCGCCAGGAACCGGCCGATTGTACCACATCGGAGGATAATTGGCTTCTCCATCCTTGCCCGTCCAGTCAAAGTCAACGAGTATAGCCCCGGGCGCCTCCAAATCCGAGTCGTCAACGTCCATCTCCATCTCCTCTGTAGATGTGGATGTAGCTGCCACCACCTGTTGTTGAGAATAGGGCCTGGTGACGACTAAGATATTCGACATGCATATTTCGCCGTGCACGAAACCGTGCTGATGTAACAACTCAATCGCCCTGTCCACATCTCTCTTCACGTAGTCCGGTGGTTCGCCAGGGAATAGGGTATATGCGTCTTGACCTTCCGTACGGTCCATCACGATCATCCAGAGTCCACACAGAGTGGGCTTGCAAAAGTAAAGCTCTGGTGCCAAATGGTGCTCGGCAAGCAACCAGTGAGCCTGTTCTCCATACCGTTCAGCGAACTTCACGACAACCTTCTTCGGCAGGTGGGTGGCTTCACCCTGCTTGGTCATTGCTGCGCCGAAGACCAGCTTAGGAATTTCAGACTCTGGGCAGAGTTTTTCAGTGAACACAAGCTGAAAATCGGGCTGATCCTCCGGTCGGAAAGTCGGGCGCGGAAACAGGCGGGAAGGAACAGGATCGTCACAAAGTTCCAAGCCGTCGTAGTACACATGCAGGTTTCTGATCGCGTTTGCGGCCGCGTTGAAGATGCGGGCGATGCGCATCACGTTCTCGTCTGAGTGGGGATCACTGCCTAGCCCGATGTACTCGGTGAAGGCTCGGTAGATGACTTTGTCCAGAAAGATGGCGCCTTGGATGCACAAGTATGGACCCATGATGGCGAAGAGAAGAGAGGGGCAGCAACTCGAATTGCGAACTCGTTGGAGCTATGACCGGTCAAACATCGAGAATGTGAGGAAGCAAGTCGCATACATACCGAACTTTGAAGAAAGTGCTTACGATACGCTTCGGCCACTTCGACCGAAGCGTCACCAGGTCCAGATCCAAACTCGTTTCTCCACTCAAAGGCTACGACGAGCGCCATGTCGCGATCATGGCAAACCTTACCGGTGGTTGGACAATCACCAATATGGATCCAGTTTCTGTGACCAAGGAGTCTCTGCAAAATAGGTCTTGTCTCATCGATGCGGTCTTCCTCCATCGGATAAATTTCCAACGATTTCCCGATAAACTCGAGGGTCCGTTCGACTTGTTGTGAAGTCGGTTCAAAAGTAGAAAGATTTGCGAGGTTATATTTGAACTTTGCTAGAATTGGGTGGAAAATAGTGATTGGGAGGGCTCGAGAGATGTCATGAGGGCGATCATTGGGGATGGGACATTGAAGCAGCTCGTCGTCAAATGCATAAATCCTTCTCCTGAGTGCACGGGGTGGTTCCGCATCCCGAATTGGATCAAAATACTCATGCTGACTTCGCCCTTCCACAAGATTAGCTAATGCGGAGAGAAAAGAGTATCACGAACGCCTTTCGAATGATTCGATGTCCATAGGTGTAGTCGGGTTCGGGTGGTACAATTCGAGGTACAATTCGAGGTATAAACGGTCGGGTCCCACTGGTGACGCGAGTCACCTTGCATCAGCGTGCCCGCCGCAAAAAGGGCCCAACGTCATATGAAAGGCACGTGATTGAACGCTCCGACTCGTTCACACTCGATCCACACACCAGAAAGCAGGCAGAACACGCTCTCAACGCATACAGTCGTCAATCTGCCTTTTTCTATCATCTCCTTCAATTCGTGTTAGCCACCATCAATGACACGTACGCTTCACGGCCAGCGTTTACCTCTACCTCAAAAACAGAGTAGGTTTTGGATAGATTTGGATGGCTAAACGATATAAGAAAAGGCCCTGTTTCCGATGTACTAACTAGCATCCATTGGCTTGGTAACCAACTCAAACTCCGGTAGGTGTGATCCTAAATCAAAACCGGCCTGAAGCTGGGTATGTCAATTCTGTCGACTCAAGAACTCTTGAATCGACAGTGAATCGCCTACTGTGTAAACCCGTATTGTCGCCGGGCGGGGGGAGACACGGATTCGTCCGTAGGAACCTGGGCGCATCCCGAACTGGCAAGTGAGGTGGTTCGTCGCTCCATATGCCAGGGACGTTCCTGTACCCGCCAGCGTACGTGCAAATGATCGTCCCTTCGACGATGGATAGCGTTCCAGGGACACTCGCGCGTTGCTTGTGGTATTCCGGAGCGAGAGGTCCATGGACGTGCTGCACGTATGCACTGAGATGTGCCATGTAGACCAGGACAACGCTGTGCCGACTTGGGATAGGGAGGCAGTTATGGTCTTCGAAATCGCGGACGATCCATGCATTGGATCCGTGAAGAAATAGCAGTATTTGGTCCCACAAGGCTTCTTAAGTCGGCATCGCGGTCATGAGCCGGGTTTGTTTACTGAACAGGTGTCGTCACGTTCATGCCGAAACTTGAAGGCGTTAACGAGAAGTGACGGTGCTGGTAGGACGTCTGATGTCGTAATTAGATTGGACCAAATTGATCGATATACGGGCCCATATACACCGAGAGTAAATATGCATCAGGGTAGAGGTACCAGATTCATATTATGCGAAAACCAGAAAAGATTATATTTGTCCGACTAGGCCATATATAGTTCTGTAGAGCATTCTGCATGGCTGAACGGACGTCCTCTGTACATGTCCTGAAGTGCCCCATAACAAATCCGACGGACTCACAGCGCTCTCGGTACGCATACTGATATATATCAATGCTCGAATGGAAGAACTGGACACCCAGTTGCTGAGCTTTTGCGCGCACCGACATCTGCGCCGCGTTCCAGTAACAATCGCACGATTGGAATGCTATTCCATGTCACTGCATAGTGCAGCGCGGTCTCGCCATGAAGATTCCTGGCATCAATCACTGCCCCACGTTTAAGTAGCATTCGAGCAAACTCGACATGTCTTTCGATCGCCGTCGATATCAGTGGATCAGAGTTTGGCGTTCCTGAGATTGCGCGGAACTACTGCCTGGGTATGGTGCCGGGTCTATAAGTAGTTTCTACTTCAAGTTGTCGACTTTCCAAAGTACTTACAGCGCACTGTATTCGTGTTGTGTTACTGGTACATGAGATCATTTGCCCACAAGTGCGGGAGTTGAAACTTGAAACTCTCAGAGCGCTCTTCCATCATTGTCGGGACATGGTTGGTTTAGAAGTGAAGCTTATGAAGTGCCACCCTGAGGAGGGACGCCCCGAACCGTTACGAGACATTTTGGTGTTCTGTGCCGAAGTGCGTACAGTACAAGGTACAGTAGGCGCAGAACTGCGTCTTTGGGTGAGCAGAGATGTCGGCACGTGACGCATCCTTCTCGTTCGCATCACCCATCCGCATCATATATTTCGGGTGTTCAAGGAACCCCCTTCTCTTCCAATTCGCCCACCCTCCACACCCAATATTTTGGTTCCAGATCTATAGACTCGCAGGCCTGATAGCCGCCAACTTGCTTCAGGATGCCTGCGCACCCGTCGCTTGGACGTGCTCCCCTCATCTTCGATCGAGAAGCACTGCGTGCTTCCGCCCCAAACAGATTGTTCATGCGCCCATGTGCCAGCCTCCCCGCTCCCATGGTGCACCACGTTAATAACTGGAGCATGCATCGTGACCCGCAAAGAGTCGGACTCTGCGCCTCTGTTCCGTGTAGTGTGAAAGCAGAACATAAATTCGGATTTTTAAAAAGAAATATGTGCGTCAGACACGCCAGCGGCAGAGCCGAATCGGTCGAACGGCTGATTGTACCACATCGGTGGAGCAATTGGCTTCTCCATCCCAAGCTCCATCCTTTCCCGTCCAGTCGAAGTCAACAAATACAGCCCCGGAGTCGTCAACGCGTCAACGTCCATCTCCGCCACCTCCTCTTTAGATGTAGATGTAGCAGTCACCACCTGTTGTTGAGGACCAAGAATTCGACATGCAGACTTCGCCGCGCACGAAACCGTGCTGGTGTAGCGCCCTATCCACATCCCTTTTCACGTAGTCCAGTGGTCCTCCAGGGAACCGGCTGTATGCGTCTTGACCTTCCGCACGATCCATCACGATCACCCAGAGTCCACACAGAGTGTGCTTGCAAAAGTGACAGGCGCTCCTCAACAACCAGCATCCAAATTCCAGTCGCTAGCGCCCTGTTGGCTTCACGTGACTGGATACGTAATGCCCATGGCGCCATGGGCGACAGTCGTCTCGCTCGAGCGGCTACTCAGTACTCAGTACTCAGCGCTCTCAGCGCTAAGCGCTAAGCATCCATGTCAAATCATCAACATTACAAATGCCTCAACCCACAAGTTAAAGATTGTCCCGCACTAAACTAATATAAAAATCCCATAACAGAGATCAAAAGCGGATACATGCAAGAGGCTTCCCCCTAAGCTGCGCTGTCATTAGAGACTGAAATCGAAGTGTAAGTCAGACATTGCATACAAGCCACAAAAGGATTTCCTCGAACCTTGCTCTGCCTGCATCATGCTCCCGGAGTAAATCTGAAATTTCTCGAAATCCATATATCAGCGATAGTTGGTATGGTGTTTGACCGTGACCAGTCAACCCATCTATGTCCGCGCCACGTTCAAGTAAGAGTTTCACAATCCCCAGGTGTCCATATTCAGCTGAGAGGTGGATCGGAGTGTAATGGTAATTCTGCCTTGCATCCACGTCCGCCCCGTGATCGACGAGCACCCGCGAGACTTCGAGGTGTCCAGATTTTGACGCAAAGTGCAGCGGGGTCCACCCCCACGCATCACGCGAATCCACCTCTGCACCCCTCTCGATGAGTAAACGTACAACATCGAGGTTCCCCTTGTCCGCTGCTCTGTCCAACGGAGTCTGGTTAGATGCATTGCGGTTGTTGACATCTATTCCCCATCCAAGCAACGACTTCAGGACGACAATGTTCCCCTCTTCTGCGGCAGCGTGTAACAAAGCTTTTCCCTGTCCTTTATCCTTCTCATCTACATCGGTGCCGTAATCAGCTGTGTCCAAAGTGGTCGACCGTGTCTTGTTTCGAATATTTGCATCTGCTTTGTACTCTGAAATGAACTTTGCAACCTCGGCTTTGTCATTTTCCAATGCCAAATTGGCTGCAGTTTTACCAGCCTTGTCGAGCACGTCGACATTGGCACCCCGCCGGAGCAACAGCTTTACAACTTCGAGGTGCCCACTTTGCGATGCGGTGTGCAATGGACTCTGGCCATGGCTGTCTGCACTATGCAGATTCGCTCCGTGGTCGATTAGGAGACGGACGATTGTAGCTTTCCCATTCATTGCTGCTTGGTAAAGTGGTGTTTCTTGCTTCTCGTTGAATACATCGACATGTGCGCCACGTTGCACCAGCAGCTCGGCAATCTTCAGGTGGCCATTGGCCGACACGATATGCAACGGGCTCCAGAGGTCATCGCGCTGGATATTTCCATCAACGCCATAGTCTAGTAACAACTGTACCATGTCAAGATGCCCATGTCGCGAGGCAAAATGTATCGGGGCCCAGCCTTCGTCGTCCCGCGCATTAATATCGGCCCCTCGTTTGATGAGGAAGTGAGCAGTTTCCACTTTCCCTTTGGTCGACGACCACGCCAACGGGGTCATTTGAGTCCCGTTCCGAATATCGACGGCAATACCAGTGTCGATTAACATTTGCACGACGTCGAGGTGCCCGTTTTCTGATGCAATGTGTAGTGGATTGTTGTCGTTCGCGTGGATATCTGCGCCATGCTCGATTAAAAAACGTGCAACGTCGAGCTTGCCGCTGCTGGATGCCAGGTACAATGACGTCTCTTCATTTCCGGTCCGAATGTCGACATCGATGCCACACTCTAGCAAGAACTTCGTGACGTGGAGGTGTCCAGAGAACGATGCGCTGTGGAGTGGTGTCCAACCACTATTGTCCTGGGCAGACACAGCCGCGCCACTCTCGATCAGGAAGCCTGCGATGTCAAGGTACCCATACCCTGCAGCGCGGTCCAAGGGTGTCTCCTCCTTGTTGTTCCGGCTGTCAACATTCGCACCTTGCTCGATCAGTAACTTTGCGATATCGTGATGCCCATTGGTTGACGCGAAATGCAAGGGTGTCCAGCGATCGTTTTGGTGTGCGTTCACATCAGCACCACGGTCTATCAACAACCGCGCAAGCTCAAGATGCCCAGATTCTGACGCTTCGTGTAGGGGGGTCCAACCTTGTGAGTCGCGTACGTTCACATCAGAGCCATGGTCTAGCAACAGCCGTGCGATGTCAATGTGTTCATATCGTGACGCCGAGTGTAGTGGAATTGAGCCATTTTCGTTCCGGGAATTCATGTCGCAGCCCCGATCTATGAGGAAGCGTGAAACATCAAGCTTCCCAGTACAACAGGCCTCGTGCAACGGCGTGTCTCCATCCCGATCCCGAACATCGAGACTTGCGCCAGATCCAACTAATAGTTCCGCAATCTCACGATACCCACTTCGTGCTGCCGCGTGTAGTGGAGTCAAGCCTATATTGTCGGCAACATTCACGTCTGCACCAGAATTCACCAGGAGCCGCGCAATCTCGAGTGATGGCTGTGCCATGATAAGCTGTCCTCCCTGTGATACCCTGTGAAACGGGACCTGCCCACGTCGTCACGAGAGTTAGGGTCGGCACCATTTTTGAGGAGTAGCGATGCCGCTTCCAGATGTCCCTTCAACGAGGCGGCATGTAAGGGTGTCGTGTGAGAACCACCTCGGCTATTGACGTCTTCAGGATGGGCAGCGATCAGGTGCTCTACTAGACCACGGAAACCAGACAGACTGGCATAATAAAGTGGCACCGCCTCAGGCCGCATCGGGTGTATCTTGGCCATGGACTTTGTCCAATGATGGTCGACATCGTGTAGCCAGACCCATGCCGCAAAATGTGGCTTTGAAGCATCAAATAGACGCTCCATGACCTCTTCGATGTGCGAGGACACGTTCCTAAATTGGGCATGGTCGACCCAGTGCCGCGCGGCATACGGTGCGAGGGGAAGGTGATCTATGGTATCTCTGTCGACTTTGTCATCGAGTTCGAGGAGGACACTGAGGCTGGCGTGCGCTAGGATGGTGTGGGCAGATTCAGGGACAACGTGATAGCATGAAAGGCGTTCTTCAGCTGTTGCGAGTCGCTCTGACGTCAAAAACTCCTTGACGGAGAAGTGCGAGAATTGTACAACTTGGCTGCCTTCCCTATCGACGATAGCGATGAGACTGGAACATGCTGACAACACCGCCTCTTCCGCATCCAGTGGCCGCAAATTCTTGTTAAACGAAGGCGGCGCTTTGGCATCGAACTGGACTGCAAAGATGTCTGCAAGCTCCTCGACGCGAAGTGGGCGAATCGACACCGAGAGGCACTTGAACAAGCGTTGGGCATATTCTCGTTTCTCCTTATCGATGCCCAACAACGTTTGCTCGTATGTTTTATCCAAACTCTCTGGTAGGTCGACCAGGGCACTCCGAATACTCGCCGGAAAACTGCGACGCAGGCTGTCAACTTGGCAGACGACCCAACGGAACCTATGTTGTGATGTAAGTATCTGATGAGGAACCATGAGCATGACCCCAGCTTACATGCCATCCGCATTTCGGGAGAGTGTATCAATAACCAGGGTCTGGTCCTCCTCTCTCCATCTCCGCATCCTCCGGTCCGAGCGGACAGCAGACTTGATGTACTTGATTATGTCCTCCTTTTGCCCGCTCTCGTCATGAAGAGAGATCCTGAGAGATGTCAACGGCTCGAGCACCATTCGGATATCTATCTCCGGCCGGCTAGCCACACACAGATGTATATTCTGAAGTTTCAAATTAACGAGTTCTTCGATCAATCCCAAGACCTCCTCACGGGCAGAGGGCGTCCCCGACAAATTTGGGCATTCATCAACAGCGTCGACAACGATATAAGTTGGGGATTGATCCGGCAGATTGAGCATGTCCGTCATACATTTCTTGAGCGCGTCGATATCGGGCTTTTCTATGCCGCGACCATGGTCCGAATATAACCGCGAAAGGAGGTTGAAACGAGAATCTGATTCGGTAGAAAGCTGAAAAACGAGGGAGGAGAGGAGGCCATAGGAGTCTTGTTTCTTGACATCCCGAAAATCGAAGTAATAGTAGGCCATCGTGGCCAATTCGGCTGCATGCATGCCCTTGATGTCCTGAATGATTGCTGATCTAATAGGTACCATGAATAACACCGAATATATCCATAGAGTGATGGCATACAGAAGGGTGCTTTTTCCCGCCCCCGCTTCAAGATCGACAAGTTATTAGTGTTCAAGACGCTCGTCGGGGATTGAAAAACATACGTTTACCGTGTATCCACAAGAGAGACCCCGTCGCTTTCCATTCTTTTAATACGCTACTCTCGAAGAACCATGCCGCAGTTTCACTGTGTCGTGCTTTCCGAACGAAGTTGTGATTTGTCGACGGGTTGGGGGGAGCGAGCCAGTGTTGAACTTCCCATCGCAGCTGGTCACCTACAAGATATGGTCGGTCTCTGCAACGAAACGTAAGGAGATGACGAACGTTTCACTAGGTCTACATCGTCGGCTGTTTGTTTCATGACTTGCTTTGCTTCCTTTCCGTCTGAGCGGTTCAAATTAAACACTCCTCATGCTTGACTGAAAATGATTTGCGCACCATGAAGGACCTCGGCGACCTTGTCGTCCACCACCACAACTCTGTCATCAACACTGGCCACCCTAGCGTCGATGCCGGCGACTTTATCATCGACGCTGGTGACTTTATCATTGACGCTGGTGACTTTATCATCGATGCCGGCGACCTTATCGTCAACACGGGCCACTCGATCGCCGACCCTGGCCACTCGATCGTCAACGTTGGCCACTCGACCATCAACGCCGGCCACCCGATTGTTGATGGCAACCGCCATATTCGCGACTCCTCTCACTCTCTCATCAACAACATGCGTCGCCTTCAGGTTTTGTGCAACAGCCATTCGAGCTTCCTCTTGTGTCAGCTTGTCTAACCTCTGAAGCGCATCTTCCATATCCGTCCTCCCGATCAGCTTCTTCCCAAGTTTTTCTGAACATCTTTCAGTCAGCGTCGACATAGTCGTAATGGATTGCTCACTTAATCGGCCTTGTCCGATCTCCTTTGTCGCAATCCCAAGTATTGAGAGAACCTCAACCATTATCCGGATGATAATATCCATCATTTGCGCAGTCGGCGGCACTTCCGTGTACATCTCGAGACGTCGGAAAAACATTTCGATGCGTTCGAAAATGTCCAAAATAGTGTCTTGACTTAATTGAACGTCCTTAGCTGCCTGAGAAATGTATGTGTAACAATGACCGGCGCCGAATTATTGAGGATACACACTGAAAGAAGAACGCCGATTCCCGTAAAGATCACATTGGTGGGGGAGAATGCCTGCCAAGTAAATCTGAGGGTGCAGATCTCAGATAACCGCATGACCTTGGGCTTACCAGGCCGACACCCGCTCCAACGGTCGCAGAAAAAGCAAACAGGACGTTCACCGTCGGATCAAGCCACTTTGTCCATCGATCGTCGCTTCGTGACTGATCTAACCCCTGGAATTGTTGTTGAAAGATGGCAAGAATGGCACTGAGGGAATCGCAGGCCTGGAGCTGGGCTGCGAGTGGATGGGCAAGTAGATCCTTCTTGGTATGTTTTTCGTACTCTTTCAGCGCGCTATTGATGATTAGTTGGAAATTGGATGACGAGGAGGCGGCAAGGTGAGAGTGAGACATAATGGCGGAAGCCAGGAGTTTGTTCGTAACGAGATTGAGAGAGACGATGGCAGATTCCTTTCGTTGGGCAGAGGGGAACTGTGAGTGCACCTCGTGTCCACGCATGTGACGGCATTACCAGACCTAGGCGCCCGTGGGAGCGCGGAACACCTGATAATCATGAAAGTGACAGAAATGAAACATGCATGAAGGTCTAGTACACTATGGCAAAGGCAAGCGCAATCGAGATGCAGAGGCTCGTTGTGTAGAGTGAGCGGAATGTTGTTCAACTGTCCTAGGGTCGTCGCAGAAGCGGCAGAGATTCCCCTCTACTTTTTACGGAACCTCTCCCTTCTATCCGGCGCTGTCACTGTCGCTGTATCATCCCCACTGATACGCGTCCTAGATCGTCTACTATGCGTAGAGAGTATGCGAAGGAGGGGCAGCGGCGGAATCTGGACTCCATCATAGCTACCGGTGCACCGCAAATCACCATTAATGGAAAGAGCCGATAGAGCGCGTGATCTAAGCGATAAGCGAGATACGCGCGTAAGTTCAGAGATAATAAGAAGCTCTGTATTTGGTATGCGTTACCTAAGCGATAAGCGAGATACGCGCGTAAGCTATATCACGCGTTAGCTACAGTAACACAACGCTAGAAGATAAAATACTCACTTCAGAGATAATAAGAAGCTCTGAAGTGATAGAGACATAATGAGTGTGTTTAAATACGAAAAGTAAGAATAAAACTATCATATGAAAACGAGCGTGTAGAGCTGGCAACATATTGCTCAGCGATAGTTGGCATGTAAAAGATTAGATCGATCGGAAAATAAATAGATAAGAAATTGATCTAATAAGATCGAATCACTTGAATCAAAAGTAAATTAATCTAATCTAAAATTGTCTTTATCAAATCATGCGCGGTTACCCCGCAATGGAATAAGCGGAGCTGGCTTGTTCCGACATCCCCCCGTGATCAAGACGATCCTGGATTAGATCAGATAAGACCCAACCCAGTAATGAAATCACCAAGTTGCACATGAGAGTGCGGCTTAGTTAATCCATCAGCGAGCATCTCGGAGGTAGGCGTTCGTATGAGCGTGATGAAGCCATCCTCAATGTATTCGCAAATCGCATAAAATTTGATAGGGATATGCTTGGATCTTCTCCCGGTGACAGGATTGAGCGCAAGATCTACAGCACCTTTGTTATCACCATGTAAGGGGATCGGATCTTCCACATCGTAGCCGATCTCGGAGAAGAAACTCCGATACCACGCGGCCTGATTTGCTGCGTCGGTTATTGCCATATATTCCGCGTGCGTAGTGCTCTGTGCCACTGTCTTTTGCTTCCGCGACGACCATGAGATCGCGGCGTCGGCTAATAAGTAGACAAAACCGGACGTTGAGTGATAATCATCCGGTTGATCCCCATAGCTGGAATCTGAGTAGCCGAAGAGTCCACTACCACGCACGCCGTCATATCGCAGAGATAGATCCGCGGTGCCTTTAAGATAAGATAGCACATATTTGGCGAGACGTAGATGCTGTGAAGAGGGGTTGGAGGCATACTGCGCGAGTCGCCCAACAGCAAAGGAAACATCAGGACGAGTCCCGATCTGAACATACAGAAGGCTGCCAATAATTTGCTGGTAGTACTTTATTTCATCAGCAGAGGCCTGCCCAGTGTGTTTGACTAGAAGCGCTTCAGCCCCGGAGGGCAGAGGAGTGTGCGCGGGATTACAATCCGCTAATCCAAAGCGATCAACGATCTCCGAGATGTAGCAAGACTGATCAATATCTAGCCGCTTGATAGACCTGTCGCGTTTGATCCGAACTCCTAGGTAGGATTCGATCTCGCCTAGATCAGTCATTTCGTAGCGACCGGCTAAAGTAATCTTGAGATTTTTGACATCTGCAAGCTTATCGCCTAAGATAGTGATATCATCGACGTAGAGGATTATGATTAGAGTGGATCCCCCCGCGTCTAGGCGATGATAGACACCAGCATCAGAATGAGTGCACTTGAACCCAAGATCTATAAGAACTGAGTGGAACTGTAGATTCCAAGCGCGCGATGCTTGTTTGAGGCCGTAGATTGCCTTTCGAAGTAGGCATACTTTGTCCGATTGGTCTGGTACGATGAAACCGTAAGGCTGCTCCATAAATATTTCCTCATCCAGTAGACCGTTCAGGAACGCCGATTTGACGTCCATCTGATGGATCTCCCAATCCGATAGCGCGGCCAACGCTAGAAGTAGTCGCAAGGACTCAAACCTGGCCACTGGAGAGAAGGTTTCATCATAATCTATACCCTGAATTTGAGTGAACCCTTTTGCAACCAACCGCGCGCGAAAGCGTCCATCTGCTTTGCGCTTGAACACCCACTTCGACTTGACGGCCTTACGGCCCGTCGGCAAATCCACAAGATCCCATGTCCGATTTTTAGCAAGCGCGTCGATCTCATACTGACACGCGGCACGCCATTCATCGGCATAGTCCGATGACATCGCTTGCTTGAAAGTAAGCGGTTCTTGATATTCAGCAGCAGCCAATAACGCGATATGCGTTACTTGCCCGGAAGTCCGCTTCCGCTGCCCAACGCCCTTCTCTGCTACATTGTCCGGCCCCGAGTACTTAGGGTTAGGACGCGGATTCTCTCTCAATTGTCTGGTCGAGGGTACAGTCTTGGGCGGACCACCCGGAGGACCGAGGAGAGGGCCAGGGAGTGAGGAAACAGGAGCGCGCCGCGAAGTACCCTTAGCGGGGATACGGATAGTAAGTTTGCGGCTTTGCGGCTCAGGTTGAGGCGGATCCGGAGTCGGAGAGGGCTCCGGAGTTGGGGGCGGGTCCGGCGTCGGAGTATCAGCCGGAGGCGGCGCTGAAGGAGGCGTGTAGAATTCCGTGTTACCACGAGATTCTGGAGGACGATTGGCGGGAGTCTTAGGAGTGTGGGGATTGTTCGGAGGTGGGGGTGGGGGAGCCGGAGCTTTCTGGGCTGCCGACTGTGGAAGCGTTGGTTGTGCGGTCTGTGGAGCTGGCGCCGAGGGCGCGGGCCCAGCAGGAGGGTTAGCAGGTGCGGAGCCATGCTGTGCACTCTCAGGGTTAATAGATATTATTACCGGTCCATCAAGGACCGCAGGACGCGTTGGCGGAACAGACGGCGGACTGCTCGCCTTCGCCGGAAAGGAACGCTCGTCGAATGTTACGTCGCGAGACAGTACGATCGTCCGGGTATCAGGATTCCAGAATCTATATCCTTTGGAACCCGTCTCATACCCGATAAACGTCATAGGCTTCGATCTAGGATCTAGCTTCTGACGCTTACCCTCAGGCACATGTACATATGCCTTGCATCCGAAGACGCGAAAATAAGAGACATCCGGAACTTTATTAGCCCAGAGCTCATAAGGTGTGCGCCAACCCAGAACGCGAGTGGGAGTCCGATTGTATATATGGACAGCAGCATCAGCCGCCTGCTCCCAAAAGCCTGCAGATAATCCTGCATGATGTATTAGAGCGCGCACTTTGTCAAAGATCGTGCGGTTCCAACGCTCTGCAACTCCGTTCTGTTGAGGTGTGCCTGGCATAGTTAACTTATGTTCGATCCCCCGATCTTTCAGAAGCGTCTGCAACGCGCGCGAAATGTATTCCCCCCGCGATCGGAGTGCAACGCGAGAAGCTTCTCCGAGGTTTGGAGCTCAGCCCAAGCCAGGAACTTCTTGAACGCGTCCGCACATTGATCTTTAGTGCGAAGGAAATAAACTACTCCGTGACGGGAATAGTCATCAATGAATGTCGCGATGTAATGTGCGCCGTGCAGGGACCGGACCTGGAGTGGCCCGGCTAGATCGCTATGAACGATCTGTAATCGCTTCTCGGATCGCTTGTTCGACCCCGGAAAAGGAAGTCGCGTGTGCTTGCCAAGTTCGCACCCGGGGCACGGAGATGATGAATCGTGATCTGATGGGGAATCGAGTGATAGTCTGCTAACCGCGGAAGTGTAATGCCGGAGCGCGGGAATGGACATATGTCCCATCCGCTGATGCCAGATTTCTGTGGGTTGGACAGGCAGATGCGCGTTGAGGGAAGCCATAGACACATCATCAGCAAAATGTAAAACAACTTAAATTGCCTTACTCAACTTAAAAAAAAAATGACTTAAATTGCTCTTAGAAATTTCTATTTTAAGACTAACTCAAGGCCATCTCATAATCTAAGACAAACTAAGTACGCTAAGTATACTAAGTGTTACTCAGTCCAAACCCAGCAGTGCCCCAGGCATGCTTCAGTGCTCCCCCTGCGCGCTGCACCTGCACCCATCCTCGTATGCAGTGTCTGCATCCCCTCCCCACATGGAGTGTCTGCACCCCCTCCCTACTGTTCCACGCCCCCTACACCTGCTCGCATGCTCGTGTTGCCCCACATTTGTCAAGACCTGAAGATGCGAGGCATCTGGCCTGCGCGAGTGAGTGAGGGTCGTCGAGTGTGTACGCGCAGGTGTTGAATGCGTACACGTGGGTGTCGAGGGTGGGGGAATCGATAGGCGTGCGCGAGGGTTTTGAAAGTGCACGCGCGGTCGAGGGTGGGGGTGTTGAGGGTAAATGCAATAGTATCGAGTGTCAGCTACTATCGGTGAAGGTTGAAAAACCACATACCTTGATTACCCAGGCGTGGGCGTGGGTGAGAAACTCCCCTCCGACTCATATTTGAGGTGAGGGAGGGGGTGGCGATGGACAGAGAGCGGGGCGAGGGACTTGGTGAAAAAAAAGTCGAACGAGACGACACTGTGGCGTGGGTTTTCGAGACATTCCCACGGTTGACTTTGGTGTTCGAAAGTTCTAAGTCGCGCGTCTCCATAATCCCTCCTCGTCCCACTGTCCGCGACCCGTTGGCATCGCATGCCACTTCAAGCGGCCGTCCGCTACATTCGCTCTCTGCGGCGGTGGCGCGATCGTAAGGCCCCAGGCCAACTATGGGCCTTCCTTGCGTGTTTGTATGATTTTTGTAAGTTTTCTTTTCTTCTCGACTCTGAATTTCTACTGACCATGCCGTTCTCCCCCTTCACGCACTCCTCACGCCTTATTCGGGACGTGTCATCGTCATCGTCCCCTCGTCCTGGGATGCGACACGCCCTCGACATCCCTCCCGCTCTCCCTCTTGCCGCCCTCTCGTCGTCCCTCCTGCTCTCCCTCTCGCCGTCCCTCTTGCCGTCCCTCTCGCCGTCCCTCTCGCCGTCCCTCTCGCCGTCCCGGCCGCTCTCCCTCGCTGTCTTGCCCGCTCTCCCCCTCGCCGTTCCGGCCGCTCTCGCCCTTGCCGTCCCTCCCGCTCTCGTTCTGGGTCCTCCCACTCCCGTATCTGTGTGGGTTAGTGCCTGTCTGCGGGAACGGGAACGGGAATGGGTAGGGCTGCCAGTGGGCCCCAAGGTATGTGTCTGCTACATCACCATTTGGCACTAACTCTACTGCATTCCCAGCATGATCAAGAAGCCGGGCGTGACGCGTGACCCCACGCACGACACGTCAACCGCGTGCACAATGCGTCAACCGCGTGCACGACGCGTCAACCTCGAGCACAACGCGTCAACCTCGAGCACAACGCGTCAACCGCGAGCACAACGCGTCAACCGCGAGCACAACGCGTCAACCGCAAGCACAACGCGTCAACCGCGAGCACAGCGCGTCAACCGGGTGCACAACGCGTTGCTCGCGCACGTCCCGTGTGCGCAACGCATTGCCTGCGTCCACGATGCATCGCCCGGCATTCACAATGCGTCAACCCGCGTGCAACAACAACGACGCCGTTCACCCCTGGCTTCTCTGCGTCGTGTCCCGCGTCGTTGAATCCAACGACGCGTCAACTGCGGGAATGACGCGTCAACCGCCGCGAGAACGACGTGTCAACCGTGGGAACGACACGTCAACCGTGTGCACGACGCGTCGACCATGCACACGACGCTTCCCCCTATCCCCCTTATGCAGCCCCTGTGAATCAGACAGTGAGCAATAGCTCATTGCTGTGCAGCAGGGTCTTCTTTAAGGAGTGGAGAAGGTGGCAGCAGTTGTGTGTAATGCGATATCAAGTAGACTTAAGACGTGTATGTAGTAGATTAAGATTATGTAATTCATGTCAAATGGTTTAAGATCATCCCAAGTATGATAAGTAGAATTAAGGTCCCTGAAGCATATTGAGGTGCACTGCCTTAGTTATCTTAATGGTTTCTTATGAGTCTGTTAAGATCACTTAAACTGGCCAAAATCTCACTTATGAAAAATAGACCTTACTTAAAGTGCCTTACCACTTTTTGCCTTAAAAGTGACTTGAAAAAAGTTTCAAGGCACATTAAGACCAATTAAGTCGATTTACATTTTCCTGATGATCCAGCCAATATAGATTGCCTTCAAGGTATCCCTTCGCGACTTCGATTTTGTCAAAGTGTATAGTAAACCCAGTCCGATCGAAGGTCAGCGATCCACCCTTCCGGGTAAGCGCGCTTACGGAGAAGTAACGCGCTTGTGCCTCGGGGACGTGCATGACTCCGTGGAGGGTTACTCGGACGTTTCCGTCTCCACCGGCTGGCTTGACAATAACCGAACCGATACTGATCTGCTTGATCTCAGCGTGGCCACCAAGACTAACGACGCCCGGAGCCTGTTTGTACGTAGCGAAGTCGGATCTATGCGGGGTGATGTGATGAGTTGCCCCAGAATCGACCATCCAGCGCGATCGCACAGCCGAGTAAAGCAAAACCCTGATTTCTTCATCGTCATCGGCTATCTCGGTAATCGTAGCAGTAGTAGGTACTACAATATGGGTATTGACCGATTTGCCGGAGGATCCGGATTTATCCTTATCCTTATCCTTATCTTTCTTATCCTTCCCGCTCTGCTCCTCATCATCCCGCTTCTTCTTCCGGCACACGTTGCGCTTGTGTCCGGTCTTCTGACAATAATAACATTTGATCTTGGATTTGTCAGATTTGTCGCCCGGCTTCTGGACCGGAGCGATCTTGTTAAGCGAGGCGGGATCAGTGCGCCGGCCTTCCTCGTTGATGAAGCGATCTTGCAACATCTTCGGAGTAAGTTTGTCGGGCATGTGAGCAGCCAGGATAGTGGAAGCGACGGTGGAATAGGATTCGGGTAGCGCTTTGAGTAATATAAAGCAATATTGTAGATCGGTGATTGACATGTCATTATCTTCAAGAGAGCGACGAATGTCATTAAGTTTCTGGATCTGGGTATGGAAAGGGGTATTCTCATCCAGTTTGGTGCTAGTGAGGGACGTCCAGACGTTGAACGTAGACATGGCCCCTACACCTCCATAGACGCGTTTGAGTTCGTCCCATTTGTCCTTCAGCGCGGGAAACTTGTTATCATCCGCGACTGTCAGCCAGACACTCTTCTGCACAAAGATCTCCATATAACCAAGCAACTTCTCTTCGGCAATCGGCCAGATCGGATCATTAATCGGCGGAGAAGAGTCGGTTATGTGATGACGTGCGTTATTACAGCGAAGAAGCGCCTGCGTAAACGACGCCCACGAGGCCCAATTGGTCCCGTCAAGGGTTTCCATAACAGTGCCAGGGGGGAAGGACAAGACAAATTGAGGCGGATATCCAGATCCGGTAGGGGCGCCAGTAGCGGTACCCCCAGTAGTAGTTGCACCCGCAGTATTAGCGGTGCCTTGTGCGACGCTTTGATTAGCGGCCTGACCCGTAGAGCCAGCAGGTGCCGCAGACATTGAAGATCAAAAGTGGTTGTTGATTATATTAGCAATGAACAGAGGCTCGGCGCGGAAGGGAGAGATAGTGAAACTGTGGGGAAGTCTTCGCGCGAGCGTGTGTGATATGATTAGATGATCTTCTAGATTTAATCGAGCTCAGGGCCCATAACCTAATGGAAAGAGCCGATAGAGCGCGTGATCTAAGCGATAAGCGAGATACGTGCGTAAGTTCAGAGATAATAAGAAGCTCTGTATTTGGTATGCGTTACCTAAGCGATAAGCGAGATACGCGCGTAAGCTATATCACGCGTTAGCTACAGTAACACAACGCTAGAAGATAAAATACTCACTTCAGAGATAATAAGAAGCTCTGAAGTGATAGAGACATAATGAGTGTGTTTAAATACGAAAAGTAAGAATAAAACTATCATATGAAAACGAGCGTGTAGAGCTGGCAACATATTGCTCAGCGATAGTTGGCATGTAAAAGATTAGATCGATCGGAAAATAAATAGATAAGAAATTGATCTAATAAGATCGAATCACTTGAATCAAAAGTAAATTAATCTAATCTAAAATTGTCTTTATCAAATCATGCGCGGTTACCCCGCAATGGAATAAGCGGAGCCGGCTTGTTCCGACAACCATATCTTGTCGTTGTCTTCCGTCGGCTGGCGTGGAAGCTCACCCCTGCGCTGTTGTTGCTGCGTTGCAGCTGAGTGGCCTCGTTGTTGCTATGTCCTAGGTACTGCGCCGGATCGCCGAAGGCCAGAATCGGCGTGTGCAAGGGCGTGTGACCGCAGCAGGCTGAGCAAAGGCAGGTGAGGTGCTGTGGCTGTAACATGGGCGCAGAGCGCACCTGTAGGCATTCCGGCTCTTGCGCTTGTACAGTCGTTCCCTGCACACTGGGACGCGAAGGATGCGTCGGGTCAGGCCCGCAGAACGGCTTGCCTTTTGTGTTCGGAATCCTCTCTTTGGTATATTGTATAACTAAATGGGGCCATGAGCCGAGCGCGCGCAACATGTCAAGTGCTTTCTCTCGGTGCTGCATGCCAATGAGACTCCAGAGTCGTGATCGTGCTTGCGCCCGCTTGCTTGATGAAAGAGCGGCGGGTCATGTGACCGGACGCGACGTGGGGGGAAACAGCACGATGAGTTTGACTACTGTACTGTTTGTCTGCAGTGTTGATACCGCTGATAGAAATCTCAAGACCAGTCGCTAATGTGGATATTTCACTGTGCTTGAGACTCGCATCACATTACCAAGCCCCGTGGTCCACACCAAGCGCAAGATCAAGCCCGTCAAGCCATGCCTGTCATCGCATCTAGAGGACTTGATGGAGGATGAGGATAACAACGACTTTTGAGCTTCAGACCCCGCAAATTCAATGCGAGTTCCAAGTCGAATATCTCAGACATGGAGATTGTTCCATATGATGAGGTACGTGAGCTCACCACGCAGTACGTAGCAGTTCGTTTTCTGGAGAATTTGAGAACCACTGACTACGATCTAGTTCCGAGTATCTCGCAGGGATCCTCCCTTCGAAAACAGTTCCCAAGCAAAGCGCATAAATCCGACAACACGAACGAAGCGCAAAGTAATGCTTGAAGAGGTAAGTTAGAAGACGATACAACCCCCCTACAACTGCACCAGCCCGATTCAGCGACACCTGGATGTGCTTGAGGTCCGTCGAAGAAGGCGAGCATTTATGTGCCGTGCTCACACATTCAATTGTCAAACATCTCAACAGGTAGATAACTTATACGGATTGAGATGGCCTTACCGTTTACCATTGACTACTGTATAGTGTACGACTGTGGCCATATAACAGACAATGCACAGCGTTATATGCGACCCCAGGATCAAAAAAAGACGTTTCTCGAGGGATCGATGTACCTCAACGGACCTGCTCAAGACTCAACTTGAAGTACTATAATCATCATGTCAGGAGTGAAATTATGGTCGAAAGGCGGGGATCCCAATAAACCTTCTTGCTTCTGAATTCGCACCAACTTACAACTTATTAAGTTTTGTGGCAAACTTCCTGTACCCTACCAGCGTGACGCATGTCTAGAGATGTGCGCCACTGGCTTCCATTTCGGCAGGACTTTTGTCAGAATGTCAGCAACTATGTTCTTGGCCGGGCAGTATCCCAGAGCGATCGCGCTCCTTGCGGCAACATGACGAAGGAACTGAAAATGCACATCGATAAGCTTTGTACGTGTATGGTAGTTGGCGACGGACGACAACTACCATGCCCGCACAAAGCACATCGTTGTGCGTACTAGGAATCTCGATCACCGGTGAGGTCATGGCGAGTTCTCTTGTCCTTCTGGATAGGAAGATTATTCGAAATCTCGGCCTATCTGGGGCCGCGGTGTAAGTGTTCCAAGTTGGGACTTGGGACGCCCACACCGCTGCTCCCGCACTCCCGACCTGTTCTCCGTCTACTGCAGTGATGACAACGTAGGCTCCTACGCGGCAATTAGCTATAAAAACCCGTTGCAAGGTCTGGAGTATCGGCCCACCCCAGCCCCCGAAACAAAACAAAAAACCTCCCATACGATGAGACGGCTTACCAGCGTGACCACCATGCCGTCGATAGCGGGAGAGTTGCCAGTGTCAGCTCTGAAAGTTAACATTCAGAAAGATGCGGCAAAATCTGGGAGAGGGTGCCAGCGGTACTGCATGAGAATGTCATGCCAAGATGCAGGGGCGATGAGGATGTCTTCATTTCACTTCACTCGTCGATATTTCCCAAAGAATTGTGTTGGGCGAGGCCATCTACCACCGAAGCCGCGGGACTGTGCTAGGAGAATAAGAATAAGAACAAAAAAGTGGTCATCATGCAAGAACGTCAACAAGAACGTCAAGCACGTTCCGGGCGCGCACTGAAAGTACCAAACACTCCCCGAACTCGTGGGTGGAGAGTTTCCCACAAGCAAAGGGTCAGTTGAGTCACTTGGCGCTCGCGCGATGTTGACTGGTTGGCGATGCCAGAGCGTAAATGATGATCGAGTACTCAGTACTCAGCGCTCAGCGCTCAGCATAGATAGCCCTTTATATCTCTTCTCCACGAACCATCATGTCCACCGCCGCCTCCACATCGACCTCGCATTCAAACTTTACGTCCATTTTCAACGCTGCCTTGGAAACTTACAAACGGAAAACCAAGAAAGACCTAGCCTCTCATCCGCTCCTTCCCGCCCTTCAATCCTGTGATTCTCCCGAGGCCATCCTCGCCGTCCTTCGAGAGCATATCCCCGTGTTCAGCCAATCCCAGAATGACTATGACGGTCTCACGAAATGGGTCGCCCCAACCGTAAACGTCCTGTATTCTTTTTCCGCCACCATTGGTGGGGGTATTGGTCTGGTGAATATCGGATTATTTCCTCGCGAAAGATTTCTGTTTTAATGCTTGTTTCTCAGGCATTCCCTCCAGCGAATGCAATCTTTGCGGGTATCGGCGTTCTCCTCTTGGTTGGTGTTTTTCATCGCTTCATTTTGCAGCCTATATTGACGCGCATGGCTCTCAGGCGGCTAAAGATGCGAGCGCTAGCCAAGACAAGCTTCTTGACCTGTTTAACCGCATTGAACGATTTTTCTGCCGTCTTGAGATTTACACTGGCATTACCCCGACGACAGCTATGACGGACACAATCATTGAGATTATGGTCGAGGTGCTAGTGATCCTTGCTATCGCCACAAAGGAAGTGAAACGTGGAAGATTGGGTGAGTTGATATCGCGTAGATTTATCATTCATGACTGACCCGTTATTTAGAAAAGTATATGAAAAAGTTGACAGGAAACTCAGACATCGAAGATAGCCTGGATCGGTTGGACAAGTTGACACAAGAAGAGATGCAAATGGCATCTGCGGAGCTGTTGAAGATGACACACAGTGTCGAGGGAAATGTACAAGATGTCCGCGGCAAGGTGCAAGATATTGACAACAAGGTTCAAGGTGTCGATGACACGGTGCAAGGCATTGGCAGCGATGTAAAGGATCTTGGCAGCAATGTCAAAGACATTTCCGGTGATGTCCGAGGTGTCGATCACAAATTGGACCAGGTCAACCGTCCGTTATCTCTTTAACTCCTCCTCATTACCCCGAGGACTTAGACGGATTCACAGGGAACCAACATAGAGAAAGTCTTTTACGATGGCTCTCGCCCCCAAATCCGTCTGTCAATCATAACACTGCATGCAAAGCTCGTCACGACGGTACAGCCCAGTGGTTTTTTCAAGGCAGTATATTCAATCAATGGAAATCCACTGATTCATTCTTATGGATACATGGACAACGTGCGTTAGATTTGGCCTTCCCCATGCGACGACCCCTGATCATTTCCTGTTTCTATAGCCGGTTCAGGGAAAAGTGTCATCTGGTTCGCCCTTCGACTCATTCTGCCGTTGTAAAGCTGACATGATCAACTCAGTTCTTCGATCATACAAGAAATCATGACCTTGTGCGACGCTGGGAGGGCCTCCATGGCCTATTTTTATTTTGACTTCAGGGACGTTGATAAACAGAAACTTCACAACCTACTTCCCTCTCTCCTCATCCAACTTTCTGCTTGGTCCGATCCCTGTTGCGATGTACTCTCCCGACTCTATTCTTCACACAACCTTGGAGTGCGGATACCCAGTGATCGCGATATGATAGAATGCCTCAAAGAAATGCTCACCCTCGACGCGCAGGCACCTACCTACATCATTATGGATGGGCTCGACGAGTGTCCGATCACGTCTACGATTCCATCACCTCGAGAAGAGGTCCTTGAGCTTGTGGAAGAACTTGTCGGCCTTCATCTCCCGAATACCCACATATGCGTTACGAGTCGGCCTGAGCACGATATTCAGGCTGTCCTCGGACCCTTAACCCAACGCTCTGTGTCCCTTCACGACGAAAGTGGACAACAGGAGGATATTGCAGACTATGTCAACGCTTTTGTTCACTCCGACCAAAGAATGCGGAGATGGCGGGAGGAGGACAGGGATCTGGTTATCAAGACACTATCTGAAAAGCAGACGGGATGTAAGGGTATTGTCGTCTGCTTATAAACGAAGCTCAAAAGATGAAATAGGTTCA
Organism: Russula vinacea; assembly: GCA_022376525.1. NCBI lineage: Eukaryota > Fungi > Basidiomycota > Agaricomycetes > Russulales > Russulaceae > Russula > Russula vinacea. The sequence goes on from WTXL01000072.1 coordinate 73,608, forward strand.
GATGGGTGTTCTGCCAATTGGAAGTCCTGCGGCAGTGTTTCCCGCCAAGTGTCCAGAGTATCTTGGAGGAGTTGCCAGACAGCCTGGACGGGACATACGAGCGCATACTAAGGGAGATCAGGAAACCGATTCGAGGACATGCCCATTAACTGTTGCAATGTCTGGTTGCGGCTGTTCGGCCACTTCGAGTCGAGGAACTCGCAGAAGTCCTGGCTTTTGACTTCAGTGCGGAAGGAATCCCGAAGCTAAACCTAGGCTGGCGCTGGGAGGACCAAGAAGAAGCAGTGATGTCGGCTTGCTCAAGTTTGGTCATCATCATCAAAACGGGGATTCACGGACTGTCCAATTTTCGCATTTTTCCGTCAAGGAATTTTTGACGGCGAACCGGCTTGCGGAGCCCATCCGAGATGTCTCGCGCTATCACATTCGACTCGAGGTTGCGCATATGGTTATCGCGCAAGCATGCCTTGGCGTTCTCCTTCGATTGGATGATCGTGTTGACCGTGACAACATCGAGAATTTCCCATTGGCTCGATATGCTGCTCAATACTGGCCCACGCATGCCCGATTTGAGAATGCATCGTCATGGATCAAGGATGGGATGGAATGTCTATTTAACGTAGACAAGCCACACTTTGCAGCGTGGCTTTGGGTTTACAGCGAAGATTGGGATCATTCCATGTCCACGATGTGCCCCGGGAAACCTGAAGCAATCCCCTATATTACGCCGCAATGCTCGGATTTCGTGACTTTGCTGAACATCTCATCGCCGAGCATCCAGAGCACGTTAATGCCAAGGGCGGGCGGGAAAAGACTCCGATGCACGTTGCAGCGTTGACAGGACATTCCAGCATATTGTCATTACTAATCGAAAATGGCGCAGATTTAGAGGGTCGGGGAAGAAATAGCATGGCTCCGCTGCATCGAGCATCGACGAGCGGAAAAGTCGAAGCTGGGGAGACTCTACTCGATTATGGTGCAGATATCAATGCTCGAGATGACGGTGACTGGACGCCACTGTTTCCGGCGGCGATCAACGGACATGTCGAATTTGTTCGGATGCTACTTAAACGCGGGGCAAGGATCAATGCCCAGACTGCTTCCGGCGAGACTCCACTGCACTTTGCAGTAGAGGGGAACGTCATTCAAGTCGTGTGAGTGTTACTGGAACACGGCGCAGATGTCAATGTGCGCGACAACTCAGGGAAGACCCCTTGCCAGCTTGGATCAGAGTTCGGCTATCTTGAGATTGTGGAATTACTGTGTGGGTATGGTTCCGAATCTATAAATTTAGACTAGTATCTACTTGTTGACTTTACAAGCTTAGGAGATAGTACTGTATTCGTGTTGTCGTACTCGTACATGAATTCATCTTCCCGCAAGCGGCAAGCGTAGGAATTCGAACACACAGCGCGCTCTTCCATCTTCATTAATAGCTCATTGTCGAGACATGGTTGGTTTAGAACTGAAGCTAGTGAGGTGCACCCTGAGCCCAGAATCGTTACGAACGGCTCTACAGACTCTGCCTTCTGTGGTTAACTAACATCTATTTTTTTGAAAATTTCAGCACCCCTTGTCATGCCCTACCAATGTGATATCTGGTTACTGTACGTTATATACACATGATCGCCTCTGTTCCGCGTAGTATGAAAGCAGAACATAAATTCAGGTTTTAAAAAAGAAAATAGATCGCCCAGTGTCAGTCTGCGTCAGACACGCCAGCGGCCGAGCCGCTCAAACATGAACCAACCATGTCCTTCTTCATGACTCCGATGCGATCCAGATCCTGCCCGATCTCCTGCCCGCCGTCTCCTCCAGGAACGGCTGATTGTACCACATTGGTGGGTATTTGGCTTCTCCATCCTTGCCCATCTGGCGTCCAGTCAAAGTCAACAAGTACAGCCCCGGTTGTCTCCAAGTCCGAGTCGTCGACATCCACCTCCGCCACCTCATCTGTGGATGTAGACGTAGCAGCCACCACCTGTTGAAACGTGAGAGGCATTATGATAAAGGCACGTGATTGAACGCGGGGTTCTGGAAGTGTGCAGTCATGTCCATCAATTATTCTCGCAATCCATGCATCAGAAAGATGGCATGGCACGCTCTTGACGCATGCAATCATTAGCTGCTTTCGTTGTCCACCTCCTTCAAATCGCTCGTGTTAGCCACCACCAAGACGCCGTACGCCTCGTAGCCGGCGTGCAACTCAGGCTCATCTTGTTCCCAGCTGTAGATATACCCCAGCACGTTCGGATGTCGGGTGCCTGCAAGTAACCCAAATGTCACCGAACAGTGCGAGATTTAGAAGCGTAGATGGCTAGACGATGCAGGAAAGTGTCCTTTTTTTCGATATACTGTCTGGTATCCATCGGCTTGATCACCGACTCGTGCCCCGAACAGTGCACCTGAAACCGAAACCAGCGGCGTTGGGTATGTCACAATTAAACCCGATTCTGCGTCGATTCAAGAACTCAAATCTGGATGCTGAAACCGCCTACTGTGTATACCCCTATTGCCGTCGGGCGACGAATTCGTCCGTAGGAACATGAGCGCATCCGTTCTTCGTAGGGTAGGGACGACGAACCGGCAAGTGGCGGTGCGGCGTTCCATATGCCGTACACGAGTGTTCGTGCCCGTGGCTTCGCCACGGTTAAGGCTTATCATAGACATTGGTTAAGGCTTATTATAGACAACTGTTTATGACATTAGAAATGTACAGTTTTGCCATTCAATCTACTATTTACATATAGTCTGAATTATATATGGGGTATCTGTAATGATCACATGTAAGTAAAAGAATAAAAATGAAAGAAGATTAAACATACCTTAGAATAAATTGGCCAGTGCTTCAGGATATACCACATTAGTAACCTTTGTTGTATTTGAATTTTCAGGAAGCAAAACTTTGATATGATTGCTTGATGTGCATCGTGATAAGGCAACATATAGTTGGCCATGAGAAAAGACAGGTTTTCTAAGATCAACACCGACATGGTGGAGTGTTTGGCCTTGAGACTTGTTAATTGTCATTGAAAATGCCAAGCGGACGGGGAATTGTCGGCGGGTAAGGGCAACGGGGAGGTCCTCATTAGAGGGTTTCAAGGAGATCCGAGGGATGAAGACAACATTTCCTGCATGCTTTCCACCAAGAATACGACACTGTAGTACCCTCGGCTTGATGTCAAGAAGAACCATCCGTGTTCCATTGCAAAGCCCATTCAATTGGTCCATGTTACGAAGGAGCATTAAAGGACATCCCTTTTTGACCTTTAGCTGGGCAAGTGGAAGGCCATTGATGGTTATAGAGCTGAGATATTCAAGGGGATAATGATTGTCATTGCCACCGTCTTCCACTTTATCGAAACCTAAAAGGGTAGTTTCTTCTCCTGGAAACCTATTGAGAATATAGGTGTTGATCTCATCAACAGAGTCATTTGTGGTAGAGAGAATGGTGCGATCAAGAAAGAAGGAGTCAGGTTTTGGTTGTTCTGCAATATTAGGATAGATGAGGTCGATAAGACTTTCTAGGGTATTCTGTGGGGTGATCATGGTCCTAGGAAGTGAGATTGTCTTGTCTGGAGAAAGTCCTCGTCCTTCGCCAACTTGTAAAAGCCATTGTGTAAAAGCAACACTTTCTGGTGATTGATCTAGGCGCCTGTTTTGAGTCAAGTGAAAGACCTGAATATGTCTCCAAATTCTTGACTTGCGAACAGAAGCATTGACGATCTCTTCCCGAGAACCCCTTTGTATAACTGGTAGGGTCTGCCGGAAGTCACCTCCAAATAAAACGGTAAGGCCCCCAAAAGGATGGTCCTGCTGCCCCAGTATATCCTGCAATGTACGATCCAATGCCTCTATTGCATGGCGGTGCTGCATCGAAGCTTCATCCCAAATGATGACCTTGGTTTTCTTGATCAATTCTTTAAGGTGGGCATTTCTACTGATGCCACAAAATGAGTTTTCGAAAATAGGAATGGGGATTTTGAAGCAAGAGTGTGCTGTACGGCCACCATCTAGAAGGAGGGCAGCTATTGCTGAGGATGCCACACAAAGAGCAGGGCTACCCATGGCATGAACTGCTGCTGCAATTGTGTTACAAACATAAGTCTTGCCACAACCTCCAGCACTTTGAAGAAAGAAGACTTTTCCTTCATTGTTTCGAACCGAGCCCAAGACGGCCTCGAAAATGGCACATTGTTCAGGATTGAAGGAAGCTTGAAGGTTTTCTACCTCCAAGGTTAGATCTGCCATATCGTATGCCATTTCTTGCTGTAATAGATGGTTATCATGAGGAGCCTCCCAATCCCCAGTTGGCATTGGCATCGGTGGAAAATTAGCCAAGGTTTTTCCAAATTGAAGAAGGATCTTTTGAATGAGATAAAGGCCATAATCAAAGACAATTTCTTCTGTGAGGACCATGTGGTCATCATGTTGAAATCTATATAAATCCAATCAAAGGCAGTTCAAATTAGTTATATAATGCACTTGTACCTGATCTCTAAAACTCTTCTAAGGTCATCACAGATTGATGCCTTATGTCTTTGCCATAATATGTCTGGTTGTGCAGGAGTGCAGTGTTCCAAAATCAACGCAAATAGGTTACGTAATTGATGGCCTATTTGAATCTGGCTGGCATCAGTGAGGCATCGATTCCATTCTCCATCATCTTCAAGAAGACCAAGAGCCAGGCAAGCAGCTTTAAATGATGGGTGTAGCACTCCATTAACAGTGCGCATGTCCTCCCAAGATGTTGCACCTTAAGTGATAGTTAGAATACATATGAGAAATAATAGTCAAGCATCATACCCCTAACAATGGTCAAAAGAGTTCTGAGATAGAACCGTTCTCCTGCATTTGGAGGAACAAAGTACATCCGACCAATGGCTTGTCCTTGAGACCGTGGTTTCCACTTTCGTTGTTTTGAGACCCAGACCATATATTGTGGGAATTCTTGATAGGTGTAATTTTGAGCACCAATAGCAAGATCCTGGTTGGCTGTAAACCATTCTGTCAATTGGGTCTTTGTCGATGATGGTCGATTTGCAACTTCAAGAACGTCATCTTCAGGGTCAAAGTAGACTGTTTGTTCATTTTTTATGTGAACAGGGAGGCGATAGACTGTTGGAAGCTCGAGGTGTCGGGGGAACTCCAGGATGTGCCAGCAAGCTTCTATAGGTCCAATGTATCGTGAGTCAACGTATTGTTTGATTTCGTCAATGTTTCCTCCAGAGATTTCCAATGTTGCACGATCTGGGCCCTTGTATATGTACTTGTGTATGTACTTGATGGCCTTGATGGAAGCACAAACCTCCACATTAATGTGACAGTTGTACTTTGTAAGAAGATAAGGGCTATGTGGAACCACACTTCTTTGTCATAGACATTTCCTCTTGAATCAGAAAAGGTTCGGCCATTGTTGGGTCGAGAATATTCGGGGTAGCCATCTTCTCCAAACTGTGTTTCAGGGTTAAATGGTTTTGGAAAGTACTTGCTACACTTTCCATCCTGCATGCATGGAGCATTTGGGTTGTCAGCACCGCAAGGACCGTGGAGCATCGTATGTGTGACAGCATCCCATAAAATAGGGTGGACATTGCGATCAGGGAGTTTTGCCGAAATCATGGAGTCAACGTGATGTGCATCTCTGATTTTATAGGGCGCTTGAAGAAAGATCAGTACATGAATGTGTGGCAAGCCTCTCTTTTGAAACTCTGTCGTGTAAACCAATCCAGATATTGCACCAAAAAGGCCATCTTTGATTTCGGCCAAAAGAGCATCCTTCTTTTTATGGAAAACGCGAGCCACATGTCAGGACGATCTGAAGCTGTTTGCATAGCAGGGCCTGAATGATCGTCATTCCCTCCTCGATTATTGCGTTCGATAACTTCATACTTCAGCAGGGCATCCAATATTTCTGGCCAATTTGGATTGGCAGTCATCGTTAGAAAAATGTCTGGTTTTCGACAAAACCGACAGATCGCCATGGAATCTTGAAACAGCTGATACATATGTCGAGGACTTCCAGCATGCGATGAGGGGAGAATAAATCGATGGCCATGTTGATCAGGAGCAAGATCTGTGGCAACAGCATCACGAAGTCCTTGATACGTATCTGCTTTGAGATCTTTTTGATGCAGTCGAACCCAACATAAATTGCTTTCCTCTATCAAGGCCCACGCATCGACAACGTATTGCTGGAAAAAGCTTTCCAGCCCAAAAAAGAACGTCCGATTGATTGGTACGCCAATGAATCCGATAAGCATAATAGCATCGTTGTGACACATTTTTACTTCGAGGTCGCTGGTCTTCCACCTCAGTTATAGGAATTTCGAGATGCCACCCTGTTTCGCCTTGGGGAAAGAGTAGGACATAGTGAAGTGGTGAATATATGGGATGGAGATGGCTGATTCTTTTAAGACTATTTCGAGTAGGGTCATTTGCCTGAGCCTGGCGTAGCCGTAGTATCACTTCCCTGTGCTCCTGTATGTCTTCATCGCCACTTCCTGGAATGATTGCTGCTATCTCCACAGAAGTGGGAAGATTATATACCCGAGGGTCGGTGTTCGGAGCCACAACAATTTTTGCAGAAATGCATTTTGCTCCTCTGGTGGCTTTGAGGCGAATAAGTCATGCGCACTTTTGTACTGCCGAATATATGGATTACAGCCACGAAGGATGTTCTCGAGCTCCCCAAGAGTGCCAGCAAGTAAATTGTTGTTGGCCCTTGTTGATAAGATAAGGCCAGCTCTGCGTCATAAATGTAGAGCTGTGCAAATTTAGGCTGGTCTGCACCAAGTGGAAGAAGACCACCCATAAGATGTGACAATGCACCATGGATTTTGAACACAGATGGTCCAGTAGATCGTGTGACCCTTTCATCAACATCTGCACCCAATGATGTGAACGCAAATGTCAGGTTGTACTGCCTGATGTTTTGGCGGAAATCATTTGACTGTCTAGTCCTCCTAACGTAGAGTTTTCGCAAATCCTCTGGTAGTGGAGGGAAAGGAGGAAGTTGAATCTGGCCTTGTAGGCAGCAGACACCAAACTTTGGATGCCTTTGGGACGATTTTGTAAGTCTTTCGTCCTTAAAATGCTTCGCCCCACAATTTGTGCACGTAACATCCATTGGCCCCAATGAGTGTGAAGACTCTGGATCCTGATAAGGCCGACATCCCAGAGGAACATTTGCCTGTGGTAGGCATGTTCCAATTCAAAATTCAAAGCCTCTTGGGCTTGAGCCATCTCCCGTACAACAGCACGCTGTTGCTCATGTTGTATATGTGCTTCAGCCCTTCGTTCGGAAAAGGACTTGCTGTGCTTGCACAGCATTAGGAAGCCAATATGCTCCCTGATAATGGAACTGTCCAGGGGGAGCCACCATAAAACCCACGTTTGGATTTCTATCAGGGACGACAGTTAGTGCTTTTATTTTAAAAGGCAGGTTCTAGGTTACCTGGAGACTGGCACGTGGTTGTCTATGTTGGCCATTTTGAGGTTGTAACCGCTTTTGAGATTGTAGCCTACACAGCACCTTAGAGTGTTACAATCAATGTAGATCAATGATGCCTACTTGTTGTGGTATAAGTGTTGTAGTGTTGTGCTGCTGAAAAGTTGCTGTAATTGTGATGTTGTGTTGTCAGTAATAATTAATTAATTAGATGTCAAAAAAGCGAACCTAATGTGTTGTTGAAGTTGCCACAATTGGGTTGTTGTGTTGTCAATAATAATTGATTAATTAAATGCCAAAAAAGCGAACCTGATGTGTTGTTGAAGAAGCTGCCATAATTGGGTTGAGTTGTCAATAATAATTAATTAATTTGTTGTCAAAAAAGCGCACCTGGTGTAGCAAGTGTTGAAGGGCCTTAGAGTTTAGTAGGGGGGGCTAGTAATAATACATTAGCATCATTAGAAGCCCCTTCAATTCATTATTACACTTTGCTTACTCTTGTTCTGTTCACCCTCTCCCCTACAGTAGGAAAGCTGTTCTATTAGGTCACAACATGTCCCTTTGGCCAAAAGGGGTGAGTTCCCGTGTCCACAATATCGCGTTTCCTTAGTAGCGCGATTGTTTTTGACATTTCGACTTCAAATTTCGGAACTGTCAATTTTATTTCAAATTTGTGTGGCACTTCCGTCCAGGCAGGGCTTCCGTCCGGTGTGGGAAGAAAGCTCAGACCGTGGGAGTGAGAAATTTCTCGGCCGTGCGAAAAGTGGGAACGACTGTCCCGTTATATTATGATTCCTGATACGTTCCTGCGCACCAATGATCGTCCCTCGGTGATGGCTACCATTTGACACTCGTGCGTTACTTGTAGTGCTCCAGAGGGAGCAATCCCGGGACGTGCTGCACATCGCCACGGAGGTGTACCACGGGGGCCAGGACAACGCGGTGCTGTAGGTCGGCAGTGCCAACGCGGATCGGTTGGAAGAGTTTTGGAATAGAGGGACTAGAGGAGGCAGTCACGGATCCGAATCCTCGAAATCGCGGACGATCCGTGAGGAAATGGTGGTATTTTTGCTTCTTATTACTGTAATAAGTCGTGAGCCAGTTGGCTCACTGAGCAGTGTCGTCATGATGTTCACCCTGAAAGGCGTTAACGAAGTGACAGTGGCAGGACTTCTGATGTCGTAACTAAATTGGACTAAGTTGGTTCGATCGCTACGGCCTACGGGCCTATACACACCAGGGTAGAGTAGAAATTTCCAGATTGATTTGCCAAACCAGAAAATATTATATACGGCCAAGTAGTTCTGTAGAGCATTCTGCATGGCATTCTGACCGAACGGACGTCCTCTGCCAGTGATAAAGCCTCACTGCACTGGGAAGCCGTGCATGACACAGCTAAGAATATGCCATGCTGTATGCCATGCTGCTCAGGTTGTCAAACTGCTCTGCAAATACAGACAGGAAGTTGATTGGGATATTCTAGCCTCCGTTGCAACGCAAGGCATGCGCATGGCGCGCCTCGTGCCTTTGCGTGCAGATTGGGCGGGCGGCTAGATATCGATTGCCATTTCTCCACGAACCACCATGTCCGCCGCCGCCTCCGCATCCACCTCGCAATCCAACTTTGTGTCCATTTTCAACGCTGCCTTGGAAACTTACAAACGAAAAACCAAGAAAGACCTAGCCTCTCATCCACTCCTTCCCAGTCTTCAATCCTGTGATTCTCCCGAGGCCATCCTCGCCGTCCTTCGAGAGCATATCCCCGTGTTCAGCCAATCCAAGAATGGTGATAACGGTCTTACAAAATGGGTTGCCCCGACCGTAAATGTCTTGTATGCGTTTTCCGCCACCATTGGTGGGGGTATTGGTCTAGTGAATATCGGGATATTTCCTCGTGAAGAACCTCTGTTCTAATCTTTGTTTCTCAGGTATTCCCTCCGGCGAATGCAATCTTTGCGGGCATCGGCGTTCTCCTCTTGGTCGGTGTCCTTCATCGCTTCTTTTCGCAGCCTATTTTGACACGCCATGGCTCCCAGGCGGCTAAAGATACGAGCGCTAGCCAGGACAAGCTTATTGACCTGTTTAACCGCATTGAACGATTCTTCCGCCGTCTTGAGATTTACACTGGCATTACCCCGACGACAGCTATGACGGATACAATCATTGAGATTATGGTCGAGGTACTAGTGATCCTTGCTATCGCCACAAAAGAAATGAAACGTGGAAGATTTAGTGAGTTGATGTCGCGTAGATTTACCATTTATGACTGACACGTTATTCAGAAAAGTATATGAAGAAGTTGACAGGAAACTCAGACATCGAAGATAGCCTGGATCGGTTGGACAAGTTGACGCAAGAAGAGGTGCGGATGGCAGCTGCCGAGCTGCTGAAGATGACACACAGTGTCGAGGTAAATGTACAAGATGTCCGCGGCAAGGTGCAAGATATTGACAACAAGGTTCAAGGTGTCGACGACACGGTGCAAGGCATCGGCAACGATGTAAAAGATCTTGGCAGCGATGTCAAAGACATGTCCGACGATGTCAAAGATCTTGGCGGCGATGTCAAAGACATGTCCAGCGATGTCAAAGACATATCCGGCGATGTCAAAGACATTTCCAGCGAGGTCCGAGGCGTCGATCACAAATTGGACCAGGTCAACCGTCCGTTATCTCTTTAGCTCCTCATTACCCCAAGGACTAAAATGGATTCACAGGGAACCAGCTTAGAGATAGTCTTTTAAGATGGCTCTCGCCCCCAAATCCGTCCCTCAATCATAACACTGCATGCAAAGCTCGTCACGACGGCACCGCTCAATGGTTTTTCCAAGGCAGTATATTCAGTCAATGGAAATCCACTGATTCCTTCCTGTGGATACATGGAAAACGTGCGTTACATTTGGCCTTCCCCATGCGACGACCCCTGATCGTTTCCTGTTTCTATAGCGGTTCAGGGAAAAGTGTCATCTGGTTCGCCCTTCTTCAACTCATTCTGCCGTTCTGAAACTGACATGGTCAAATCAGTTCTTCGATCATACAAGAAATCATGGCCTTGTGCAACGCTGGGATGGCCTCCATGGCCTATTTTTATTTTGACTTCAAGGACGTTGATAAACAAAAACTTCACAACTTACTTCCCTCTCTCCTCATCCAACTTTCTGCTTGGTCCGATCCCTGTTGCGATATACTCTCTCGACTCTATTCTTCGCATAACCGTGGAGTACGGACACCCAGTGATCGCGATATGATAGAATGCCTCAAAGAAATGTTCACCGTCGACGCGCAGGCACCTACTTACATCATTATGGATGGGCTCGACGAGTGTCCGATCACGTCTACGATTCCATCACCTCGAGAAGAGGTCCTTGAGCTTGTGGAAGAACTTGTCGGCCTTCACCTTCCGAATACCACATATGCGTTACGAGTCGGCCTGAGCACGATATTCAAGCTGTCCTCGAAGGCTTGACCCGGCGCTCTGTGTCCCTTCATGACGAAAGTGGACAACAGGAGGATATTTCCAACTACGTCGCCTCTTTTGTTCACTCAGACCGAAGGATGCGGAGATGGCGGGAGGAGGACAGGGATCTGGTTATCAAGACACTACCGGAAAGAGCAGATGGCATGTAAGGGTATTGTCGTCTGCTTATAAGTGAAGCTCAAAAGATGAAATAGGTTCCGGTGGGTGTTCTGCCAATTGGAAGTCTTGCGGCAGTGTTTCCCGCCAAGTGTCCGGAATATCTTGGAGGAGTTGCCAGACAGCCTGGACGAGACCTACGAGCGCATACTAAGGGAGATCAAGAAGCCAAATCGAGCACATGCCCGTCAATTGTTGCAATGTCTGGTTGCGGCTGTTCGGCCACTTCGAGTCGAGGAACTCGCAGAGGTCCTGGCCTTTGACTTCAACGCAGGAGGGATCCCGAAGCTAAATCTTGGCTGGCGCTGGGAGGATCAAGAAGAAGCAGTGATGTCTGCTTGTTCAAGTTTGGTTATCATCGTCAAAGACGGGGATTCACGGATTGTCCAATTTTCGCATTTTTCCGTCAAGGAATTTTTGACGGCGAACCGGCTTGCGGAGCCCATCCGAGATGTCTCTCACTATCACATTCGACTTGATGCTGCGCATACGATTCTTGCACATGCATGCATTGGCGTTCTCCTCAGATTGGACGATCACGTCGACCGTGACAAGATCAAGAACTTCCCGTTGGCTGGATACGCTGCTCAGTACTGGGCCACGCATGCCCGGTTTGAGAATGCGTCGTCACAGATCAAGGATGGGATGGATGTCTATTTGACGCAGACAAGCCACACTTTGCAGCGTGGCTTTGGGTTTACAACGAGAAGGGTAGTCATGTCTACCATGTGCCCCGAGAAACCTCAGCAGTCCCCTATATTACGCCGCAATGCTCGGTTTCGTGACTTGGCTGAACACCTCATCGCCGAGCATCCGAGCACATAAACGCAGGGGCGGTGACCAAGTGACTCCGATGCACGTTGCAGCATCGGCAGGACATCCGACATTTTCATTACTACTTGAACATGGCGCAGATTGGAGGGTCGGGGCAAATATGCGGGACTCCCTGCATCGAGCGTCGTCAAGTGGAAAGTCGAAGCTGGGCATCTCTACTCGATCGTGGTGCAGATATAATGCTCAAGATAACGGTATTGGACACCACTGGTTCCGGCGGCGATCAACGGACATGTCGATTTGTTCGATGCTACTTAAACGCGGGGCAAGGATGATGCCCGGGTGTTCCGGCGAGACTCCACTGCACTTTGCAGTAGAGGAGTAACATCCAAGTCGTGCGAGTGTTACTGGAACACGGCGCAGATGTCAATGCGCGCGACAACCAGGCAACCCCTTCCCAGTTGGATCAGCGCCTATCCTGAGATTGCGGAACTACTGTCTGAGTTTGGTGCCAGGTCTATAAAATAGTATCTACTTGTCTACTTGCAATGTGCTTACAGCGTGGGAGATATCACTGTATTCGTGTTGTGACATGAGATCATTTGCCCGCAAGCCGGGAATTGGAACACAGATCACTCTTCGATCTTCATTGTCGAGACTTCAGTTGGTTTAGAAGTGAGGCTAGTGAAAGTCCAACCTGAGAGGGACGCCCCGAACCGTTACAAACAGCTCTACCTTCTGCACATCTATTTTGAAAATTCAGCGCTCCTGGGTCCTGGTTACCTTGTGTATGTCGACATGCCTTTTCTGATGTGATATCTGATTCTGACATCGTGCATTCGCGTAGATGGTTTTTTCTTTCTTTCTTTGTAGATAAAACCATTGCCAGCGTTCCTTCGCCACTGGCCTGCTACTGTTTACTGATTACCTTTGATTCATATATCACTAACAGTTCAAGTTGCCAGGTTTATCCCGCATTGGTCATAAGCTGTGTCTGAAAGCACTCGTACATGCACGCGATCGGAAAAAAATTGTGGTAGGCAGATCATGAGAAAAGGCAACGATAAATAAATGAAGACCCAAGAGTAGCGAGAGCAGAGCAGGGATAATGGTATGGATCGTGAGCAAGGTATCCACGTCGAAGAAAGAGCGGTATTATCCCCGGAGAGATGGCATATACAGTATTCTACTCCAGAGGTCAAGGCGGTATTTCTGGCACAGGTGGTACCTCTGGGATGCGGGCTGCGTTTCCTGGCCTCTGGACCTTCCGCTTCTGCTGCTGGCGCTCGCGCTGTTCCTGCTCGGCCTGCATCGTCGCCAGGATCTGCAGTTGTTGCGCGATGAAATCGGACGTATTCGGTCTGGGAGGGCGGCTTCAGTGTAGGTACAAAATGAGAAGCCGAGTTGAGTAGACAGAACATACCGCATCCGGAGAATGCGCATGATGGTTTCCCCACCACTGACGTCCTTCTCCTCTTTCTTTTCTCTCTTGCGATCTTTGATAGTGCCGAGATTTCTCTGTGAATAGACACTCTTAGCGCGCTTCTTGATCGACGGCGACGCGCGGAGAGTCTGCTGCATCACGCGAACACACTCCTCCATCAGCATGTCCCTGCCAGAAATGACCCTATCAGCCAGGTATGTCCACACAATACAGGATAAGGACGCACGTGTTCCAGTCGTAGTATAATCGAATTGAGACGATGTCCCGGTATTTCTGGTTCTGTAGGTTCTCAAGTGGAAGCCCCTCTCCACCAGCATAGAAAAAGTCTCGTAGGAACTAGAAGGGTAGGTCACATTCTGTCCTTCACGCATTCGGAACAGGACACGTGCCTTGAGCCACTTGAAGACTATATCCACCTCCTTATCCGTCAGTGGCTTCATGTCGCTTGGTGTCTCCGAGAGTGGCGGAATAAGCAAACCCTCTATGGTGGTCAAGATCTCCTTCCAGACCCGTGTTATGACAATCTCCTTCGTCGACTCCCCAAGATACGTGTTTAGGGTCTGCAGATTCGCTTCGAAGTAGTCAAAGAGATCAGCGATAGCTTGTTCAATCTCGACATCCGTAAACTCGCCCGGTTTGACGCGCGGCTTCTCGTCTGCAGGAAGTGGAATCTGCACCTCAGAGGCTGAGCCGCCAAGCGCTGAACGATACAGAGCTGTTACGTTCCCAAGAGCCTTGTTGTAGTCCAGCTTTGAATCTCCCTTGACGAGAGATTTCAGAACGCCACGGGAGAGAGACTGACGAATGACCGGCGACATCTGGTGCGTTGCATGGTGAATGGTCTACGCAACAATGACGCATAGGGTGTGTCGCACCTTGTCAATAAATATCCGGACCATATCACCCTCACTACGCTTCAGCGATCGGAAAGCACGGCCAAAATAGAATTGAATGTCGTCCTTCTCGCCTTCCATACTCACTCGCAGAAGGATACGCCCAGTCGTATCGAGATTGAGCCACAAATCATGTGCAAGAAAGTCCCCGAACCGCTTCGGATCAAGGCAGATGTATTCTCTCCCGACTGTGTCGTGCTTACCCACCAGCGCACGATCGCGAATGCTGACCATCAGCCAGAGGGCCTTCTCTACAGATATATCAAAGTCTCGTCCCCTATGACCCACAGGTCAGTTCCTAGCTGCATTGTGCGGATACAAAGGGTAAAAAACCTACATCGAGGGTTGACAGTTTCGTATATTGTTCGCGTCTTGGCCACGCGATGTCCGTCTTGGTCACTTAGTGTGACAAAGGTGTCCAGTGTTGACGACGGGCTGCTATCCAATGGCACCAGATTCTCAGCCATGACGATCTTGACCGTAAACAGGAAGCGCTCGGTCTCATTCTTGTTAGGGACTGGTGGTGCGTGTGTTTCGATGATTTCCGTAAGCTTGTCCGCCTGAATTTGATTATACATGTTGTCCAGCAACTTCCGCGCTCCATCGACGTTATTCAACTTGACGCAAGACGCCGGCAGGAAGTTGTACGGCTCGATCTTCTTCTCGCCTTGGGTCAACTGCTTTGCTTTTTCGAGCCATGCAGAAGACTTTTGCGGCTGAAGGTGGTCTGTTGGCCGAGGGAACATTTCCGTCATGAAAAGCTCCTCGATACTTCGGCAGTACTGTTCGACGGCCTTGCTAATTGTCTGTATACAAACCCCACAGTCAGTCGGAAGTCCTCAACGTCGTGGCACAATACCCACTTTAGCAAGACTTGTGAAGAATCGCGCCTGTTGGTACTCATCGAACCACTCCAAGTCTTGTAAAAACGTGATCGGACTTCGCAAGGAATCGAAAAGGTCAACGATCGAAGAACTAAATCCATCATTTCCTTCCCGTTCAAACTAGAGTAATAAATTTCAGCGTTGATCTGTGAGTTATTGCTGGATGAACTGACCTTGTCTGCTGCGATAGCCTGGTAGGAGTTGAATACACAAAAAGCGGACGATGATAAAGGGACTACGCACCGCCTGTACCCATTGTGCTGTCTTGTTGTCAGTTTCAATAAGCCACTGCCGGACATATGGCTCGAAATACGAGCCAATGTCGAATTCTGCGGGGTGTCTGATTAATGGATGCAGTCAACCACCCACTCTCTCTAAATCTTCTTACTGCGGACTCACTCTGAGCAAAACGCCTCGAACATTTCCAACATCGTCCTCGTTCGCCGATATAAGAGAAAATGTCCTGTATAGGTACGTCTGGCGTCGGGCCATTCATCGAGCCTTCGAACAACTTCTTCTTTGACGCCTCCAGGTCGTGTAAGAACAGTGGCACTGTCGCCTCCACGAGCAGCGCGACCACATCAACGCCGATAGGTGGACTCCCGTCCACCGGCACGTGGTGCAAGATCGGTTCTGGGAAGCGCTTGTCCACGTCTTTGCGTGCTTCTCGATGTCATCTGTCATTAAGAGAAGTGGGAGCGCACGGTTCACGCCGGGAGTAGCTTGCAATTCCTGGGTTCGACGCTGGTACCAGTGTAGTCCAAGCACGCGCACACGCTCCTTGACATCTTGTACGCGGGCAATGATGTCGACATCGAAGCGCTCAATGAGGCCAGTTGCTTTGACCAGAGCTAGCACGTCGAGATAATGTAGTATGTCTTCCTTCTTCAGGTCAGGCAGCACCTCCATGGAATGGTATACTGACGCCAGGAAGGTACTGACAAGACCACCGTACACGTTGACCAGGTATTCCGCCTGCGCAGAGTCAGAGTTTTTATTGCCACTTCAGTGCAAGGAAAGGAACATGCATCATTGATATTCCACCTCTCAAAATTGATTTCGTTCATGACCTTGCTTATGCCCCCAAGTGCTTCTGGTACGCAGTCTAAGGGCACCTCGTTCCGTTCGTACAAATGTTTGATGAGCTCCAAAAAGCACGCGGCGCGATATGTCTGCGGGATCCTCCACCGTAGAGCGCACTCATTAATGAGTTCAATATGAGGATGTGACAAAATGCCAAGCGAGACTTGATCTTCATCGTTGACGTTTGGGTCATGCATCGCCGCGAGGTCCGCGTCGAGACATAATTCCAACAGTCGCTTATAATATTTCTTGGGATTTGGTGGAATATACGTAAAGTTGTGGCCCGCTTGGACCTCGTCGTCATCGTCGTCGACATCGACATCTGCCTCTGCGGGGTTTTGCGAGGCTGCAACAACAGACCTCCGGCTGCTGATAGAGCCGCTGCGCACGGGGTTGTGTAGAGACCCTCGTACCGACGATCGTTTGGGCAGCACATCGTTAGGCGTAGATTTGGCGAGCTCTGGGTTGAACTGGACAATAACAACCATAAGTTGTGATAGATGGGAAGTCTCTAGGGTCTTCCAATACTGCCATGCGGCTTCGGTATCGAAGTCTTCTCGACATCCGGGGAACGGCTCGTTGGCAGCGATATTTTTCAGACATGTCTATATAGACCCAAAAAAAATTAGGATTGCCCGATCGAGGACGGAGAAATCGTCGTTCTAGCGCACTTTCAAATCTATCAGTGCAGCCTACCAGACGATGCTCAACTTGTTTCGAGTGAGGTAGTAAAACTGGATTACGTACCCGTTCGGTGCATATGCTCCTTAGTCCGTCAAGCTCGGGCTGGAGAATATCGGGGCGAATCTGAAATAGCTTGGCGACAGTGTTGACCATCGACATGTCGGCCACGTTGAAGGTGGATCCGGGCGGAGAAGACATAGATTCGCGATGAGATGTTGATGAGGAATCGTAACCAGAATCATTGTGTGTCCCGCGATCCGAGGGGGCGAGCTTGGCGGCATACACGTCCAGGCGGGCAGTCAGCTCGGGCGAGACGTGGCTGACGCTACGCAGCGACTCGCGCAGGAGCTTAACGAATTGTACGATATGGTTATTCAGCTCCACGTTCCACTTGCCGTCTGCGGAAAGCGTCGGGTCCTTCCTGAGGACGCTTGTAGCATGTGTCGCAAACATGAGGATGAGCTCTTCGATCTTCCTGTTCTCCTTCATCTGTCGTCGGAACGTCTCCACCTTAAACTGGCCATAGAAAACGGCCATCGTTCTTCGAAGGAGCTGGTCCGAATAACTTCTGAGGCTATTAGCGAGAAGAAGCAACCAGGCGAGGAAGTGGGCAGGGGGCAGTTGGCAGGGAAGGTACGCACGCGGAATCCCTCCCCAAAGCGATAGTCTCCAATCTGTTCTCCAGAACCTTTATAAGCTTTTCTGGGAACTTAACGCTCTTGCTCCCATCGCGCGCGGTGACGTCCCGGAATACGTCACCTATGGATGTTATCGAATTCGAGATCGCGCCAGAGATACGAGAAGAGGGGTGCTCTCGCTCCTTCTCGCGCAGCGTCTCCCCGTTGCTAGCGGTGTTGCCACCAGCGCCGCTGCTGTTGGCGGTGGTAGAGTTGGTGGGCTTAGGAAGGATGAGGTAACTCAGGAACCTGCAGTTCAATCCCGTGAGATTTAAATTGAAATGCGAGATTATGACAATATTCCTTACGCGACTCGGAGGACATAGCTACGCGGGGTTGTTATCGTCAATGATGAACGTAACATAGACAAAGATGACGCACTTGAAGAGGTCTTCTTCAGTGACCCGATGCTTGGACATGCGTCGCTCGCGTGAGTAGACGGAGCTAGCAACGCTCCTGCGTGACATATTGTACGTGGGTCAGCGAGAGCGTTATCGGTAGTACAAATCACTTGGAGGAGTGAGTTGAAAAGGAAAGAAATGACGGTCGATATGTCCTTGCTGTGCACTGAGGCACTGCACACTTATCATTATCGAAAAGGCAATGTATTCCCACGGTCGTCATACTACAACTCATCGTGCTTGTTCCCCTGCCCTTCGCCGCTCTCTGGCTCATCCGTAGGTAGGGGCACCTGCGTCTTGCTGCTGCTGCTTGGCCGCACTCGTGGTGGCTTCTTCTGTGATAGGCGCTGTAGCTGCGTCTCCAATACTTTCGCCCTTTTCCGCATCTCCGCTGTATCGATTACCGGGTCGCGGTTCAATGGTACGCTCTTCTGCTTCTCCACCCGCTCATTCAGCCATGTCTCATGCTCCTTCAATGTTTTCTCCAGTTCGTCCAGCTCTGCCTTGGTATATCGTCCTGTGGTACCTGCCCGCTCTTCCGCAGTCAGATTATCAAGCGCTTCGGTCAAGAATAAGCGCGTGCGCCAATTCCACATCTGGCTCATATTTAGCGCTTGTGGAAATTCCTCGATCTCTTTGATGCGATGTACGATTGGCCGTTCTAATGCCCTGAAAAGGACAGTTAGCGCCGCGTATCCAAACAGAAACCTTGAATGTGACCCACTCCAGCGATGAGCGCTTCTCTACAAAATCTTTTGTCTGTGCATTATCCGCGTGTGTATGGAACCAGTTCGATACATCCTTCAACTGGCGCGATATCGCCCGCCGCTCTGGGTCTTGTGAGTGTCTGACGAACGGGTGTTGGCTGTCACTCTCGAGCAAGTCGCGGATCTTGTACAAGTAACCCTCGAGGATGTTGCGCTGTTCTTCCCGAGCGGCAATCGCTGCCTCTTCCGCTTCCATCCTTATCAAGCTACGCGAGTGTCTCTGTATCAGAGCTAACGTAGACATATAGACAACAATATACGTACCGTTGCCGTGCTTCGCGCTTTTGATCGAGCCCCATTGGTGCGACAGACGGAAATTTGACAGTCACGTTCAGTGGAACTGTGATGTCCTTCGGCGTGGCAGGCGTTTTAGTCTTTTTGGGTGGAGAAGACGAGGCGGACGAATCTACGGTGGATGTTGATCCATCCTCCGCAGAGGAACCATCGCCGAACAAGCCCTTGAGCTTCCCTGCATGGATAATTAGCAACTCCCTAACAACCCCGAGCGGCAACTTGGCGTGTACACACCAGCGAGAGAATCATCTTTCAACTCAGCATACGCGATAGCCTCGGGCACAGACACAAAACCAGATTCGGAGAACAGAATGGTCACCTTGATGACTGGGTCAATACCATCTGCCTCTGTTATATTTGCTAATGCCTCTGCAACGCCAGAGATGCGCGCGTCAAGCAATTCAACAGGGATTTGGCTGGCCGGCGGCGACTTGTAAGTAAATGCGAGAGAAAAGTCGTTCTTGCGCCTGAATGTGAGCGTCTTCCGTGTGCCCGTTCGCGAACCCTTCGCAAACGCGAGAGACGTAATCGTGCGAGGGGATGCGTCGGACGCATCCGTGGACTTGGCCTCAGCGAGGTAGGATACCTGCACGTCGTAGGGAGCTATGTCTGAAAGTTTGATGTTCTTGGTGCGGAACTGCCGCGAGAGGGTTGCACCGTGTAGTGCGGCGCCGAGGACGGCGGCTTCATCGGAATTCACGTTCATAGCGAGTTTTTCCCTGAGGGGACTGTCAACGACGGCGCGCATACAAAAATACCTGGTGAACATACTCTCCCACGATTGCCGCCAGCGCAGCCCTGACCATCGGTATACGCGTAGCTCCACCCGTCAATATGACTGAATCTATGTCCGCCTATACATTCTGTTCTCAGCGTCATATTCCCATGTCACATGAGCAGGACACATACCAATGTTAAATTGGCGTTATCCAGGGCTTCGTACATGGGTTGCACAAACCGAACTTTCATGTCCGCACAAGCGCTCTCAAACATTTGACGTGTTACCTTCATGCTGAAATCAATGTCGTTATATACGCTTTCCACCTTGGGGAGATCCATTAGCAAAACTGCTTCCCTGTGTAGACAGCAGGGAGAGACGCACCCGCGAAGACGCCTCGTTGTTCGCGCTCAAGATGGCCTTAAGACGCTCAGCCTCCTTCCACAGTTTCATCATGGCCTTGGGATCGTCGCGAATCCTCACGCCATGTTTATGCTCGAACTCCTCAACAAGAATCTCGCGCATACGGCGGTCTAGCTCCGTGCCACCAGCGAAGCGGTCGTACCCGAAGCCATTGACCGTGATGAGTGTCGTATCCTGCTTCTTCCCCTGTCCGGCGAAGGTAACGACTGTCGCACGCGTGCTGGCTGCACCGGCATCATACACGATGTGGCGCTCCGGCTCGGGGAACTGGCGCGTCATGGCATAGTTGACCGCGACGGCGGCGCCATCGTTCACAAGCGCAAGGAGGCGCAGGCCAGCGAGCTCGACGGCGTCCGCGATCGCATCGCGCTCAAACTGGGAGAAGAATGCAGGCACGGTCACCACGACGTCCTGCACGCGCTCGCCGGCGCCCGCTACGTCTACTGCAAGCGAGCGTACATACGCTAGCTGCATTGCCACAAGCTCCTCCACATCCAAGGTTGCAGGCATCACACCGCTGTCCCCAGCCGTGCTGCTGCCCCTGCGGACGGACGCGGTAAAGCGCGTGGACGGCGCGACGTCGGGAGCCGCGAAGCTAGTGTAGTAGGATATGACGTCGGCGTTCGCGGGCATGCCTAGCAGGTACTTGAGCGAGCTGTATGAATCCTTCGGGAAGCGTGTCGCCTGCAAATGTGGAAGCCCCATCAGGTCAGGTCGACCCTCCAAAAAAAGGGAGACGAGCACGTACAAGGTTAAACGCGTCCTGCCCGAATAACCTTTCGCCATTTTTCCAGGCCACTGAAGAGCGAATTTTGCGTTTCGAATCTTTGTCTAAGAGGACGTCGAAGGGCATGCCTGGTTTGATTAAAGACGCCTTTATGTAGTCGGAGCCATAGTCTATCGCCAACACGGTCGCCGCAAGAGCTGTAGAAGAGAATAGGAAGAGAGAGAAGAGAGAGAGGATTGCCAGTCTCCGGCCGAACGCATTCATGGTAAAAGTTCCGCTCAAAGACTTGACAGTGATAGCATTTATGTAGTCGGGTTACAAGGTGGTCGTGCAAGCGCTGTGGCAGGCTTTTACGGCGACGTGTTCGCCAAGGCCACGTCACGGGTTCTTTGCTACATCTTATCTTATCTTATCCTCATTTAAATATCAAAATTTGAGATTTCATACGCTGGCATCTCACTGACTGTGACTGACATGTCCGAACACGATACGTACCAGACACCTCTCTCTAGGTACGTGTTCCTCCCTTGCAGGTCAAATTCATATCAAGACCCTGCAGCCGCTATGCCAGCAAGGAAATGGCCCATCTGTTCTCCGCCGAGGTACTCAGCATCCTCCCTGATCATCCACATATCACCTCAGCGTCCCGGACGTAGAACCGTTTTCACACTTGGCGTAAGCTCTGGCTCTCGCTTGCCATCGCGGAGAAGCAGCTCGGTCTGCCCATCTCAGAAACGGCGATTGACGAAATGAAGCAAAATCTAGTGCGTTGCTTTCCTGAGCGCAATTGGGTCGATGACAGACGGTATGCGATGCGCGCAAAGCACGAGCAGCACCTGGATGCGGAGCAGTTCGAGGTCGCTGCGGCCGAGGAAAAGAAGAGACGTCACGATGTCATGGCGCACGTGCATACGTTCGGCACGGTTGCACCATCTGCAGCTGGGATCATCCAGTCCGTCTTGCTTATTTCGCGCTGCCCACCACTTTCCAACCTGTGGCCTGTGATAACAGTCTCGGCGCAACATCTTGCTATGTTACAGAGTGAGCGCGATCAGCGCGATCTCTCATCTTTCTAATCTCCAACTGATCGTCCCAGCAACGCGGATCTCATCTTCATCCGCACCGCTCTCACCCTCGTCTTCAAGAAACTCGCAGTTGTGATCGACCGCTTTGCCGCTTTCGCGAGCCAGTATCGCGAACTGCCCACGTTGGGCTTTACACACTTTCAACCTGCGCAGCTGACCACAGTTGGCAAACGCGCAACTCTGTGGTTGCAAGTCCGTCCGCCTGTGCTGATGTCCAACACGGGTTATTGCTTATCGATATTTTGTCACTTCAAAGGAACTGCTCTGGGACCTCCGCAACATTAAGCGGGCGCGGGACGATCTGGGTTTCCGCGGCGTTAAAGGCACCACGGGAACGCAGGCTAGCTTCCTCGCGCTGTTTGATGGCGACCATGACAAGGTGGGCCGAGTTTTGCGCCGTATCCCCTTTTTTTCGAATGACCTTTGCAATAAATAGGTAGAAGAACTCGACCGACTGGTAACAGAGATGTCGGACTTCCCGTACGCGTATCCAGTCACGTCGCAGACGTATTCGCGCAAGATCGACATTGACGTCCTCGCGCCACTGGCTTCTTTTGGCGCCACGGCGCACAAAATTGCAACAGACTTGCGCCTACTTGCCCATCTCAAGGTAAGCCCCCGGCCCCTTCCCGTCCGACTTGCGACAGATTGATGTGTGACGCCCGTGCAGGAAGTCGAGGAGCCGTTCGAGTCGACCCAGATCGGATCCTCCGCGATGGCATACAAACGGAACCCGATGCGCTCAGAGCGCATCTGCTCGCTCGCGCGACACCTCATGGTGCTACACCAGAACGCGCTTGGGACGGCATCCGTGCAGTGGTTCGAACGCACATTGGACGATAGTGCGAACCGGCGCGTGACGCTGCCAGAATCGTTCCTCACAGCGGATATCGTGCTTACGACGTTGCAGAACGTGTCAGAGGGTCTCGTCGTGTACCCGCGCGTCATTGCGCGACGCGTAGCTCAGGAACTGCCGTTCATGGCGACGGAGAACATCATCATGGCACTCGTGAAGAAGGGTGGCGATCGCCAGGAGGCCCACGAGAAGATCAGGGTGCGACTTTCTACTTTTCCTCCTTTCTGAGTTGACACGCGAACGCGCACTTTAGGTACTTTCGCATGAAGCCGCGTACCAAGTGAAACAACTCGGAGAGGAAAACGACCTCATTGAACGCGTTCGAAAGGATGTTTATTTTGACCCGATCAAGGATGAGCTCGACGCACTGCTGGATCCGCGCTCGTTCATTGGACGCGCGCCGCAGCAGGTGGATAAGTTCCTCAATGAGTGGGTGACACCCGCGCTGCAAGACCCAGAGCTTAAAGCGGCGGTACATAAAGGAGACAAGGCGGAGTTGAATGTCTGAGAATAGCGGTTAAGTAAAGTAGAGGGAAAATTTGTTGTAGTAAATCTATGTGAGGCCTGTGAGGGGTGACGTCATCGGGATTATCACTGTCCTTACTCTCACCACCACAACCTAATTCCAAACTTGACTATATCTTAAATGCTGCGCTGAATGCATATAAACAAGACCAAGAACGACCTCACCTCTCATCTCTACTTTCTGGGACTCAGTTGGTCAATTCTCCCGATGCCATTCTCACCGCCCTGGAAGAGTAAAATTTCCGGTCAACCCAATCCAAGAGTGGCAATGATAGGTTGATAAAATGCCTTCTCCCAACCGTCAATGTCCTCTACGGGTTGTCTGCCGCAGACACGCTGCGGCTTTATCGCGGAGATCAAGGTCGAGGTACTATCAGTTCTCGTGATCTCGACCAGGGCTCTGAGGCACGAATGACCTCGACTCATTTTGGCTCAGTGAGATATATCAAAAAACTGATAGGAAAAAAATGACGGTGAGGATGCCCTACAGAAGTTGGACAGATTGACAGACCGAATGGCGCACACGGAGAACACCCACGCGGTTAATGATAACCGAAGGTTGGTCAGGAGGGCAGCATGGTGTGTACAGCTAGGTAGAAGATGTCGGCAACAAGATCCAAGGTGTCGACGACAAAGTGAAAGATACTTGCGACAACGTTTTAAAGCAAAGTAGACTAGTCAGTGGTTCGTCAACTCTTAATCCTACTACTCTTACTTCTGAAGCTTCTACAGGGAGCCAGCACCGAGGTGGTCTCCGGACATATCTTCTCCTTCGAATCAGCTCTCAAACTAGAACATTGCGCAAGTCCCACCACAGTACGTCATGGCCGTATCTTCGGTGAATGGAAACCCACTGGTCCTTTTCATGTATACGCAATTCGTGGGTCCCTCTTAGCTTTTGTCATGCGCATTCCTAACCGTCTACGGATTCCGTAGCGGGCCCTGAGAGGAGCACCTCCCACAAGTTGTTTGTCTAGTGGAACGTCCAGCTCTGTGGCCATACAAGCTACCACAGCCTCGATCGCCTAATTAATAGTGATTATGCTTTGATTTTACACACACCAACAGGCAAACCTCAACAACTTACTCTCTTCCGTTCCTTTCCAACTTTCGGCACAGTCTGATTCTTGTTACAATATGGTTCGGACTTTCCATCCCGCTCAGAAGAAGGTTTCGGACTTGTCAGCGAGCATATTAGCTTTCACCGTGAAGATTTGGGGGGTGAAGCTACCTTCACCTCCCAAATCTTCATGTGTGTATTACGAATTGCTCGGAGAGATTGACATCCAGGCCATCCGGTGTCCGTTGACAGCGAAAGTGGAAAAGGAAGGATGGGCCTCTCGCATCAATGAATTGTTGTACAATAGAATAGACACGTGAGCTGAACATGACACGTGAGGGAGAGAGTTTGGCGAGTTGGCCAAAGCTGCAGCGCCTTTTGTGCACAACAACGATGGACTCGCTCCAAATCCCTGACCCGTCTATCCCTGGCCCTTCTCGCCACTCCCCCCGCCCTACTTCTCTTGTTCCCTCTTCTCCTCCGCTTCCTTCTCCCCCGCAGCCTACCCGCAAGCGTGCATCACACTCAGTCACTTCTTCTTCCCATCCCGAGGACCAACAACAACAGCAGCAGCAACCCCCGTATCGTGACGTATATTCTCATCCGGCTGCCATCCAATATGCTGCAAACCATCCACGTCGCTCCATTCCAAAATTTGGTCCCTATTTACTCCTCCATACTCTTGGCGAGGGCGAATTTGGAAAGGTCAAACTTGGTCTCCACACCTCCTGGGGCGAGGAGGTTGCCGTCAAGCTCATCAAAAGACATAATATCGATTCTGCAGTCCGCATGTCAAAGGTCGAACGAGAGATCGAGGTTCTCAGAGTTCGTGATCCACTCTTTGTTCCCTGGTCGCTCCAGCGTCTGACCTGTCATCTGCAACTCAGATGCTCAAGCACCCCAATATAGTCAGATTATACGACGTTATTGAGACCGATAAATACATCGGCATCATCCTCGACTACGCCTCTGGCGGTGAATTGTTCGATCATATTCTCGCCCATCGCTTCCTCAAAGAAAAAGACGCTTGCCGCCTTTTCGCCCAGCTCGTTTCCGGTGTATGGTACATCCATCAACGCAAAATTGTTCACCGCGACCTCAAGCTTGAAAACCTTCTTCTGGACCGCAATCGCAATGTTATCATTACCGATTTCGGATTCGCCAATCGTTTCGAGCACCGGTCCGATGATCTCATGCAGACCTCATGCGGCTCGCCCTGCTATGCCGCTCCCGAACTTGTCATCTCCGAGGGCGCCTATGTTGGCTCGGCCGTTGATATATGGTCCTGCGGTGTCATTCTCTATGCCATGCTCGCGGGCTATCTTCCCTTTGATGACGACCCTGCCAATCCAGACGGCGACAACATCAACCTTCTTTACAAGTACATCGTCAACACCCCCTTATCCTTCCCCGAATACATCTCTCGCGAAGCCCGTGAATTACTGGGAATAATGCTCCAGCCAGATCCTCAGCGCCGTGCCGACCTCAGCCATGTTATGCAACACCCTTGGTTGGCCCCATACGCCTATCTCTTTGAAAAATCCGTCGAAGACCTCGAAGCAGGCGCCATCGAACTCCACAAGGCCAAACGCCAAGCTTATCAGAGGCAGATGCGCAATGCCGCTCAAGCGTCGGCGGACCATTCGAAGGTGTCGCGTTCTCAGAGCGCCAAGAATGACGTTTTCCCCCATGCTAGCGTTGCCGTCGTCGCGCCTCGCAGCCACTCTCATCCCCACGAGGACCAGACGTTGTACGAGACCTCAGCTGACCTCGCTGCCGCATCTCAGGCCCAGGGACAGTCACGCCGCGGATACAACTCCACGATCGTGATGCCATCTGGCTATGTGGATGATGACCCCTTTGCCCAAAGCCCTTCCGAAAATGCACCCGCTTCGATACCGATTGTGTCTACCGTCGCCGAACAACAACAGCCGCAGCGACCACGTTCAGGCTCACGCAAGGACCAGCTTCCACCTATCTCTGCACCTACGACCGTGGTCAATGGCACCGTCAATGGCACCGGCAGTGTGCGCAGTAAAGCGGCAAGCGGCATGCGACACACAATCCAGGTCGAGTACGGTCAACCCGAGCCGCCGCCAGTGGCCCTGCAGCCTAAGCGCGATGAGACACCTAAGAAGGGGCCCAAGCCTTCTCAGGATCTGCAGTCGACACCGCCATTGCCACTGCCACCTCAAAAACCGCAGGCTCAATCGCCGTCGACTCCGCCACAACAGCAACAGCAACGGGAGAAAACCCGCAGGACAGCATCCCTCACCGGGCCGCGTCCCCCTCCCCCATCACCACTAGTTACATTGCCTCCTACCCACACCCCCACCAGTGTCGAGCCACCACTCGTTACCGTCAATGCTGCAAGTCCACCAACGACTCCACATCCCCAAGCAGACGAAAGGGGGTCTTACATTGCAGCGGGTACTGCCGGTTCGGGCTCATCCAGAAAGAACAAGCACAACAGAGGCATCTCCATCGACAAGATGGGCCTCGGCAAGATTTTCGGTTCCTCTTCCCCAGCAGAGCCCGCGTATGTCCCCCCACAAGCTGCCCGTGCCCCATCGGAAAGCTCTGCGGCAACCTCGCTGTATACAACCATCTCAAAAATATCGGGATCAACTTCCCGCCGCCCATCAACGTTGCAGGTTGCGCCATCGCCGTCATCCAGTCCGACAGTCGAGGCTTCTGCCACACAGACATCTCTGCTCAGTCCGGACAACGGAAAGAAGAGCCGGCGTAGCACGCTGAGCGTTATGGTTGAACCACTCACGCGCACAATCAAAGGACGCCCTGGCCGAAGCTCGGCCCGTGATCTTGATACGCCATCCCGTGAGAAGGAAACCTCACGCGAGCCATCAGACCGCCAGTCACGCTCGATGCTCCCCACGTCGACCTCAGAGAGGCAGGCCGTGCTTGGCGAAAAGGTACCGCGCGCCCCAGACACTATTGGGCATGGGATGTCTGCGAGCTCAAGCAAAGCGCGCAAAGTTATGCAGTGGTTTCGCTCGCGCAGCAAGGGTCGCGGCCTCGGCGATGATGGAGAAACATCTGCACCCTTGGGCGGGAAGCCCTCCGTGCGCGATGCGTTCGCCGTCCGCCCAAATGGCTCCTCAACGTCTATCAACGCCATGCAGGTGTTCCCTAATGTCAATGCAGACGAGTATGATGGACCGCGCATGGGCCCACCCCGCTCCCACCGCACTGCTAGTACTGGGGCAGATGGATCACAGGTTGTGCCGAGTTTTGCCGAGCTCGTGCGGCGGCACGTCGCGCCTCCCAAGGGTGTTATCCGCACGCACCACGGGGCCGTCAGCCAAGCGACGGTCACAACTGGGGTGCCGTCCGAGGTTATGCGTCACGTGTGCGGCGTGCTCAAGGGCATGGGTGTCGATGTGCAGAACGAAAGCGAATACAAATATCGGTGTGTGCGCCCGAAAAGACGCCGCGCACCGACCGCACCATCTGGCATTGTCCAAGGCCTGCGGGAACCTGGGCTCGCCGCATTTACGTTGATAGGATCCGCCGCATCTAATGGGGTGTGTGCTTTCTTTTATTTGTATGACGTTGATGTTGATTTGCGTATGCGTACTTTTAGGTGGACAAACGAGGACTGCCGGTACCCTCACAATCTTCGTTCGGTGGGTCGACGGGTGGAATGCTCAAGGGCCTGCTTATGCGTCGCCAATCCTCACAAGTCTCCGGCGATGCCGAAGCGCCCTCGCCCGAGATCGCGGCCTCACCCATCCTATCCCCCGGAAGCGTGGTGCAGTCGCCTGCGGAGCGATCACACTTGCCGGGCGAGATGGTACGCGAACCCGTGTATGGCGACCCGACCCAGGACCAGGGCGATGAAGTACGATTCTATGTCGAGCTGACGAAGCTGGACGGCCTCAAGGACACGTATTCGATCGACATTCGCCGGCTGAAGGGGAACTTGCGGAGCTACAAGTTTTTGTATGATTGTATAACCGAGTACGTATACATTCCTCTCCTCCCTCTTCCTATACACTTGGTGATATAACGCTGACTTTTTTTTACTCTTTATACAGGCGCCTTGACCTGAAACAGTGAAGAGATCTTGTGTGAGGCTGTCGTGGTCGAGGGTGCCAGTGACGGTGCAGAGGAGTTGTGTGAGTTCGTTGAGATGTGTTATTTTCGTTTCCTTTTTTCCGACTTGCGCCCATATGTAACCCTTCCTTCTCAGTGTCCGTGGTGCTTCTCCTTCTACCCCTACGTACCTTGTGGTCTTGCTTCTCGTACCTAGCGTATACCCGCTTAATCTTGACTGTGTAACCTTCTCCGCTCCGCACACCACCCACATTACGTCAGATAACTGCTCTGATTTCTCCCCCTATCCCCGCCTCTGTTCTACGCCTGCCTTTGTGCCGTGCAGGGCCGTCTCTCTCCACTTACTAGACTGGCCTCCTCCCTTTTTCTTTCTTTTCAGTCCCCTCTTCAGGAGGCGCTCCCATTGAAGCCCTTTTTTCTTCTTCCATACACTCACGGTTCAGGACTGCACGCTGATACAGGAATAGACAATAATGGACTTGCACAAATACGAGGGTGGATGACAACACGGAAGGCGGTGATGGATGTGGATACACATGCGTACAGTGATACAGACAGACATATCCATCTACTGGATGCGCGCGCGACAGACAGACAGAAAGGCAAGAGAGAGCGTGGACACAGATGATCGTAGCGGCAGGGCATATACGAGGAAAGAGTAGTTTCATAACGCGAGAACGAGAATAGGCAACTAGACGAGAGGAGGGTGGAGGAGACCGTGGATGTGGACGTGGACGTGATCGTGTACAGTAATGCAATGCAGAAAGCAAGAGGGGGAAATAGAAGGTTCCACTCACTCACACCACCGCGTCAGATGCCTCGTCGATAGAATCCGACTGGACGAGCCACGCCTCCGGGCTATCCCACCGTGCCTCCCCCTCCATCCGGTGCCGGTGCGCCTCCTCCTGCCCGTCCGACGCGTCCACCGGAACCGGAACGTCACGGTCCTCGACGACACACATCCCAGTCTCATATGCCTCTGCGTCTTCATGTTCATGTTTCCCCTCCTGCGCGTCTTCATCATCGCGTCCGCACAGCATAATGCCCCCTCCTACTCCCATCCCCAGAGCGGCAACGGCAGACATAGATATAGGCGGGGTGTACATCATCATGCTCATCATCGCCGAACCTCCGCGCGGACGAGGCAGTGCGGCCGAGGTGGGGTGCGGCGGGAGCGAGAGCAGGACGCCGCCGCTCCCATATGAGCATGCGTCCGTCACCGCCGGTGCCTCCTGAGGTGGTGGTAGTGGTAGTCGTCGCTGTCGCTGTCGCTGCCGTTGCCGCTGCCGTTGTCGCGGTCCTGGAGTCGACGCTGGCTCCGACATTGGGTAACCGCACCGGCACTGGCACCACCGTCCATGCTACTGCCCATGGTGTGTGGGGTCGCGCTGAGGGCGAGACCGAACTGCGACGGCGGCCGAGGTTGCTGCTGCTGCTGCAGGACGGGACAGCCGCCGTTCGATGATGGCGAAGTTGACGGCGCAGTGTGGAGACGGTACGGTCCACCATTGCCATCGCCCTCTCCTGCGCCATTGTCCACTTCCGCTTCTGTGTCGCCTGCCGCGGAACCGTCGAGAATGTATGACGGGTACCCCAATAGCGCCGGGTCGATGTGGCTGAGGTCGGCGGGGCACAGCGTGCCCTCGATTCTTGGCAGTGGATCAGCGCTGCATCCGTCGTCATCCTCCCCGCTGTGCGCACGCGTACAAAAGGTCGGACCACCTTCGGCGTGGGCATCTGGAGCTGCATGCCCCGTGCACAAGTGTCGATGATCTCCTCTGCACTTATGAGCAGTCGGTGCTGCTTGGGAAAGCCGGCGTGCAGCTCGTCGGTGTACATTAGACCGCACGGAGACAGGGAAGACGGTCCCATCCGGCCATGGAAGAGAGGCTGCCGTGGCCGGGGTCAAACATGACGGGGTAGCCGAAAAGCCCACTGTGGAGGTACGGCGAGGGGGTCGTTGGCCCGAGGCTGCCCGCGGAAAGTGTCGGCTTGGGTAGACGGAGAGGTCGGGCGTCGCGAAGATTGAGGCGGGGCCAAAGCCAGTGCTACTGCCGTCATCGCGGCCCTCAGACTAAGGACAAAGCTCGGACCAGGAGGAGAGTCGTTGGGTCCGCCCGGGAAGCGTGAGGCGTGCTCCGCCGGAACAGCCTGCGTGTAGGGTGGCGGCACAGTTTGGCCGAATTGTGAAAGAAAGTCGGGGTTGCCGCTCCGCTTCAGCGTGCAGGTGGGGCAGGCCTTGACAAACTTGGCCGTGAGCTCTTTAGGGACCCACGAGTAGTTAATGCGGAGCGTCGCGCAAGTCTTGTCCGCCCGCCGTGGCGCGCAACCGCGTGGCAGTAGCAGAGGACCTCGTAAAGTTGCTCCCTGATCGCGACGGGGCGCTTGTCGTGCAGCACTACGGGTTCGGGGGTGTCTGGCCGGCGTTGTGGTTGAAGGACGTCTGAGGGTAGGCGAGGACGAACATCTTGCGGACCCAGAAACGAAACTGCGCAGTGCTGGCACGGTCCTCGGAGCCGTTCTGCAGGACGGCAAAGATCTTGTCGAAGAGCGCCTGGGAGATGAGCGCCTTGGGTGCTTGCGCTCCGAGAGAGACGTGAGGTATTCTTCCTCGATGCGCTGGTACTGCTCGTACGTGGGGAACCCCGCAACGTCGCGCGGGCCATCGGGAACACCGGTGCGGTTCTGGCTAGGGGTTCGAGCTGAGGAGTCTCGGCGTGGAAGGGATAGTAAGGGGAATCGGGAGGGGTGGGCACAGCAGTGTCGCCAGAGTTCAGGTCCACAGTACCGAGAACACCTTTCAGACCAATTCTGGAGTAAGGCTTCCTACTGTCAGTGGACACCGAAAGAGAGAGGCGGCGGACAGGCCCATAGTTGGATCTGTCTGTCATAGCTTGAACAAGAACGAGCGACGTAGAAAACGAGAGTGGTTATAGAAAGTGTGCAATACGATCCGAATCAATGCGAAGAACCGAAAACCAGCCTGAGCAAAGCTTG
This sequence comes from Russula vinacea, assembly GCA_022376525.1. Classification (NCBI taxonomy): domain Eukaryota; kingdom Fungi; phylum Basidiomycota; class Agaricomycetes; order Russulales; family Russulaceae; genus Russula; species Russula vinacea. The sequence continues at coordinate 105,060 of WTXL01000072.1, forward strand.
GCTGTGGCGGCAGAAAGCAACACGACGAAGGGAATGAATTCCAGTCCATAGTCATACCAAAGTCAAGTCACTAAGCCGAGTCACGTGTAAAGGACGTCAAAAGAGTTGTGATTGAAATTGAAACAACAGCGCAATACATCATCTTGCTTTTTATCAATAAGTCTACAGCGCACCAACACAACCACCGACCGCGATCATTTTACGCGTAGCCATCCTTCTGAGCAGCGAACACAAGGAGATCCACGACCCGCTTCGAGTAACCCCATCGTTATCGTACCATGCAATAAGCTTGACAAAGTTTTTGTTCAACTGGATTCCAGCGCTGGCATCAAAGGTAGAGGACGCAGTGTCGCCGATGAAGTCGGTAGAAACGACCGAATCTTCCGTATACCGGACGAGGCCCTTAAGGGACCTTCAGCGGCCTCTTTGACGGCCTTCTTGATCTCTTCATAAGGCGCCTCCCTCTCAGTGCGCACGACAAGATCAACAACCGAGACGTTGTTCGTCGGAACACGGAATGCAAGACCACTATCGACAAATCTGAGTTGGGAGGAAGGATGGTACAGTCAATTGGCTGCTTACGTGAGCTTGCCGTTGAGGCTGGGAATAACCTTGCCAACGGCCTTGGCAGCACCAGTTGAGGACGGAATGATGTTCCCGTTGACGGCACGTCCACCACGCCAATCCTTGTTGGAGGGACCGTCAACAGTCTTTTGGGTGGCGGTCGTGGCATGGATCGTGCTCATCAAACCCTCCACGATGCCAAACTTGTCGTGAACGATCTTTGCAAGGGGCGCCAAGCAGTTGGTCGTGCAGGACGCATTGGAAATCTAATAAGCAACAGGGTGAGCCCTGGATATATGCGATTGGTTAATACTTACCACAGTGTATTTGGAGTCGTACGCATCAAGATTGACACCGCAAACAAACATGGGAGCATCTGCCGAGGGCGCAGAGATGATAACCTTCTTGGCACCACCTTTCAGGTGAGCTGACGCCCTGGTGGAACGGCCTCGTCAGTATTTTTGTCGGGTACCACCAGATGCACTCACTTATCCACGGTGGTGAAAACACCAGACGATTCGATGACGTAATCGGCACCCGCTGCGCCCCACTTGATTTCGCCGGGATCACGCTCCTGGTAGACGATCATGGGGTGACCATTGACGATGAACTTGCCATCCTTGGCCTCAACATCTCCCTGGAAGCGGCCGTGGACCGAGTCATACTTGAACATGTAGACCTAATTACGAGGCGTCACCACTGTATCTACATAGCAAGCTGAAAACGCACCATATAATCCGGGGGAATAAAGGGGCTAGAAGGATATATATCATCAGACCGGTCAACAGACCTCACCGCAATGCATTCTTACTCGTTGATAGCCACAACCTCGACACGTTCGTCGAGGAGTGCATTACGCAGAACAATACGGCCGATACGACCTGAGATGCCATAACATCATAAAAACCGGAGGTCGACTGCACGAGATCGAGGACAACTCACCGAAACTGCAGGCGACAAAAGTCCGAAAGAGAAATTTGCATCATCAGTCAACGACTCAGGAGGTTCAGATCAAGACTGCCATACCCGTTGATTCCGACTTTGATAGTCTATGAGTACAAAAGGTTGATCTATAGCATAGTGGTGGGAGAGGGGACAGATAACTTACCATTTTCTAGAAGGGGGCTGGATGTGGAGATCTGTGGGAGGGAGAGACGGGGACAATCGGTATCGGAGCGAAAGCTGGATCTTTTATATGCGCAAGGATTTATCGATTTCGATTTCGAGATGGATTTATCATTGATCGGCCGGAAGCCCTCGGCCTAACTAGATTTCGGGCCCGTCGTCCCCGGGGCTTCAGCACAGCATCACAACACCACAACACCAAGCTCGCGTCCACGTTTTTCTCACCCTTGCGTCACGGGCTTCCACCACAGGCACCCCCGGCTCTACGGCAGCTAGTTTGCATTAGGATGACCGTATTCTTATCAGCCTGTCCACGTTCGTCGTTCGTCGTTCGTCAAAGAAATTCCCTTCATGTCCAGGTTGGTCTGGGCGTTTCGGTCGGTGATTCGGTGGGCAGAGCGAACTATGACTCGGAACGTACACCGCACCGCATACACCGATCTTTGGATATCGCTTGAGCGTCGCACACTCGCTTCGTTCGGTTTTCACTTGCAATTCTCACGTCAGACCTCGCAGATTACAGTAACCGAAAACATCCCCACTCAGCACATCGGATTAAGACCGAAGATATGCGACGCACAGTCATGTATCATGAGCATTACAGAGCTACCTGAGCCCTCGGGTGGTCAGCGTTTATATATAGTAGGCTTCACAATCACCCGCTGCCACCCGACTAGTTTCCCTGGGCCAACCCGCGCCGTTCCGAACAAGTAGCTCAATGCTTGCATGCAGGGTGGCGAGGCCACCCAGGCCAGGTACACTGATGAGGCGAATGCCTGGCATCACGGCAAAAGCCGAGGAGCGGGAGCGAGGGAGGATCCCAAAAAATTAGTTGTACAACATCGAGTCGCCAGTTTCTATTGCTACAATATTAAGCTTTTTATGTGAGCGAGTAATGGGTGAGCGTAAGTATATGTAAAGACGTATGCGGCATCTGTGGGTCAAAAAGATGACCCAAATATTATGGGGAATGGATTCAGGATTACAGGCTGAGCGGTATGCTCGCTCGGGCGCGTGGGACATAACGAGGTAATGCCTCGACAGGCTTGGAAATCAAGAAGCCCTTTTTACCCGCCTCCTTCTCGCCTTGGCGTCCGAACCCATATCCAGCGAAGCGCTCACTAAGGTTTTTCCCAGACCCATTCTTCTTCTCAGAGAAGGTTGGACCCCAGAGCGTCGACGCCGAAGATGCGGCACGCTGTACCGGAGGTGGCAGGACGCTTTTAGCGTGGTCACGCCACGAGGTCACGCTGCGCTTTGTCTTGCCCTTCTCTTTAAAGATGAGGCCGAGCAATATGTTGAGGCAGCCAATGGAAAACAGGAAAAAGGCAGAGACGAGTGCAAAGTCGTCGACATGATGCGAGAGGATGGCGGCACCGATTCTAAGTGACGTGACACCGTCAGCAGGAGAATGGCAGGAAAAGACGGGGAGGCTTACAGGCACTGGATGACACCCAGTGGGCCCAGACCAAAGTCGGAACCAAGCACTGGGAAGTATCGACTGAAAAATTCCATAGGCCACCCAATCTCAGAGAGGATGAGCGCAAGGATCTGGAAGATGATTAAGAGCAGATTGAGAACGGCCCAAAACTCGCCAGCGGGTTCGTTAGGGACCGTGCTGTAACTGTGAGAAAAGACTAAGTACTTTCGCACATGCGGAAAGGAAGAATGGAAACGTACGCGACATAGTCACAGTCAAGAAGATTGTTGGCAAGTGTCGAATTTGTTTTCTCAGCGTCAATAAGCTCGCTGACTGCCTCAACATCCTGCACCATGGTCACAATGCTACTTGCGAGCACAAGCAAGCATGCGATGATAGAGAGGATCCGAACAATATTCAGGCCAATGAATATATCTAACGGGCGGGGGAGGTCAACTCAGCCGACGGGACAACGTAGGAAAGGAAGAGAGTGACGTACAGCCGCGAGGAGGAAGCATCATTGGGTGGGTATGTGACGGTTGCTAAGTTGTACAAGTGTGAGAGCGACGTGAACTGGGCGTAAAGTCGTTGAGTGTAGTAGGGGAGGACGCCTGTTCGTGGACGACGAAGGGGGGATCAACACCAGGTTGATGAGCACAGGCAGGCGAAGAAAGTGAGCGACAGTGAGATGAAAAGAGAGACTGGTCAAAGCCTCCCCAGCAAGGTAAAGAAGAAAGGTAAGAGCAGCAACACCACACAGTGGGCTGCGGAGGTCTGAAGGCGGAACTACTAAGAGTGACGCCTGGAAAGGGTGTGGTGGCCATGAGTCCTGTGGTCCAAGTTTAAGTACCCAACTCGTGGCAAATGACGCTTCGCCTTGGAAACGTGACGAGTAGAATGGTGGAGGGGCCCTCGTTTGGTCCCTTTTCTTCTGAACCTTGTTTGTGAAGTGCAGCGGGGCATGCGGGCAGAAGTGTGTCCTGCCCGCGTATTGTTGTCGAACAAAAGTCTTCAGAACAATGAAACGTTTTGGCTGTGCTGCAAGCGACGCGACGCGCCCTCTGCTTACGAAATCATTGCGCCTCGCGTTCAAGCTCATGATACTCATATGAGTCATACTGTATACGCGCGGATCCAAAAGCAGGGTGCTTCTTACAAAAACACGGTGGTCCACCCACCCTGTCGACGCTTGGCGACGCTACAATGACTCTACCACAGCTTCAGAGAACGAAAGGCTGTGGTGGTCGCGTAACCCCAGTCCAAGCTACCTTGTCAAGAGACAAGCACGTTCTTCCTTGTCTTCAGGCGTAGAAGCGACATTCCATGGTCGGTGGCATTGGTCGCTAGGAATACAGTATAAGCTTATGTTTATGCTTTTTCCCTATTCGATATCTAGGTGTGTTTGTTTGTTTGGGTCGCCAATAAGAGGATAAGTATTGATAAGTCTTCGGTCTTCGGGGCCCCGTCTGAGCTTTGACGCACAGTATCGTCCGTAACAAAACAGAAACTCGCGAAAGTTGTTGTTCTAGCTCAAGGCTGGTATGGGGGAGGTCAGCGTAGCTCGTCCCATATCAGTACCGCAAGGCGTCGAGGAGGGAGTTCCCTGGGAGGCATTGATTCGCAGAGTCGTTGTACACGCGTATACGGGGATCTGCGCAACGGTGAGAGTAGCGCCGCTTCTCATAGACTCCGTATGGTAGGAGCGACTGACGATGAGCATAAGCCCTGCAATTTGTAGATGGTGTTACATTTGATACTATCAAAAGAAATACTTCGGAAGTAACCGTACCAGATCCCAATCCTGACTGGGACCACCAAGCCGGATAATTTCCGGTATAGTGGACAGTTACCCCGGCTATTTTCCAACCTCAACTCTGAACAGTCCCTGCCACACCTCTACGGAACACGCGTCATCTTCATCAACGCAGGAGACCTCAAACGTCTGAAGCGACCGCGGCGGCGGACATGCGAATTCCTCTGAGCGCTGCACAGGCACCTCACCCGGTCGCACGTCAAAACTCGAGAGATGCGCTTCGCGCCGCAAGCCGTGAGTCTTGCCCGGTGTACTCGTATCTGGCATTACGCCTGCCAGAGACCACAGCTCAACACGTGCGACCCTTCCCGCGGAATCGAGGCGCCGTGTCAGCGTGACCCCGGATGTGATCGTACATCGTGCGTCACGTGGCGTGTCAGGTATGCGGACCTGGACAAGCAAAGAAAGCTGAAACAGGATAACGCCGAACAAATGAGTAACGGCCACGGTGGCGTTGCCATGCGCTCCGGTTGGCACGTACAGAATTGTCGACAAGGGACGCTGGCCCGCTTTTGGACGGGCGTCTCATCACCGTGGACGGTATGGTGAACTCTCCATTCTTGTTGATCGAGCGAAGACGTGGCCAGGTTCTACATAACTGATAGGTGCCAGAGGATGTGACGTAGTGTCATTAATTGCAGATGGCGGATGTCCGGAACGATAGATGCCCCCAGCAATTTAAGCACCTGAGGGATTGTGAGCCGTAGCGTGTCCACCAACCGTGGATGGGATATACTGTGCCAGTGAGGAGGAATAGAAGAGTAAGGATAGACACCGTCACTCCAAAGAAGAGGAGCCAAAGGGGGAGATGCCAACGGCAATCTATGCAAGGGTGAGAAGAGCGGCACCGTGTTGAACTTAATGACTCACGAGGTTCCTCCCGGATGACTGTGAACCTGTACGAGCTCTGCTCGGGTCTCATCGTGATAACAGGGTGGAGAGAGAGAGAAAGAGTTGGAAGGATGTCGCGGGGAGGTGAGAGGGATAGCGGTGGGCATGGTCGGGTAAGGAGCGAGCCTACTCAAGTCTGACTGATCCATCCAATTTCTTCAATTGAATTCCTAGATGGAATCGATTGGAGTACCCGGCCCGCTTGCCAGTTGCGGCTGCTGACAATCCGAGCTCCAAAGCCAAGCGACGGTTTTCCTTTCTGAGTAAAATCATGTCTTGCAACTGACATTGCAGGCGATGATGCTCTCGAAGGAGACGTCTATGAATGTGACACCAACACTCGGTATATCTTAAAGTGTTAGTGTCGTACGAAATCATTCACACTCAACAAATGACGTTTGAGGCTCGAGGCATGACGACTTCTTGCCCAAGTTCGTTGTTTTTGGACTGAGAGAGCGACATGGTACACAATGAGCCAGGCCGACTAGTTCTATCCCTGTCGTTCGCAAGAACTGTCGAACCCGACAATGTAAGGTGTGAATCCGTGTGATCCTGCGACTCGGAGTCGGAGGTACGAGTACCTCATAGAACAACCAACTTCAACAACAGTAGCAGCTAGAGTGGGTCCTAGAGTGTAGGTCCCTTTGTGAAGGCGCATTTCTTCGAATAACTGACAGGGTTTGATTCCGTTTGACTCCGTTGGAGGTGTGCTCCTAACCGGCGGTTCCGGAATGCTTTGTAACCTGATGCATTCGGCCGTACTCGGCTCTGGCTCGATCACCCGCCATCTCCCCTCCCCTAACATCGACTAAAACCCTAGGAGATATGGATTTCAGATTCAAAGAAAGAAATTCATCGACTCTACAGTGTGCAGTGGGTGGGTCATTGAATGGATATCCTGGGTGTGCCTTGCTGACGCATGGTTGCCTTACAGGTGGAGAAGGTCTCAACTGTTATATAGTATGAAAGTCAATTCGACAGCTCGTCCATACATACGGCGATGAATGGATTGCATTTCTCAGTCAGTGATGAACATAAGGCTGCGAAGACGGAAATTCGCTTTGGCGCTCCTTTATCCATTTACGCCAAGTGGCCCTGACGACAGGATACACCTTGTTTCGAACCTCTACGCTCTCTGGGTCCCTAAGAGACGTTCCCCTGGACATATCACACCCTGAATGTTCTGAAGATCTTAGTTCATCATTTTCGCAAGAATGCCTCGTGGCCCATACTAATTACGGTTTCATGACTGATTGTCACTGGTACGTTGATCTACACCATAGGGTTCAAGCCACAACCCACATGTCCACAGAGGGGCCGAGAAATATATCAGTGAGAGCTCTGGATCGCAGCCATGGCAACCGCGCAGGTTCGGGATTGCTGGGGGTTTACTCGTTTACTCAATAGGGCGTGAGCGTTTCCTGAGGAGTGAAGACGATTGGCTAGGGATTTCGAGTTGGCATATCCGTCATATCCTCGGCTCAAAGAGTCTTTGACTTTTGAGGCGAAGTCGAAGCTCGGTACGACCCGCAAAGCACTGGCAAATAAGCACAAATTGCAACAACGTACGACCTTTCCCATCATTCCCCCGTAAATGCACTCCTTCCAGACGAGGTGAACCCAACTCCTCTGTAAAAGGTATTGTCTACACCACCCGAAGACTGGATATGGGATCCATGCTAGCCCACATTGTCGAGAGGGAACGATATTTGAGGGACCTTTCACAAGGAACAAAAGGAAAGAGCTCAAGCAATAATATTTCTCACCCCTGCATAGAATACGTTGCGGCGAGGCGCTGCGCAAGTCCCAGAAAGGGTCAGCGCAAGCACTGTGAAATCGGAAATTAGTAAGGCCTCACTTCTGCCCATCTATGAGACCGCAAACGTTCTTATCTGATATCTATCTTCCATCAGAGCCTCTTTTTTAAGGCACTTCTCCCAGGGTTCTTCTGCTCATATAGTTTCAATCGATGTCTGTGTGAGGGCGGTACGCCGCTCGGCCGCGTCAAGCCCGAGCCGAGCGTCGATGATGTTATAAGAAGCTCAAGAACTTGGGCTAGGGCGTCCCTCCTCATTCAGCATGAGTCCAGCGATCTAGCAAACGGCGCGTAGCACAGTGGTGTGCTCTCATCTCTTCTTTTGACAGTCCTAAACAGGGATTGTTAACTTCCCCATTGCGTCGTGTCTTTAATCGATAGTCGAGTCCTTGCTGGCTAGTCCCCCAGGAAGGGGGTTGGGGCTGCGCTGGCCAGTAAGGGTGTGGGGAGTTGGCCGTCACGGGGGCAAACGGGGGGCTTCTACTTCCACGTCCGAGCACGAACGTGTCAAAGGGAAGTGTTTTTCTTATGGAATGCAGGGACTTGAGAGATTCCGGAATGCCACCGGGATGGTTTACTGACAGAGTGACGGTAAGGCGTATGTCCTATACTGTATCAGCTGTCAGAGCATTCAACCTTCAAGCTTCTAGGGTTGCATTGGCTTTTTTCTCGGCTCGGATCTGGTTTGAGGCCGCGGACTAACGTGAGTGTGATCAAGGGTTTTGTCATATCGGACAACTTATGTCCACGCCGGGTCTTTGCTCAGCACATACAAGGCTCCGCTGCTCTTACGGTGCACTTTGTCCGGATGCCGATTATGTTTTACTTTGGGCAGGTCGTACCCTACACCTCCTTTCCACTGCTGAAAATGTCTGCGCGTTCCGTTGACGCGGCGGCTGGTTGTGCGTGTCTCTAGCACACCCCCATCCTCGTAGCACCTCATTCACTGCACTGTGATATAGGTTATCCACACTCTTGTGCCGAAAAGACACAGGGTTGCAAGTGCTTCTACGTGCCAGGAATTGTCAGTTAGTTTGACTCGACATCCTCCGGTAGACGACTCGATCTCATCGGACTTGATACGGGCTGCGGGCCGTTGACGATTGGTTATGTCAGTCAGAGTGACTCAGAGATGGTTTACTTCTTGCCTTCACGAAGGAATTATTCATTTGGGCCAACCGCCGGTGCGTGAGGACGATTTCACTAGCAGGCCTCGCTTTGTATCGAGGAGTCTGGTGTAACCGTCGTCGTCATCGTGATGGCAACAACAGGCGACATGTCTGCGAGCTATGTATTTCACATGGACGGAATACCGTCCGGCAGTCGAACGACAGTTGGCATTGGATGTCATTACGAACCGGCATCGTACGAATTACACGGTACGTTACGGATGAAGAATAGCCGAAGGTGATCTGGCACTACCATGGACTGCAGGCAAACGTCACCTCAACTGTTGGGAAAGCTGAGGGTATGGCCTCCGTTGGTAACAGGGACGAAGGGACGTGCTGATTGTTTCCGGCTTGGTTTGGTCAAATCATCGATGTGGAGTAGACTGTATGGGTGCTTGTGCATGCAGGATGCCTGGTCATGGTAGGTCCGATAGGATGCCATGTCGTCAATATCTGTAGTTTCGTCGCCTGGATTGCTATGCATTCTCGGTCTGTGATTTTCGAGCTTCCAATGTGCTGTAGGTGAGTGACTGATGATGGCTATATCAAGACAATACTTACTATCTTCTATCATCGGCAGGCAGCGTGACCATCAAGTAAGGTCACGAACTTACGAGGTCTGGTTTGAATCTAGGGCAGCATGTCCTGCGGAAGGCGATTGTCAGTGCACTTCCAGCACTGCACAATGTGACCCGAACCTCCGTAATGTGCAACGTTTTGTCCGCCCAATCGCGGAAAGCCCTGGCCTGTCTCAAACGAGGTCTCTCGTTCAGGCCATGCTCAAGATCAGCGGCCCTAAAAGCAAAAAAAAGATTTCCAATTGAGAACCGTAAGGTTTTGAAAGACGCCCAGCTCACCAGATCAGCCGCCTCTGAACAAGTTCGCGATCAGGGGGATCCATTTCGTCTCCGCGAGTTACGAGGAGAATATGGGTTCGATTAATTTGTTGCCTGGCATAATTCACGTGCTTCCTAGCTCGTCGCCGGGTGAAGAGAGAAATCATGGTCTCGCTTAGGGGTCAGGCCTGTCAGGGGTGACTCCGTGTGAGGCAGGTGAGGTATAATAAGGCTACAATGGGTGTCAGTTCGAATGTACAATGTAATATACAGATTTGCGGACCAGTTGTGAGCTGTGAGGTTGGTCACGGCTTTGACCTTGGAGGGAGGAAACAAGGTGAAAATTTGAGGCCAAGCAGCGCAAGCAAGACAAAACATGGCCAATTCCACCATTCGCCCCCGTCGTTGGCAATCACTGCCAAGATATAATTGCACCAACTCATTATGCATACACTATTTACTACAGGAAGAAGACGAACAAGCTATTTTACGGGATACATGTCGTATTTGTTCAAATAAACTTCGTCTGGCATTTACCCCACAAACGGGGCTATCGGCAGGGCCGTTAAAAATTTTCGGCTTGTCACGTGTTTGTCCATCTCACACCCACACTCGTACCTTCCGAAACTACTGGGAGGCTAAGGCATCTATAACCCGCACTCTCTTTATTGTAATAAAGAGGACGACCATCCCACTTTTAAACTTTGACGTTTTTAGCGATCGGAAGATCACGCGATCACGCGTGAGGCAGAACCTCGCTCCAACAGATCTGGTCCCGATACTACTGTACCATAAGAAGGAGATCGACTGCAAGAAGCGTTTTAACTGGAATGCTTGCTGGAATGCAAAAGAAAAGTGCTAGCCCACCGCGAGGGTCGAACTCGCAGCCTTCAGATTACGGTAGGAAGTAATCACTACCCGCCTAAGAGTCTGACGCTCTATCCGATTGAGCTAGGCGGGCGCTCATGAGCGTTCATGTTACTCCGGTTGTGGGCAAAGAGACGACAGTGGCTCGTGGCGTTCCACTGGCACGTGGCTGTACTTAAGTTATGCGCTTCGACGCTTCGACCTACGTTGCCACTCTCCAGCCGCGGCCGACGGGCATCTATGAGCGGCTAGATATTGCTTGGCGCCATCACATCATCCTGCTGGTGTTTGAGCTCCTTCGGGGCCCCAAATTTGTCTTTGTCTAGCTCTCAGGAACTTATTTCCCTGTTGAAGATAAATTGCTCGGTGTTTTTTTCCATGGGTTCCTTCGTACCCCCAGCACGTCTACTATGTCCAATCGCGAGTATGATGCCTCTAGCCCCGAGGATGACGATGACAGGAAGCTCGAGTCCTTAGGATACGTCCCCTCCTTCAAGCGCGAGTTCAGCAATCTCGCGACGGTACGTGGCTCGTATCTATCCTCTTTTCTCTACCTCATGGACAATCCCCACACTCAGATTAGCTTTGCGTTTAGCATCATGGCAGGTCTTCCCCTTCGCATGCGAGATAATCATAATTCTATCCTCCCCATAGGGCCTTTGCTCATCTGTCGCAACCACATTCAATACCCCGCTGCTTTTGGGGGGGCCTGCATCAGTACGTCAACAAATACAGATATACACTTCTATGATTCTATCAAGGTAATTTCTCACAAAGGCGACGTGGTGCTGGATTCTTGGGGCGACCATGTGTTTCACTTTGGGCAGGTCGTTCCCTACGTCTTGTGTGACCCTCTTCACGAATCATGAAACAGGGTCATCCATTGCGGAAATCGTCAGCGCGTTCCCTACATGTGGTGGACTGTGCGTTCTTCTGCTACTGCCAAACGTCACGTTCGGCGTTCGCTCATGGGGTTCTGTGACAGGTATACTGCATCCGCGCAGCTCGTGCCCAAGAGGCACAGGCCAATTGTAAGCGCTTCTCCGGCCTACCCAATGCGCGCGTCGGCTCACGAAATCGGAGGTTGGTTGGCTTGTTGGCTGGCTAAACATTCTTGGCCAAGTTGCCGGAGTTTCATCTACCGAATTTGGACTTTCAGGCATGATATGGGCGGCCGTCGTCGTAGCCAAAGATGGCAACTATGAAGTCACGTCTGGCAAGGTCGTCGGCCTCTTTGCGGGGTTATTGATCTTTCATGGAACCTTAGTACGTTTTTGGGCATGTGCGCTTGGTGGAGCCGGTTGTTCCCTTATGACATGACCCTTAACGATAAACGCCGTTTCTTGATTTGTACAGAACTGTCTTGCGACTCGTCATCTCGCAACTTTCACCAAGGGATTTGTTTTTGTGAACCTCGGCACGACTATTAGTGCGTCACAACCGCGTTACTGCCCCTTGTTCTGTACTAATGGGGTCAATTCAGTCATTATTATCGTCTTACTAGCGACGACGAGCCGTCATGACATGCATTCTGCGGGCTACGTATTTGGCTCGGACGGCATTATTAACCAGACGAACGGATGGAACAACGGGGTGGCGTTCTTATTCGGGCTGTTGAGCGTGCAGTGGACGGTTCGTGGAAATTCATTCCAAACCCTGGTAAACTAATAAGCCTGTTCCATAGATGACAGTATGTTCCAGGTGTTTTGATGTGATGCTCTGAGATTCTGAATAAAAAAATAGGACTATGACGCCACAGCTCATATATCGTGTGTAACGTGGATTCCTTATCCCGGGATACCTTACTTACATTAGATCTTTTAGCGAAGAGGTCAAACGCGCTGCATACGCTGGTAGGATCGACTAGCGCGCAGTGGTTTCCCCCTTCTAATGATCGTGGTTTCTAGCCCCGGCTGCCATCTTTATTGCTGGTGGGTGATTCGGAAAGGATATTGCCCGAGGGCTCACGTTTTGCATTACAGTTATAGGAACGGGTCTACTTGGATGGCTGCTTAACATTGTGCTCGTTTTATGTTCTGGTCCCTTGTTAGTTCTGCTGTCTCTATTCTGCGTATCCACCCATGACAAGGCGTTCAGAGAGAATCTTCCTGGGTCCTCTGGTTCAGCTTTCCTTCAGGCATGCGGTGATACTCGATTCTTCCGTTTTGCCGGAACTCATGAGACATCAGATTATGACTCTGCGCATGGGCAAGCCGGCGCACTGTTCCTTTGGGTGCGTAACAACCATCTGCTTAGGCGTTGCTGTATCCTCTACAGACATTTGTTTGTCTCACGGCATTCTTCGTCTGCCAAACCGCTCTCCAAGCGTGTTCTAGGACCGTCTATGCCTTCAGTCGTGACAAGGGTATACTTATGGCCTCTGCCCATGCTACCCACCGACTAACGAAATCCATGCAGGCTTCCCGGATAAAGGCTACTTTGGCTATGTTTCCAAATGGACCCACACACCCCTGCGCGCCATTTGGCTCACGACGCTCTTCAGCATTCTCCCCGGCTTGCTTGACTTTGCTTCTCCGGTGGCAGCAAATGCCATATTTTCTCTCACTGCGATTGCACTTGATCTCTCATATATAGTCCCCATCGCACTCCGCCGCATATTCCGGCATCACCCAGAGGTGCAATTCAAGCCTGGACCGTTCTACCTCGGTGATGGATTACTTGGGTGGGCAGTTAACCTCAATTGTATTGTGTGGACGCTGTTCGTTTCGGTGATCTTCTCGCTGCCGACGTATCTGCCTGTAACGAAAAACACAATGAATTATGCGTCGGTGATTACAGGCAGCGTCCTCTTCCTGGCTATGTACGAAATGGCCCGTCTCTCTTCTGCTCTGACAGTTCGGCTGATACTATTTTTCTTTCCCCTCAGGATCTGGTACTTCATGGAGTACGTGGTTGTGTCATCATAAAACATGGAACAGTTGATACTGACCCCTCTTGTTGTAGCGGTCGTCGACACTATCATGGACCACATGCATACGTCAAGGAAAGTGTCCGAGTCGCGCCTGTTGATGACGTCGGTGACGGTGAAAATGACACCGTTGACAGCAATGATGAAAAGAAGATGGCCTAAAACCTAAGCGACGTCAGCTGTCTTCGGCTCTGCTACGGGACCATTGATGTGTCGAACAAGGATGCGATAAGTCCGTTATGGAATGGTACTTTATCTGCTATATCGTTGTCGTTGGAACTCTGTTCAGCTGCTGTTTGCCTAGTATATTATATACATCACAATAAATGGCTTTGACTGAGTAACCTTTGAATGTGGGAATCATGCAGGCCTCTAAGTCTCGGATCTGGTCAAGTCGGACTGGCATTTTCTTATTACGGTGTGGCCCTCAAGTGGCATTTGGACATCGACACGACGTGATGGTGCACTGACATATTGTGATACAGCATGTACAGCAGGGGGTTGATCGTAACCGGTTCCAGTTTTTTGGCGGCAAGTCTCGTCTTCCCAGAGTCCCAAGATCACATGGGAAGGGCACACGACCGACTCTCTACAGTAGAAAGCCAAACGTTGGAAGAAGCGGTCGACGGCGAGACCCTCCCTCCCACCCCAACGTCAGTTGTTAACACCCTAGGCCTTGAAGAAGCTTGAAAGCTCAGAGACAGGAGTGCCCTTGAGACGACTCGACTCAGAATGGCGGCACTGCAGGTAGACAAGGCAAGACAAGACAGGCAGTCCGCAACGCCAGCTCCTCGGGAGTTTTGAGAGAAACGGCCGTGGTTGCCCGTGCGTTGGAGTTGGACATGCCAAGCCAAGTAGCTGCCACCCAGCCGGCGGTTATATACATGCACGCGAACCGCGGAATGTCGTAATGGCCAGCAGCTGCGGACATCTGATAAGCGATGTAACAGTAATTGATTGTGCCGCTCTGCGATCATTCCTACACAATCAACAACGTCAACCGTCAGTCGTCCGAAAAATCAAAGGAACGTAGAAGAAAAAATCGTCCGAACTCCAATCATCATTTAATCATGCCGACAGCCAAGACCTTGCACAAAAAATGATCATACAGTGCGGTGGAGCTCCGTTGTTCTATTTTTGAAATGCGTAGTCAGAGTTTGCGCAGTCCCAAGACTTGCCATTTGGGTCAAGAGTCATCATCAAATTTCATCAAACTCTCAAAATGCCGTCAACATGATTTCTATCAAAAGAAGGATATCTGAAGCATTAATATATTTCTTTCTGTAGTGATGGTGATGACCAAAAAGTGATAATATCAAGGTAAGTGATCGAAAGACGGGGGCCGGTTTGCTAATGTTAGTACTACGAAGATGGTATTGTTTCAACTTATCATACAAACCCAATGTCCGATTTCTCCCGCAGGTCAATTTGATGACAGAGAAGAAGGGCGCCTGAAAGCCACTAATACTATCCAGTCACGTCCATGGACCCTGGAAACCCAGCCAGCAGTTGGGTGCTCCGCTAAGCCTCGTAAATGCGCCGTCTATGGCACTGCCGAGCGCTTGAAGAGGTGGTATACACACGCACAGATACGGAAGATCGTCGCCGTCGTCATCATCGTCATCAAGCCATCACGGTCAACTCTACCACCTCCAGGCGACGACGGCCGCCCCCAGACAGATACAAAATGGCAAGTGCGCCAGATAGCGTGGTGTGCGTGGATGCGCCGGACAGGCTACCAGGGCTGGTCGCGCCTCGGACATTCTCCATGCCTGAGTGGCCATACGCTGTCGCGAGCATGCTGGGGTCGATGTAGATGTTGCTGCCGGTGTTGGTCGTCGCAGACGTTGCAAATGTGACGGTTGAAGTGGGCGAGACTGCTTGAAGAGAATCGGAGGTGAGGAATACGAGGGCAAAGGCTGGCGCCGGCACGGGGATCGAACAGGTGTTGGCAGATTGGTCGCATTGCACCGTTGTCACATTTAGCGTGCCGTTCAAGCGGCCGTCGGACTTCAAAGCAGCGCCCAGCGTCTGTGGGAGAGGTTGCCATGAGCACTGCTTGAAAGAACGTAAAAGGGATAGTACGCTTACCTGTCCTGCCCAAGTGAAGTTGCTTTTGGCCGATACGGAGTCGGCCAGGAGGTATCTATAAAAAAAAACGAAAAACGTTGAGGATTCCGCATTTTGCAGGCCGTGTTCGATGAATACTTACTTGACTTGCACTTGCGATGGTGTCGCATTGCTCTGGCCCGTAGAACCACCTCCAATGGAAATGACAGCATTGTAGGTTGATGCGCCTGACGGATCCGTCACAAAATTGAACAAAGCTATTTTCGTAGGTGCGCCCTTCTCATATATAGCATAGATGGGGGTGTTGATATTCTGCGTGATATCAGAGACCTGGGACGCGTTGTGCGGACCCAATACTTCGGCCATAACAAGAGCAGAGTAATAGACGGGGCCGACGGTCCACTCCATACCGTATTTGGTCTGATTACTCGGTGGTGGGGTAAAAAGATTGTAGTACGCGTTCTGACCACCGACGTGGAACAGCGCCGCAGTAAAGTTATTATATGCCATCGTCATCGCCCAGTCGAGGGCCCAAAGCGCTGCGCCAAAAGAATTCGATATTCCTGGAAAACCGGAGCATGATGCAGTGTTGGTCTCGAACATTATGAATGGCTTTCCATTCTGTAGAGCAAACGCAGACGAGTTAATGTAGGAGGACACGAGGCCAGTGGACGCATTGTGCTGTAAATAGTTGATGAAAATATCTTGTGGGTTTTGCGGTGCTCCGAGGGAGGGGTATAGAGCAGCGCAGTTGTCATCAGGGTATCTGAAGGAGAAGTGAGAAAGGTCGAAAGCAAAACTGAAGGGTTCTACAAACCGTTCAACAGCAAGGGCATAAAGACTGTTCGAGTACGACGATACGATACCGGTATTCCAAACGCTTTCTGGTGTCCATGTAACCTGTACGCTGGGTACAATAAGTAGATTGTTCTTGTTTGTGATCGCCGAATCGTTGGCAACTTGTTGCACTAGGGTCCCGATCTCCCCAAAGTAGTCAAATTGTGAATACGTCTAGAAACCCATCAATGTCATTGATCCGAGGTTCGATCGAGAACTGATGATCTCACAGACGGCCTGTGGCCATGCGCGGCGTAGAGATCTGGTTCGTTTCCGGCCTGGAAGGCAAGTAGATTGTTGCCAAGAATGCTCTGACCGTGTTCGACGATTGCCAAGGAGACGTTCTGCGCATCACAAAGGGGATGCCTAGTTGAATAAGCATCAAAATCAAGGGATAGGGCGCAGACAACTAACCAAGGTACCAGTGGGTATTTGTGAGTTTGGAGATATTCGCCATGGTGTATAACAGGTCAAGTGTATATATCAAGGGCGGGGTGCTTGTGGGACCGGAAGTGTTATTGATACCTTTGGCGAGCATAGTGCCATTTGGGAGAGACGAGACCAGCTCTGCGCTCTCTTGAGAATTACCACCCACACGGACCTGGACCCATCCGGCGCGTTCAACAAGATTTGACATTAGGTTGAGGAATGCGACCTGCAGTAAGGAGCTATTGCACGTCGCTATGGGCATGGCAAGAATGGCGAGAGGTGATAAGGTGCATACCTGTTCTTACCCACTGAGACGGAAATTTGTCAGGATACTCGAAAAGGAAAAAATACGACGACTTACAAACTTGGTTCGCCACCGACATCTCGATCGAAATGCCCATGAACGCGCCATTTACTGGGACGGAAATATTGGAGGTAACACCGCTGCTTTGAAGTTGTATTGGGACATTTGTGGGAATACCGGGGTTGGGGACGGCAGGGGGGTTCAGGACTGTTTGGTCATACGCCGCCGCGTTGGTGAAGGTGGGAGCAGCAGATGTGGAAGTAGCCGTGAGATGAAGGTTAGTACCGCCATAAATCACCTGGTTTTTTGGCTGGTAGATGGAGACCTGTGCTGCAGCGAGGGCAGCACAGAGAAAAGGAAGGGAAAGGGGGGGAAAGAACGCATGGAGAAGGAGGGTGGGCGCAGGGAAGCGAGGGGGAAGATAGTGGTGGAAGAAAATATGAAGCTGGGAAGTTGTTATACTCGGGTTGCCGCGACCCTAAAAATAGCAGCGGAGTTAAGCAACCAAGTTAAGTACGTAGTCTGACCCATCGCAACCTAGGCACCGCAGCAGAAAAAATAACCCGTGGGTGTGAAGAATGGTATGATAGAATGGCCACTGTCGAGCAAGCACCAACGGGAGGGGTGTTGTGCAGGCATTGCCTTTCATTGTCGCCGGGTTGGAGGGAGGCCAAGACACCGACGGCGACACCGATTTGGGAATTGAGTTGTTGTTAAGGTGTGGAGGTGGCACTGACACATCCGCCAACCATTCCATTCCCGCATGGCATCTCAACAAGCCGTCGGCCCACCATCCACCAAGCGGTGGACTCAGTTCTACGCTGCTCTCCAGCTCGCCATTCAGCGTGCCGCACACAAGTGGACGTCCGTCTTTGCTTCCTTTCTCATCCTCGCGATATTCTCAATCAATAACGCTTAGTTATAAAGACTTTTCCGAGTGTTTCCCCCTCTGGTGCGAGGAACAGCCAAACGGCGCAGAGGGTGTTTTCAACACAGTCTCGAGCTTTATCGAAACCCACATCGTCGTACGTTTTTCCCATTCCATCCATATCCACCCAACTCAATTGCTTACCCTCCGCCTCGCTTATGCTCCCTTTCCCCCTGGGCGCGCGACACTTTCCCCCCCTTTTTTCGTGATGGGAACTCAAGACCAACACAAATAAACTGTTCGAACAGTATGACGTCCAGAAAAACGTAGATATTTTGCACCAAGTGGTGACCGATGCTCGGGCACGCCGACAGCGCGGCGAGACTGCCGACGGTGGCGGTAGCACGGGCGTGGACAGCTGGCGTGCGGATTTACAGCCGCGTGCGGCAGTGCGCGCACGGACGATCCCTGTTCTCGAACGTGAGCGCGACTTGCTGCGCGCTCGGCTGGCAGAGGTGCGTTTTTTTTTTCGTCCATGTCTTCACCCAATCCTCACTCTTCGCCGGCTCTGATCCTCTTATGAACCCCGTGCATACAAACGCTCGACCCTTTTTTTTTTGGCGGAAAATGCAACAAATGTAGATGGAGAAAGAAAATATGGAGCTTCACGAAGAGGTGCGGGAGAACGTGGCGGCGCAGGAGCGGGCGGATGCCAAGGCGGCCGAGATCTTCGCGTTTTTTGATGATGTGCGTGCATCGTGTTTCGTGTGCTGCGCTTGTGGCAGTGCTCTCGGGTCTCGGGTCTGACCTGTGCGACTTTGGCTTTGGTTTCACAGATCTATGCAAAATGGAAGGATCTTCCTATGGAGGATATGCAAGCGTGGACGCTGTTGACTGCCGAGACTCAGAGCGCCGTCAACACTCTGCCGTGATGCATGGGTTGGAAAGCTCTGTTGATCTTTACTTATGGTATTTAGTGTGCATCTACGTAATGTATTCTTAGGATTTATTCGCGGAAGCGAAAGCGATGCAACTGTATCTGTATCTCACTTGATGCAAAAATAGTATCATCGCCTTGGTAAAATACCTTGATATCTGTTGACATGGGGCACGGTTTTGTTGGATGCCTTCGGATGCTCTCGGCGTCAACTGGTTTAGACGAGGCCAAAATTGAATTAGATCTGAGCGCGTCGCCGCGGCCATACTGTACTGCACTGCACTGCACCCGGATAATGAAACAGTATTTCCCCTCGATTTTCCCGGTTGGACGATCATCGTCTTACGGCATGGCGTGAAGTGATGCCGCCACACGACCCTCCCTGACGGCATTGTACAATTAGAGAGACCATGAAGAGCCCTCTATAATGTGGCACCATGCCACACAGCTGGTCTCCAGATGGTACGGGTAAAAGAAGTAAGAAGCGTCGACTGTTTTGGGCGGGTCATCGGGAACATCAGAGAACAGGGACAACGCAACGGCAGGTGTGATGTAGCCGTCACCGTGATAGCGTGGGTTTGTCATCGGAAACATGAGATGTGGAAGAGAGCAAGAGAATGATTGAGAGCACAGCGACTTGGGTAAGGTTACGAGACATGGCTCGGTACGAGGATATATGGCTGTTGCTCGGGTGAGGAGATTGCAGCGGCGATGGGAGCGAGGGTAACATGGGAAGAGGAGGCGGGGATGTGATCTTACGCCTCTTAGCGCCGAGGTATCAGTCTCGACCTCTTTCCTTATTTCCTTTCCCATTCCCCTGTTCCTGTCCACATCTTGCTCCCTCTTCCTCCTCACTCGTCTCTCCCATGCGAAAATTATTCAACAGGGACAAGCCCAAACTTGCCAAAGTTACCCCAGCGTCGAGGGAGGTCCCCCCAGATCTGACATCCGCTAATTCCTCAGAGGTCATCCCTTTTTTCGCTCTTTTGATCCTTCAGCTCTTTTATTCACAAAGGCGTCCATTTTGTCCTAACAGCCAGACTTTCAGGCTCCCCAACCCCATCATCCCCACTTCCAATCGATACCACCCGCCCACCAGCTCCGCCTCATTCCTCCGTCCCTCGAGTCCCATCACCCAACTCCTCCATCTGACGATGAGCATTGGCATGTCCTTTCTTCCGACCCTATCAATAATCCAGAATCGGCCAAGCTCTTACCCTTGACATCTTCCCGATCCTCTTCGCTTGCATCTCTCCCCCCAGGGGCTTCACCGCCCCTCCCCAACCCGCCCGTACCTTCAGGCGAACTCAATCATCGTTCACGGGGCCACCTCCCGTCCGCTCACCTCACAATAAGGAGACTCGAGAACGCGAGAGGGATCGCCGCAGTGCCCCACAGCAGTCAGTATCCTCAACGCCCTTAACCCGCAGTACTCGCCCCCGTCTGCCAACCTCGATCTCTCACGCCCCGTTCACGATGAACAAACTGTCGTATATGCGCCCAGCGAAGGTTCCATCCGTGAAGAAAAGAAGAGTTTTTGGAGTTGGGCTACCCCAGGTGAACGCGACAATCACCGCCGGGACATCCGCGACAAGGAGGACGGGCAACAAGACCTCACGAGGATGATCGGTATTTACCCTGCGCTCCTTCGTAGCCGCTCTTTGTTCCTAATCCTTTGCACAAAGGTTACTTGACTGCCACCTCGTCCGAAGACTGGGCAGTCGTTCTAGATGTCTGCGAACGAGCATCGGCCACTGAAGCGAACGCCAAGGAAGCGGCGAAGGCCTTCGTAGGGAGTTCAAGTGTGTCACCTCCCGTCTGTTCCCATCATGTCCTCATTGATTTAACCATCAGATATGGCGACTCCCCACAACAACTATCAGCGGCAAGAGTACGCATCGCAGTCTTTACTATTCGTATGCGTCTAATTTTATCCACCCAGCTTTGGGCCATCATGCTACGGAACTCGTCTGAACTTTTTGTTCATCAATGCGCGAAAAGCAAGTTTTTGGACACCCTAGATGATGTTCTTGGTTCACACCGCACCTCACCCGTCGTTCGAGAGCGTTTGCTTGACGTGCTTGCAGCTGCAGCGTATGCGAGCACTGGACCGTCTCACAAAACTGAATCCAGCTTTCGCCTGCTTTGGAAAAAGGTCAAGCCTGCTGGGAAGCCGGATGAGGTCTGTCTCTATACTTGCATGCAAACAAACTCGAATACCAAGACGTTTTGCAGGGCGTGCCCTTCGATCCCGACGATGCCATGTTTAACCCTCCCTCACCACGGAGAAGCACCGCGGCCCCTCTTCCTCCTAGTTATCAGCCTCCCGTGCACCTGCAAGTACTTCAAACCGCACCGCCGCCGACCACTCAGCCTCAAGCACCACCGCCCCCGGTACCTCCACAACCGCTACCACCCCAACCCCAGACTCAGGCACCCCAACTGCCTAGCCGGGCAAAACGCGAGACGCCTAGTCTTGGTCAGCTACAGCGTGTTATACCGCCTGAAGAGGACATGCGGCGATTGTTTCAAGAATGCCGCTTTGCGAATGGGAATGCACAATTATTATCTGAAGCGCTCACATTCGCCTCTCCAGAAGACCTACGAGATAAGGAGATCATCAAGGTGAGAATCCGTCTCTCCTTTGCGAGGAGCGAGAGCTGATAGTGTACTTAGGAATGGCATTCGAAGTGCCTCACCTCTCAGGATCTGATGGTCGCGCAAATACCATGGGCGACAGCGGGAGCGGATCGATCGCGTGCTGCTCGTGAAGCTCAACAACTGTTGCAGCGTACAACAAAGCGAACAAATGGACTAGGTGCACATAATGTGCTAAGCAGACCCCATCGCAATAAGCAAGGCAGCGGAGATGATTCACCTGTGGAGCTGACACCCGAGGAGCAGCTACTCGGCGCTATTCTCGAGGCAAATGAGGCATTGACGTCCGTATTGCGGGTATATGACGATATTGAACGGATAGGTATCGAGCGCGAGGCGGTGGAGCGCAGCCGACAGGAGACCCGCTTGGATCGTTCGGTAGGTTTCGTGTTATGCTGCGCTGCCAATTTGGCCTGAATGTTCTCTTGCAGAAGAATGTGGTAGACGAGCGCGGCTACGTGCATCACCTAGATCTACCTCCTACAACGCTCGGCTCGACTTCACGCAGCCCCTCGCCATCGCCATCGCCTTCCCCACAGCCCCACTTTTCTATCCCCGCTGCTTTGCAACCTCATGCGGGCCAGCCCCACCCGTTACCCCCAATTCCCGTGCAATATCAGCCAAATTATGGGGCACCTCAACAGTCGCTTGCCCTGCCGCCACCAGCACCCCACGGTCCCCGCTCTCCGGGGCTTGTGTCGCATCGTTCTCATACGCCATCACCTGAACGGAGCGGATTAGGCCGACCCCCTCTCCTCGCTACCGTCCCTGATGACCCTTCCGAGGCGCCGAATGGTGGCGCACCAAAACAGACTTCCCCCTTGGGTATCCTTGTCCCGCGCAGGGATGCAGATAGGGACGACAACGCTGGGGACGTGGATGGGGAAATCCGAACGCCGATCAGACCGAGTGCCAAGGCCTTGGGCAAGAGGCGAGTGGTCGAGGCGGAAGAGCCAGATCGTAAGTTGTGCACACTCGTCACTCGACGAATATTATCATTGACCGTCCATAGCGGACGCATTCAACCCAGATGACATTTTCTATGAACGGACAGATGGCCGTGAAGCGAGGAACACCGCACAAGACGACAGCGGGATGAGCGACTCGGACTCGGACTCGCATCACCGGGGCTGGCCGCAACAGCCAGTGCATTACGCTTATGACGCAGTGGCTGAGCGGACGCAGCAGTTGCTCGAGCAGATGTCACTGGTAAATGGAGTGCACTGATGGGATGGCGAGGCATGGGAATAAAGATCTGAGGATGCTTGGGATATTGTTGATACTGGTCATCACTATATGTACTTGCAGCATAACGATGTATTGTGGCTGCCCACGCACGGACCGTGTGGATATTTGGTCTTGTTTGTTCGAACAGGCACGCACCGTTGGCCGCTCAGCCACGCCCAGCCATTATTTAGACTCAACCGGTCTACGTCTTGCCCATCCCCGCACCCGCTCGCTCCTCTCCAACTCATGGCCAAGGTTGAATCAGCAGATGACAACCTCTACGACGGTACCTCCTCGTTTTCTCTATCTATCACCGTTCTAACTTTACATACCCAGGCCTTTATGGCGATGAATTCGAAGAAGACTTTGCAGTTTCTGCTCTTGGCAACCCCTCCACCATAACTGACTCCAATGCTGACGATGGTGCCGCCGAGTTTCTTGAGCCACCAGAAGACCCATCAGCTGCTCCAGAAGCTGAGGCTGCACAACCGATCCCAACTTTGGACTCCAAGCCACGGACAAGCGCCGATGCGTGCCCCCTAAGCCAAATGCTTCCAACAACGCCGCTGCTCTGTCGTATTCTGCCCAGGTTGCGGAGCAATTTTCTTCTGCCTACCGCCAGACGCCCAGCCAGGAACGGGGTCGTCTCGATGCCGCCCGTCTTGCGCAATTTAACCAAAATGGCGGCGCTCCGTCTGGCTCCACGGGCGCTAGCTTGACTGATGGGCAGGCGCGGCCAGTTAGGCCGTCTGAGATGAAAGATGAAGGGTGCGTGTTTCGTCGCTCGTTTATCCTGTATCCACTGTGTTTGTACGTCAAGGGCCGTGTGTGTGTGCCCTCTTTCCCTAGTCCATATCTACAGAGAAGCACAGAGCGTCAGCTGCTTAGTGGTAGTGTCCACGCGTACGAGTTTCCTCCTGCTACATGCGTTTACCAGATGTTGTGGCGAGCTTCGATGGCGTCGTGCCTCACGTGTACCGTCTTTCATCTCCTTATTCCGTATCTTGCTACCAAGATGTCAAACTTACTTCTGTTCTCCGCTATGTCGCTTTGCTACGCCTACGCCTACGCCTATCCTCCGCTCTGCATCTCCACCTCTGTCGATTACCTCTCTTCGGGTTACTATCCGCCAAATGTCCTTACAGCAAGATGTTTGTTGGCGGCTTATCCTGGGATACAACAGATGGTACTTTTTTTCCTTATCTCGATTCCACTCACTGCCCCCTTTGCAATGTCAATATCCATTTTACTAACTTTTGCTGAATTGTGCGGTGGTGTGTGATTATCTTTATACCAGAGGGCTTGCGAAATTACTTTTCCGAGTTCGGCAAAGTCGACGCATGCACGATCGTCCGGGACGCGGATGGCAAGTCGCGCGGCTTTGCTTTCCTCACATTTGAAGATCCGGCTTCGGTCAACGCGGTCATGGTCCGGGAGCACTTCCTGGATGGGAAGGCCGTCCGTGTGCCGCTCCTTTGACGTCAACTCACGTTTCTGACAATGTCAACAGATCGACCCTAAACGTGCGATTCCACGGGAGGAGCACCTCCGAAACACGCGGTATTTCGTTGGTGGTTTAGCACCGCAGACCACGGCGGATTCTATGCGTGTTTTCTTTACCAAATTCGGAAAGGTCGTCGATGCCACGGTTATGGTCGACCGCGAAACAGGCCGATCGAAGGGATTCGGCTTTGTTACCTTTGAGGATAACAGCAACGACTCCCAGCTTGTTGGAAAGCTGGGACTTATTCTTGATGAGAAACAGGTGTGTTGTAAATACTTTGTGATGCGTATCGACCCCTCGAACCTCATACCTTGTCCGCTCAGATTGAAGTAAAGACGGCTCAACCGCGTAGTCAACGTGATCAGCAACGACATAACGTAGCTTCACCAAACAACTTCAATACCGGTCAAGCTGCTGTAGGGAATGCTGCCGCGATGGGCAGCAGTATGCCATTTATGGCCACGAACAACACTGGTGCAGGCGACATGTCCATGATGTATCAACGCATGATGAACGGAATGGGCACTCCTTACAGCGCCATGATGGGAGGTGGCATGGGTGGTATGATGGGTGGCTTCAACCCCATGATGGGTATGGGCATGGGTATGGGCCGATTCGGTATGGGTGCGATGGGCGGAATGGGCGGCGCCGGTGGTGTTGGCGGGATGACCCCGATGGCGGCCGCGGCTGCGGCAGGTAATATGGGGGGTAACATGGGCATGGGTGGCGCCGTGGGTGGGATGCGCCTCGGGATGGGTCCCATTGGTATGGCGGGCGCGGGTGCGGGCATGGGGGGTATGGGCGCGGCCGGGATGGGTGCTGCTGCTATGGGCGGTGGCGGGATGGGCATGGGCATGCGACAAAATATGGGCATGATGGGCGCTGGGCGTGGTCGTCCAGGGATGAATCAGGGCCCAGGACCTGCGCGTATCACGAATCGCGGACAGCACGGCTTTCACCCGTATGCGAGATTTTCTGGTTCTTGAGGATGTCCCATTTCTAGTTGCTTCTTATTTGTCTTTACCGGTTGTTGTTCCCTTTTTTTCAGTGCTATCTGCCTACGCATCCAGTGTTTTTCCCCTTTTTTTGGCATCTTGAACTGATCGATATTATCTTTATCACATAGCACATCGAGCTTTCATATCGCACCTTCTTCGAACTTCAAAGTCTAAGAGCTGGCGGAAGTCATACTAGTAATCCACAATATATTGTAGGTGTCCCACTCTTTTTTTCAAACTGTGGCCCTCCTTCCAGTTCGACGATCACATCGCCTATTAGTAAAAAAAAAAACTTTCTCTGCTGTAGCTGTCCTCATTTTGGAACACTTGACAGTGGCATGGCAACCCTTTTGAAGCACAGAATTTGAATCTGCATCAAAGCCTTTGTGCTGTGTCCACCTCTGTGCAGTGCTTTGTTGTACCTGCTGGGTATATGAATTCAGATCCCAAAAGGAAGCCAAAAGTAAATTGTCCCCTTCCTCCTCTCCGACACTGAATCCATCAATGAGCTCTCAACCTATGTTATTCACCTGCTGCATTGATCCAACCGATAACAATTACCAAATAGCCTGAAAAGTGTGCCCATTATCAAATCACCCCTCCAAACTTGGTCATTGATCCAAATATCATCAACAAGATGACCTGTGTATTGAAATTTTCATTGGTTTCTGCTAGTTTCTGGGTTTCCAAGGATGTCTACTATAATATGTAATTATGGACACAATTAAATACAGATACTGTATAGTACCATGACAACACTAACTGTAGAAATATTTTTAAGGTTTCAGGATTCTACTAGGAAAAGTAACATAGTTACCAGATAACCAGGTATTTAAGGGTTTTGATGGTTTTTGATGTTTTTTGGACATTTTATTTAAGGTTTCTGAGGTTGAAACCCCTTTTCGTCAACTTCCTGATGCTCCTAACAGAGTGCTCGTTGGCAGCAGAGAATCATGCACGTCTGTGCACTCGCAACCAAAAAGTACCCAACCGTCATCGACGTAAGTCATCTGTACAACATCTCGTGACGACTGCTGACAGACTCGATGCGATGTACAGGTGATATCAATTGACACGCTCCCTGATGAAGCCCTATTGGCGATATTTGATTTCTGTTTGGGTGGACATCAAGATTTAGAAGATATAAAGACGTGGCAGTCACTTATTCACGTGTGCCGGCGGTGGCGAAGCATTGTTTTTGGATCACCACGCCGCCTGAATTTGCGAATCGCTGGTACACCCAAAACACCTGTGAGGGACTTGTTGGGTGTCTGGCCGGACTTGCCTATTGTCATTCGTGACACTTACACAATCGACCCAATAGAAGGCTTATATAACATCATCGCGTTACTCGAACACAGCCATCGCGTGTGTAAAATCCACCTGGGCGTCCCGAGTTCGCATTTTGAAGAAGTTTCGGCAGCGATGGAGGTGCCATTTCCGGAGCTAACGGAACTTGAACTCACTTCGTATGATCTTGTTGGCAGGGTACCAGCCGACCCAGTCCTTCGCGATTCGTTCTTGGGTGGTTCCGCCCCACGTCTGCGAAGACTCGCGCTGACTAACCTCCTATTTCCGGGTTTACCGAAACTGCTCTTGTCTGCCACTCACCTCGTCGAACTTTTCCTTTTCGATCTTCCTCTTTCCGAGTACATTTCACCCGAGATGTTGGTCATTGCCCTCTCCGCGATGACCAACCTTCGATTACTTTCGCTTCGACTCCAATCCCCTCAATCTCACCATGACCAGGCACACCGACGACTTTCTCCCCCGACATTGCCGACACGCGCTGTCCTCCCCGTTCTCACATTTTTTGGGTTCCAGGGGTTCAGTGAATACCTGGAAGACCTCTTGGCCCGCATCGATGCCCCTCTACTTGGCCACTTTTTTGTAACTTACAATCCACCCTTATTCAACACAACACAGTTCGCCCAATTTATTGGTCGCACTCCGAAGTTGAAAGAATTCAAAAAGGCCTGTGTTTGGTTTGGCAATCAAAGCGCTCGGGTCGACCTGTCAAAAAAAACAGACTACGGATCGCTCACAGTGACCGCCTCGCTCAGAGGGTTGGAACGGCAATTATTGTCTCTGGAGCAGGCGTGTATTACGTCCTTGCCTCCCCTTTCCACGTCGGAGGATCTCGACATCTGCGAGGACCTATATTGGCGACCAGATGGGCGGGACCGCTCCGAAATCACGTTATGGTTGGGACTATTGTGCCCATTTATTGCTGTGAAGAACCTCTACCTATCCGAGGAATTTGCACCACGTATCATTCGTGCACTTCAAGAGCCTGTTGTTGGCGGAACGACAGAAGTATTGCCTTCCCTGCAGAATATTTTCTTGGAGAGGCTCAAGCCATCGGGACCTATCCAGGAAGCCATTGGGCAATTTGTTGCCGCGCGGCAGGTCACCAGTTATCCTATAGCAGTTTCTCGCTGGGACCGAAAGTCATTCTTAGCAAGCGATGATCGTGATAAGATGGTAAGGTACGCGATTAGCGCAGCAAGAGAAGAAGGGATCAGACAGAGAGTTGAAGACACGCGTGAGGATAATGAGCAAGACAGACTGGATGACATTCAGCTGAGCGCACAACACGCTATTTAAGCTATTACAAGGTATTGTACTGTATGTCTCATGCTCGTAATAATGATGCTATGGAGATGTATCAATAAGAGTTGTGTTTGCTATTGTAGGAAGTGTCGCGTGATAGAGGAAACAGGGGGCGCATGCAGTAAGTAAGTCGCACTAGAATCAGCTGTACAGTGAGTAGAACATGACGACAATAGGAGAATAGGAGAGACAGAAACAAGGGAAGAAAAGAGAATAGACCACGCGTACAGTAAGGGGCGCGAAGCCCCGTAACGGGGAAAAATTAGAGGCCTGTCTCAGACAGAGCCCCGGGACACATCGTGGGGTGCTTGCGCACAGACCCATGACGCGTCAAAAAACACCAATTCCACTAGGACACGACTTCGGTGATGATAAATGCCCTCCGCGGCTCCGCCTTCTGTCCCATTATAATAACATTTCGTGTCGTCTACTTACCATCCACCTTTTCTTTTGCGCTCGTTCTTTCTTGGCACTAGTACTGTGATTTTGGCTTCCTTTACCTGATTGCATGTATTCTAACTGCCACGAGAATTTCGCTTTGCGACATGGTAGCATCATTGTATATTTCTTTTCAGCTGCCGCTCCAGTGTAACAGATGACCCCACTTGCCATCACTGGCCTCCATCAACTTCAATACGGCCCACTGCCTCAGGAACCTCCTGCAAAGCGTCCAGGGCAAGCGCGAACTAACGGTGTACGTTGAGCATTGCCCCCGCGACGGACTTACCCAGAAATGCACCGGCGGACTGCCGTAGTAGGAAGGGCCGCAAGAAGAGCGTAGTTACGCCCCGGTGTAGCGTATGGTACAAACGCGTACTAGGTACATTACTGGTACGCGGTAAACGAATAACTAGTACTGTACTGTAATCGACTGATGTCCGTGATCGAATGGATAAACAATAACTGTTCGGGTACTGTACTGTACGCTTGGGAAGCGTGCTAAAATGGTAAGACTCGCTTGGCGTCGGCTTTGCTAGCCCGATGCGGTGCGCAGTCACGCGTACGGTCACGGTGGTTGCCTTGGTGGTTGCGCTCCTTCCCGACATGTCAGTACTTCAGTGTCACGGTGGCATACCTGCTGCCAAGCCTGCTGCGTCATGGTTTTGGTGGTTCTGTATACGCACTTCGTCTACGACTGGCCTCTTGATCCGTCTCCGTCTCTCTTACGCCCAACTCGTTACATTTTCAACCTGATGCTCGCACCTGACTAGATCCGGAACGTTTGACAGCGGGATTCAAGGCGGGATTTCGGCAACGGAACATCCACCTCAGTTGCTGCCCATACAGTACTGTAGATGGCTAGTTCTGCTCACCGTGCATGCCCAATCACGTAATGACACGTTCTTTTACGCGCAGCGGAATATAAATTCGGATTCCTGTCGAAAAACCCTGAAATTACTAGCCTCCTCCTCCCACCCTCTAGCGCTGAATCCAATCCATGAGTTCCCAACCGTATGTTATTCACCCTCTTCATGGATCAAGTAATTAACAAAATCCCAAATAGTCCCACTGAAAACCATGTCCATCATCTCCTCCCTCCAAACACTAGCATCACCCTCCCTCCTCCATCATGTCCTAGTCACCCTGGGTCATCGATCCCAATGGATTCCTGCTTAGAATGCTCATTGACAGGGGAAAATCCTGAACGTCACTGGACTGGCAACCCAAAAGAAACCAACGATTGCGAATGTACGTCAGTCGCACTTACACAGCACTTCGCAACAACAATCATTGACTGACTCGGTGCGATGTAGGCCAGGTGACATTAATCAACACACTCCCTGACGAAGTCCTACTAGCGATATTTGAAGCCCGACTAAAGATATTCGATTTCGGTGTGGGTGAAGATCCGGCTTCGAAAAAAAGTATAGAGGCGTGGCAGTCATTGGTACACGTATGTCGGCGTTGGCGAAGCATTGTTTTTGGGTCACCAGTCCGCCTCAATTTGCAACTTGTCGGTACACGCAAGACACCTGTGAGGGACACGCTGGATGTCTGGCCGCCGGCCCTGCCTCTCGTCATATATGACTTTTTCCCGGTATGCCTAACAGGAAGCCTAGATAACATCATCGCGTTATTCGAACATAGCCGTCGCGTGTGTCAAATCTTCATGGATGTTACAACTCTGGAGTTGGAAGAAGTTTCGGCAGCGATGCAGGTACCATTCCCGGGCTAACAGACCTGCAGCTCACTTCGTGTGATGAAATGGCAATGGCGCCAGTCCTTCCTGACTCGTTCTTGGGTAGTTCCGCCCCACGTCTGCGAAAGCTCCAGTTGACTAGCATTCCGTTTCCGGGTTTACCGAGGCTACTTTTGTCTACCACTCACCTCGTCGAACTTCACCTTGGTTATATTCCTCATGCCGGGTATATTTCACCGGAGACAATGGTCAATGCCCTCTCCACGTTGATCAACCTCGAATCATTCTCGCTAATATTCGAATCCCCTCGATCTCGCCCTGACGCGGAAAGCCGACGTCCACTCCCCCGACACGCTGTCCTCCCTGTTCTCACACGTTTTGTGTTCAACGGGCTCAGTGAATACCTGGAGGACTTCGTGGCCCGCATCGATACACCTCTCTCAACACCTTATATGCACCCCCTCGATCAATTCGTATTCAGCACAACCCGTTCTTCCGATTCATTGATCGCACGCCAATGTTAAAAGCATTCAAGAAAGCTCGTGTTTGCTTTGATCATAAAGCGGCTTGGGTTGATATATCGACGACATCGGACTGCGGAGTGCTCAATATGACCGTATCATGCAGAGGGTTGGAAGAGCAACTGTTGGCTCTGGGGCGGGTGTGTGCGTCATCCTTGCCTCCCCTTACCGCGGCGGAGGATCTCTACGTCGAGGCCCCAACTTTCCGACCAGATTGGCAAGACGCGCAAGACGCGCAATGGCTGGATCTATTACGCCCATTTAGTGCCGTGAAGAATCTCTACCTATCCAAGGAACTGCCAGGTGTCGTGTTAGCACTGCAAGAGGCCGTTATTAGGGGAACGACAGTCACGGTGTTGCCCACCCTGCAGAATATTTTCTTAGAGGAGCTCCATTCGTCGGGACCTATCCAGGAAGTCATTGGGCAATTCGTTGCCGCGCGGGAGGTTACCAGTCACCCTATAACAGTTTCTTGCTGGGATCGATGGAAGAGGGGTTCCTAGGACGCCGATGATGATAAATGCCCTCCGTCTTCTGTCTCATCAACCATTCGTGTCGTCTACTTACTACCCACCTTTTCTTTTCCGCTCGTTTCTTGGCACTACAGTACTGTGCAACTTGCTACTGTGATTTGGTTTCCTTTATCTGCATGTCGCGTCGAATGGAGATTACGTACTCCTATATTTGGTATTTTTGTAGTACCTGAATGACAAGTTGTCTTCCTAACTGCCATGAGGTTGATCGACGTTGAACGTTGATCGTTCATCCACGTTCATCTGCGCTTCGTGACATGATAGCATTATTATATATTCCAGCTGCCGCTCCAGTGCAGCAGACGGCCCACTTGCCGTCAGCGGCCTCCAACTTCAGTACGGTCCACAGCTCAGGTGCCTCCTGCAAAGTGTCCAGGGCAAGCACGAATTAACGGGGTACTGTACGTTGAGAATCGCCCCCGATGACGGGCTTGCCCATATATGCACCTGCGACGGTAGGAAGGGCCCCAACGCCCCCTAAGGGCGAGCACACATGCCTAATCACGTAATCACACGTTCTCCTCTTACACGCAGCGGAATATAAATTCGGATTCCTGTCAAAAATCCCCCGAATTTACTGGCACTGATCGATACTGATCAAGCACTGATTTGCTTCCCCCCCACCCTCCAGCGCTGAATCCCCACCCATGAGCTCTCAACCGTATGTTATTCACCTGCTGCATCGATCAAGTTAAATAACAAAATACCATATAGCCCCACTGAAAACCATGCCCTTCATCAAGTGCTCCCTCCGAACTCTAGCATCACCCTCCCTCCTCCATCATGTCCTACCCACCCGGGGTCATCGATCGCAATAGATCCCTGTTCAGAATGCTCGTTGACGGCAGAAAATCATGCATGTCCCTGGACTGGCAACCCCCAAAAAACCAACGATTCTGAATGTACGTCAGTTGCACAACATCTCGCAAGTTTGCAACAACTACTGACTGATTCGATGCGATGTAGGCCAGGTGATATCAATCGATACGCTTCCTAATGAAGTCCTGCTGGCGATTTTTGATTTCTATGTGGGTGAAGATCAAATTTCGAAAAAACGTATAAAGGCGTGGCGGTTATTGGTGCACGTGTGTCGGCGGTGGCGAAGCATTATTTTTGGATCACCAGTCCGCCTCAATTTGCAACTTGTTGGTACACCGAAGACACCTGTGAAGGACACGCTGGGTGTCTGGCCGCCGGTCCTGCCTCTCGTCATAGATGGCGTTTTCCCGGCATGCTTACTGGCAGCAGCAGGCTTGGATAACATCATCCCGTTACTCGAACACAGCCGCCGTCGCATGTGTCAAATCTTCATGGACGTTTCAATTCCGCAGCTGGAAGAAGTTGCGGCAGCAATGCAGGTACCATTCCCGGAGCTAACAAACCTGCAGCTCTCTTCGTATGATGATGTGGTGCCATCCCTTCGCGATTTGCTCTTGGGTGGTTCCGCCCCACATCTGCGAAAGCTCCAGTTGGGTGGCATTCCATATCCAGGCTTACCGGGGCTACTTTTGTCTGCCCCTCACCTCGTCGAACTTCACCTTTGTGATATTCCTTATTCCAACATTTCACCGGAGAAAATGGTCAATGCCCTCTCCACGTTGATCAACCTCGAATCACTTTCGATTCAATTCAAAATCCCTGAAGGGGGACGCCGACGTCCACCTCCGACGACGACGCGCACTGTCCTCCCCGTTCTCACACATTTTAGGTTCAAGGGGTTCAGTGAGTACCTAGAGGACCTCGTTGCCCGCGTCGACGCCCCTCTACTCTATGCATTATATGTCAATTTTTTCGATCAAATAGCATTCGACACGACAAAATTCACCCAATTCGTTGGTCGCACACCAAAGTTGAAAGTATTCCAGAAAGCCCGTTTTAACTTTGATGCTAACGCCGCGTGGATGGACCTATCGACGACATCAGGCGACAGTGTGCTCAATGTGACCGTCTCATGCGAGTCATGCGGCGAGTTGGAAATGCAACTGATGTCTCTGGAGCAGGTCTGTACCTCGTCCTTGCCTCCCCTTTCCACTCCGGAGGACGTCTATGTCTGCGAGGCCACAGATTGGCAACCAGATTTGGATGACGATCTCGAGGTCGAGGGCTTCGAAAACACGCAATGGCCGGCACTATTACGCCCATTTATAGCCATGAGGAATCTCTACTTAACCAAGGATGTTGCGCCACGTATCTTGCTGGCACTGGAAGAGACCGTTATTTGCGGAACGACAGTGTTGCCCACCCTGCAGAATATTTTCTTGGAGGAGCTCGAGCTATCGGGACGTATCCAGGAAGCCATTGGACAATTCGTTGACGCGCGACAGGTCACCAGTCACCCTATAACAGTTTCTCGCTGGGAGCGATGGAGGGATTCCTAGGACGTCAACTTGGACGTCGATGTTGATAAATGCCCTCCGTCTTCTGTCCCATTAACATTTCATGTCGTTTACGTACTTACCCTCCTTTTCTTTTGCATCCATTGTTTCTTGGCACTATTGTGATTTGGTCTGATTCAAGTTGCTTGTCGCGACGAATGGGGGCAGCGTACTTTTGATATTTTAGTAGGTGATCTTAACCTGTACAGTATACTCAAATGGCCAACTGTCTTTCCAACTGCCCACGAGGTCCGCGCTTTTGCGACATGGTGGCGTCGTTATATATTTCTTTCCAGCTGCCACTCCAGTACAGCACATGGCCCACTTGAGTTCAGTATGTAAATGCCCACAGCCTCAGCAGCCTCCTGCTAAGCGTCAGCCACGCAAGCACGGACCAACGGGCCCCCGATGACGGGCTTACCCAGAAATGCCTCAGAGGACTGTGAAGGAGCGCGCTCGCAGGAAGAGCATGGTTACCCCCAGGCCTGAACACGCTCCCTTTGAGGATCGGCTGCCCGGCTGCCATTCACAACGTGACTTCTGGCGGTCCCTGGATGGCTTCAGTTCGGGGGACTGGAGTCTGGAGAACGTTCCGCGCGACTCTCGGCACGCGCCGACTCGGACACTACTCGGACACAGCCTGCGTCGTTCGCTACTGTACTGCGTACAACGCTTCCCAGAAAGAACGGGCTCAGCCCTGGATGCAGCGCGAATCCCTTTCCCCGAAGCCGCTGCCTTCTTCCGCATCAGCACAGGATCAACGGGTGAGCCTTTTGCACCCCAACAAGACCACCTTCTTCACTTCGCAACTTCCTCATTTGCAAATGAATACGCCCAGTCGCGCTCCGCCACCATCAAGAACGGACGCGTTCATTTTCTGACTGGGCAACCTATGGAACTGGCGTTCTCGGAGCCGAAGAGGCCTTGTTGTGGGTATCGGCAGGACTATCTCATAGATCGGTGATAGCAGTCAAGAGGTCGTCAGGGACCAGAGAAGGAAGAGCCTCCGTGCGTTCATCTTTGGCTCATTGCGGTTTGGATTAGGTTTTAGGGATCGTTTTACTTCAAGTTTATTTTCCCCTGCTGTTTGATGAGCCACTGTAACGTGGTTACAATCGCGGTAGGCCAACGAAACTGGTATTGTGGTGGTGCGATACCGTTGGTCGCTTGATCGTCGCCTGGGTTCCAACGGGGACTTGATATAGTACTTGATGCATTGATGCCCAATGGGGCGCCGGCAAGGAGTTTTCCGAATTGGCCGTTGAGGGTTCACGCATTCACGACTAATGAATGAGATCCAACTGCGCGATGAATTACCCATGATTCTACGGACTTGGAGAGGTCCAACTTTGGTCCAACTGATACCCAATTGCAATCTTATTTTTTAGGACGAACCCGTCATCCATCAGAAATTTATCGCCCCAAGTCAACAGTGGTGCCACATGTCTGCGATCATTTGGCCCCACTCACAATTCTCCGCGTGGTGACGGACCCCCACAGAACACATCAATTGAATGGATTATATTGGTATACAGTAAACACCATGAACTTCGTTGATCATTTTGAGTAGGCTTCACATTACTATGCCTTCAAAGGAGCGACCTCGTTGGCGAACGGGTAGTCCACATATCCCACCGCAGCCTCTGCGAGGTAGAATGTATCTCGATTATAAGGCGTCAATGAAATTCCTTCCTTTAGGCGCAAGGGAAGATCAGGCTATGGTGTAATCGTGAGAATCCTCTCCAGCATCAAATAAATGCTGTACTCACATTCGCAATGAAATGACGACCAAAGGCGATTAGACCGCCGTGCTTCTCCACCGTGTCTTGGCGGAGGAGGGGTTGAAGCCACCTGCTGCAATGTACGGGCGACCACCCCAGACCTCACGCACGAATTGTTAGAGTGGGTGCCAAATTCGTCGATGGCGTTTCCTCGATACCGAACCGCACGTCCTCGATGACATGAACGTATGCAAAGTTCGGGTGCGCCTCACGAATGTGTTCTAGAAGTCCGGTAAATGTTGGGACAGGGTCCTCCATACCCATGCCTATATAACAATGTTACCGACGACCCGAGATGTACCAGGTAGATATTCTTACCTTGAAACTTGCTCCACGGGCTGAGACGTATGCCTGTCCGTTCCGCACCCACGGCTTTCACGACCGCATCGATTACCTCGAGCGGGAAACGCAGACGATTTTGGATCGACCCCCCGTACTCATCCGTCCGCTCATTCGATACTGACTGCAGGAATTGATCCACGAGGTAGCCATTGGCTCCGTGTATCTCGACGCCATCGAAGCCGGCTTCGATCGCATTTCTTGCCGCCTTTGCGTATAGTTGAGCGTACTCTTTGATCTCTGGGACAGTAAGTTCCCTTGGGATCACTGATCATTATCGCTGGCCACCTGAATGGGACTCGGACCGACAACTTCAAAGTTGCCTTCTGTCTTCAGGACGCCAGCGTTCGCTCTGCGCCCCAGGGCCCATAGTGAAGAAAGATAAACGATCCCTTTGCGTGCACTGCGTCGGTGACCTTTTGTTTGTATGTCAGCAAACCCAGCCAGTGCAAAAGAAAAGATGTTACGAACTGCTTTCCACCCAGCAATCTGCGCATCACTCCAGATACCTGGCACGTTCTCGTATCCTGCTGCTTGAGGGGCGATGAAAGTAGCCTCGGCGATGATGAGTGTCCCGGGAACGGTTGCACGCTGGTCATAGTAGGTTTTAGCAAGTTCACCGTGGACGTGGCTCTTGTTCGCGCGGAAACGCGTTAGAGGTGCCATCACGACGCGATGTTGAAGGTTGAGCCCACCGAGCGGAGGGGCTGGAACAGAGGAGAAACGGAAGACGACATTGTGGTATGAAAGTACAGTTGTCTGAACTACTGCCAGCAAAGTAGATTCCCAGCATTTTATACCTGTTTTCACATTACTGTAATGTTGCTTTGTCAAGGTGCTGAGTAGTGCTGAGTAATGAAATGACCACATGCGGAAGACACGTTGCAGATTGGATTAATTCCGACCGTAGGCCTTCGGCCGTAAGTCGGTTCTATCGTCCATTTTCCACGAGGCTCCCGGCCCGGTCGGCGTTACGCTCGCCCCTGTCACCATTCCCTGGCGTTCCTCTCCCCTCGATTGGTTCTCTTGCGGTCTCTGTCTCGGACTGGTCATTGTCTCCAAGGTGGGATTACTTGTGCATTTTCTCCTTTTTCCCAGTTGCGGGTTTTTGGCCCCGTTTTGCGGGCAGCCTTGGGCAGGGGGAAGAGGTCGCAGTGTTCACTGCAGTAGTTCCTACGTATTCGTGTCCCACGTGGGAATATGTCAGACTATGCCTGCCTGATGAGCGCGCGAAAACACACAGCTGAGTGAGCGTTGAACGTTGAGCGCTGAGCGCTGAACGTACTGGATCCCCATCTCGACCGTATGACTGATCAAGTTACTAAAAATAGCTTCACTTTCCCATCGATCCCAACAGATTGGCTCGGAATCAGAAAATCATGCGCGTCACGAGACTGACAACGTCTTGCGACGACGACATGTTCCACTCATGCTCCCTGATCCAACTAGCGATATTGATATAGGCATGGCAATTACTTGTGCACGTGTGTCGGCAGTCCTGGTCGCCAGGGCCCGGCGAAGCGTCTCAAGGTTGTTTTTGAACCATCACAGCGCCTCGATTTTGCGACTTGTTGGTTCACCTAAAACACCTGTCACTGTCAGTATGAATCGGTTTTTTCATGCCAAAACCATGAATAGACTGCAAATCATACTTAAAAAATTTTCACTATCCATACCTGGGAAAGACCGTGAATAATTTTAATGTCCGTTCAAGGATTTTCCTTTGACAAAAACATTGCAAAAACTTTATGTCTGTCCCAGTTGAAAAAACATAAAATCTCAATGACAATTGTTCTTTTAAAAAACCGTGCCTTGACTAAAAGTCCATCCACACTTTATCACAAAGGGATAAATCCCGAACATATTTAAAGTCTGTTCTTGTCACACCTGTCACACGATTTTTCACAATCCAATTTGTTTCCACATTCTGTAAAAACTTAATGTATGTTCTCGTCAAAGTGTTTAAGACAATGCACAGGTGTGTTCTGTATATAAATTTAAAGTTTTTGCCACCATATGGGTGGCAGCCATGCCCATGGACCGTCACGCGCTGCACTAGG
Source organism: Russula vinacea (assembly GCA_022376525.1). Classification (NCBI taxonomy): domain Eukaryota; kingdom Fungi; phylum Basidiomycota; class Agaricomycetes; order Russulales; family Russulaceae; genus Russula; species Russula vinacea. The sequence goes on from WTXL01000072.1 coordinate 142,684, forward strand.
TGGCTCTGGCCAGCCACAGCAATGGCCCTAATTCTCTCAGCACGCATTCAACGTCGCATTGAGATTGACAAACATTTGACATAATGTACGTGTATATATGTGAGGTGACAATCCCATCTCCCAACAATCTCCGAACGTCCGACTGGAACTTCCAAACATCCGAGGACCTTCCAAACATCCGACTCGGACCTTCCAAACATCCGACTGGGACCTTCCGAACATCCAACTGGGACCTTCGGAACATCTTGGACCTTCGGAACATCCGACTTGGACCTTCGGAACATCCGAAAATCCATGATTGAATCATACTCGGCATCGTGTGGAGCGTGTGTGGTGGGCCATGCAAGTACTCCACTGTGGGAGTGTAGTGACACCTGTGGGGAAGGTGCACGGGACTGACACGGAAGAGCACGGATTCAAGGGGGTCATCGCGATCAAATCTGGTTTGACCCAGTTGGGATGTGGCAGCGTCAGAACTCCAACTCACATCGAATTTTGAGTCGGAGTTGGCGTCGAGTTGGCAACTCGATCGCGTTAATGAGGTATGATGGTCCGAACATGTGGGCACGGACATGGACGGCGGGGAGAGGGTCGCAAAGGGAAGGTTACCAAGATGAATGCGGGCACTGACGGATTTTGGTTTTGAATTGCGCATGACAGCATTGGCGGAGAGGGTCGCAAAAGGAAGGTTACCAAGATGAATGCGGCACTGACGGATTCTGGCTGGGGCCCGGGGCGGAGGTCGTGGAGGTGGGGTAAATGTGGTTTCACGGAGGTCACTTCGTTGAGAGTTGACGATGGTGGTCTCAACAGGTCTTGACTAGCTCAACAAACGTGCTAAGTATACAGACTGCCGAGTGACCAGTCTGAGCCTTTGAGGTCAATTGCGGCGCAACGGTTGCGGCCCAGCCGCCCAGGCGCTGCACGCTCGGGCGGCTTGAACATCACCCAGAGTTGACGGGATTGAGAGTCACTGTCAGGTCGATTCAGATTCAAAGAAACGGGGGGGGGGGGCGAACATGGTGCGAGGCCTCGGAAAGCCATGTCTGTGGAGAGCTCGCCGTAAAGTGTAACCACGCCACGGTTCTTGAAACGAGTCAAACGACCTAGTGGACAAATGTTTCCTCCTTGCATATTGCAAATCGCCAGAGTCGTAAAGCCGATTAAGAGAGCAAGGAATACATACATTGGGTATAGATTTGACCAAGGACGAGGCTAGAGCATGTGCAGAGAGACTGGTGGGATGGATGAGACATTGGAGGCCGATTGGAGAGGACAAAGAAGGGGACCCAGAAGATGGGGCCGAGCATGTAGCCGATGAGGAAAAGGGAGAGTATGAGGTCGCCTACTTCCCTCCATACGTGAAAGTGATGCGCGATGATAGGCACCGAAGAGGATGGTGCCAAAGAAGCGAAAGTGCTGTAGGGGACAAAGTCAGTACAACTTGGCAACTCGCCCCGGGTGCTGGGACGTACACGTTGAGCGTCGCTGTGGTGGAAACCATTGTGATCCACGATTTATACCAGAAAGACCAGTTCTGCGGGTTTTCAGGGTCGTCCGGACCATCCCACTTGACTAGGTTCGGGTCGGTGTTCGGTTTGGGTAGAAAGGGGAGCGGTGGCGGAGAGGACTTGTTCTTCGGCGTTGGTTCCTGTGAATTTTCGCCGTCATAGGCCGCCTCGAGGTGGGCATCGAACTTTATCGCGGGTTGTTCATCTAGCAAGATGGTAGTCGTGGAGGAATGCGCTCCGGAGGTCGCTGCTGTTGCGGTGCTGGAACCGAGACGGAGGAGGAGCGGGAGCGAGACATCGTGTGATGGCAGGACCCAATCTCTCACACGTGTTCCGACTATGTTCCTCAACTTCCTCACTAAACAACACATCTCAATCTGATTTTGAGAAAAGCATATGCAGGGCACACGGAGGGCAGTAATATAATGAACTATCTACCATGCTGGTGCTGCCAGCCATCGCTGCGATGACAAGCCCAGCCTGGCCTCATGAATCCAGTATTGCTATGTGGCTTTCCTGACTCGGACTCCAATACGTACTGGATGACGATAGCAATAAACCCAATGAATATTGATGTGATGAATATGAACTTTTGATGTAGATGCAGATACTTCCTTGAATGCCTTTGTGCGTAACCCTGGGCAAGTTCGGCACCACCATCCAATAACTCCAACTGTTGGTCTGCCTCCTGTTGTTGATCCAAGGATGTCGTGTCAGTGGCACCTGCAGCAGTGGCAACATCAGGAATATCGTTTGAGCCCTGGCCCACGAAACCAACTAACCCAGGTTCAATATCTAACGCTCCCCTGGACTCCGTGAGAAAAATGCTCACCGGTATGATGTGATTTGCAGTGAGATATCTCGTTCTCAAGCTCCGTCTCAACTTGCATGCGAAAACAGTTCGACTCTTCAAGGGCTTTCTCCAATGATTGGACCTTACGGTGAAGTTCCATCATCTGTAATTGATAGTCCTTTTCTGCAAAGCCTGGGTTCCTTAAATACGACTGGACCACCACTGGATCACCAACCATGAGTCACTCACCGCAACTGCAACTTTTGGCATGAGGTGTTCCTAAGTTGCCGCGCTCCTGCTGTAAGTTGCGGTGATCCCCATGTAAGTTGCTGTGCTCCAGTTGTAAGTTGTCGCGGTCCCGATGTAAGTCGTAGCACTCCCGCTTGTCGCGGTCCGGCTGTAGGTCTCGGACCTGCTGTAGCTGTAGGTCGGTGTCCCGCTGTAGGTTGCTGTCCGGCTGCTGTTCGCGCTCGTCGCGATCCCGCCGATCCCGCTGTAAGTCCTGGACTTTTTCTTTCTCCTCTGAAAGCTGCTTTTTAAGGGCATCTGCTTTTGTTTTGTACACCACTGCCAATGCCCGAGCGTCACCCCGATGCTTTTCGGCCTTAATTAAATCCCCTTTGCATGTTTCAAGCTGAGCGCACATTTCCTGAACACTAGAGAGTGCTTCATTTCTTCTTTTTTCTTCGCTGTGTAGTTTCTGCAGTGACAATTGTTAGCTATTAGCACAAATAGGACACAGACACTCAGCAAAGTGACCTACCTGCTTGAGGGCATCAAGTTTGGATTCATCGTCCAAACATGCCTTGAGAACACTAAGTTAGCCTGGAAATATATGGAATAACATTTGTACTTCATTCATACCAAGAAACTATTAGTGGGCAACTTTGAGCACTCTGATATAAGCTGTGGACGGAGGTCCTTGACATTTGTGAGACCTTGTATAATATATATCAGTGAGTCTTGTGAGTCTTAGGTACGACACAAAGAAGGGACTAAGAGGGAAAATCCACTGACACTGAGAGCAATCACTTATTGTCTTCTCCACAGACTCCATGACAGTTTCTTGACCAGCGTGACAGGTTAGACAAATTGAATAATTTGAGCAAGCAATGAACTGAACCAAACTTATAACATGACACCAGTCACGAATGGTTTCAACGTCAAATTCTTGATGAGCACTAGGATTAGAAGGTTTGGTGGAAAGATCCATTCTAACCTCTGATACAACACAGGTATTTAGTAAGACTGGAGAGCAAGAGTTGGTGCACAGGGATGGCGTCAAGCCTTTGTACGCATCATCATCAAAGGAAATGAAATCGGCATGTGATTATATAAGCACCCTTAAAGAACTTGAAGCACGGGCTATCACCAAACTTTGACTCTTCCTACGGCACGCCTCGACAACCTGCACACACGCACGCCGGGCTCGCCCTCGATAATCGCGCGCAGTCGAGTGTGCGCTCGGGTTCGCGCTGGAAGTCACTCTTCAAGGGCTCTGGCGGTGGTTGTGGTGCCATGTCCAGGGCGAGATCCCAGGAATACGAGGACGTGCAAAATGCGCGGCGCGTGATCGAGGCGTGTTGAGAGAGCATTGTCGTGCTTTGGAATCATCCTGCGGTGCGCACCGGCCTCGCAGATCAGATCAGAGCGTTTCGCTCGAGTTTCAATCTGGATTGTGCGTGGCAAGTGGGCTTTTTTTTTCTCTCCCTTCGCGTTTGCCGGCCGGTTGTCGGTCGTTCATCTGACTTCCTCTCATATATCCTTTCGTTTCTTTTAATTGCAAATTCACGTGTCTTTCATCGGGCAGCTTCCTCGATGCGATGGGTTGGATTGCGGCACCAGGATACGAACCATCCTTAAGTTTATGATATATACTCCGTCCGACCATTGCCGGCGTACCACATGGCCTTGCTAACACTACACGCTGACATTCTCAAGGCACGAATACAGACGTTAGGCATTGAGGAACATCCGCTGAGAGTAGAAGCTAACCAGGCTGGTGCGTATGATACTTCGCACCCATGTTGATGGCTATTCTGTGAACAGTTGGCTCTTTAGCATGGGAGAACGGGCAGTTGTAGAGCATCATCGATGTCGGCGGGAGTCGGGCCTTACGCGGTGCGTGGTCTGGACATTACACACTCAATGTATGATTTCTGATAGCGGCATGGTTGCCTTACTTTGATGACGGTAGGCACAGAAATGTACCTGCTTGAGCGCCCAATGAACAATATATTTTGCCTGTTCGGGGCAGTGTAGACGGCTCGTGTTTGTTGCACCTGTTTCGGCATTCAACCAGACGCTAACCGAGGACCGCAGTGTCAACCGGCTCGTGCGTCTTGTGTCTCTGAGTGAGCACCGTTCATGGTTTCATACGAGACACAGTGGGATTCGTTGCTTTTGTGGAAGTCGCTGTGCGTACACAAGTTGTTGAAAAAGGCGACTTTTGTATTGCGCTTAACAAGTACGACCTCCTGGATGCGAAGCTCCAGTCTGGCATCCAGTTTCGAGAGTTCGTGACGTCGTACAAGGACCGACCGAACAAAACCGACGACGCGTTGCACTGTAAGTCTAATTTCATTCACATCGCGCGAAGCAAGCGATCAGTTGGACAGATTTAAAGGGAAATTTTAGTGCGATATATCAGCAGGATCCACAGAAGACGCTAACCCTACACGTTCACATCACATGTGCTACCGATTCCAACTCGACATCAATTGTGCATACTAGGAGTACGTGCACAATACGACATGCTTGTGAGGCGACGCTGCTAACCGGAAGGGGATTTTGATGCAGTACGAGAGGTGATCTTTAGGGACAACTTCAAAAAGGCGAATTGTTGTGAAATTTTAATTGTGCCCCATTTTATTGAAAATTATGCTATTCCTTACGCATCCCCCTCATTGTCGCCGTTGACTTGCTTCCTTGTGCTGCGTCGACACGTACAACCCTCGACGGGTATCTGGGTTTCTTTTAGTACAGTAGACGGTTTAGAATAAATTGTTTGTAGATACAACTTTTAATACTAGCAATAGGGCCTGCTTCACTGCAAGCTGTACCCTGTATCGCGCCGCTCCCAGTTGCTCCCTGTGTCGGCCGCGACCCAGCTCCCCTTTACCCCTGTCCCTGACGCACCCCCAGTCCCGGGAATAGGCATGGATGGCTCGCCCTGGGACTCCCCAATTCTGTGCGTGCCCCCATTCCCAAGGATTGGGTATGGAGGCTTCCCCTTTGGACTCCCTATTCGGTGGATGGCTTGCACCTTGGATTTTCGGTCCCCACTCCCCTCCCATTCCCTGAAGCGCAACTCTGTGCGTGCCCCCATTCCCAAGAATTAGGTATGGAGGTTTGCACTTTGGACTTTAGACTGTCTATTTGCCCCCAGTCCCAAGGATAGGGTATGGATGGCTCCGACTTCCCCAACCCCCACACATGCTCCCATTCCCTGGAGTAGGTATGGATAGCTTGCTTTGGAGATGCCCTCAGCTCAAAGGATTATAAAAAACCCTCAGCATGTGGTACATTGGCAGTGTCCCGGGTAGGATCAATGGGAGTAGGAGTGAAAACAATATATTAGGGGCTCTTTGGGCCCCTCTTTTGTAGCAACAAGTGCGGATATAAACGAAAACACGGAAATGCTTAGTACAGTAGTACCACAGCTGCGGTGCAGCGGTAAAAGTGGCAGGGGTCCGACCGCCGAGAACGACTTCTTCAAAAGGGTACTTACTATTGAGGTTGGGATCGCAGGCTAAATTTGAGTTGTTTGGTGGGCGTTGGCTGTGCAGCTTAATCACGGCAGCCTGCGTCGCGTCTACGTAGGGAGCGGAGGGAAAGAGGCGGGATAGGAAAGGGGGAGGCGCGGTCGGCGCAGCCCTGTCGGGTGACGGGTTTGAGGTCGCATTTGGGGTCCACAGGGAAGTCGGGTTTCTGTACATGTTCGTGTGTTCCCTGTGGTGTCGGCAGGTGTGAGGCGAGCGCGTGGGTACAGGCGGAGGTGACGAGCCGTGCAAGACATCGCCTCTATTGCTCACGACGCAGCGCTGCGTCTCTGAGGTGTCGTGCGTCCGCGGCGGGGCCAGAGGAAAGAGCGTGTTGTCGTGATAGTGCTTCTCAGTGTCTCGGCAACGCGTGACGGAATGTGCAATCCTGTGGCAGAATGGATTATAGATCCGACCTACGGCCAAGAGCGTCGACAATGATATAAATCGGTCCCTGTCCTGGCAGGTTCTGCATGTCCTTTGTCAGCGTATCGGTAGTGGGCTTTCGCTTTTCCACCGGCATGGTCCGAATATAATTGGGAGAGGACATCGTAACATGAATCCAATTCTGCCGAGAGCTGGGAAACGAGAGAAGAGAAGAGACCTTAACGAATTTATTCCTTGACATTCCGAAAAATCGAAATAATAGTTAGGCCATCGTGGCCAATCCGGCTGCACGCATGCCCTCGATGTCCTAAATGATCGCAGAACTGGACAGTATTTCAATTAATCTCGGAGTCAAACAAGCCTGAATGAGATACCGCATACAGAAGTGTACTTTCCCCAATCCCGCTATATAAAATCAATCAGTCGTCAATATGAGTCGCGTGCTCATAGATTGAAAATTTTACGTTTCCCATGGGTCCACAAGAACGATCCCGCCCTCCCCCATCCCGTTAATGAGTCACTCTCAAAGACCCATGAGGCAGCTCCAGTGTGGTGTGCTTTCCAAACAAAGTCATGGTTCGTTGATGGGTCCGGAGGAGTCGTCAGACATCCCTTTGCAATTGGCCACCTACGACGTACCGTCAGTCTCGGCAACGAAATGTAAATAAAATAAAGGAATGACGAACGTTTCATCTTGTTCATTTCGCGGAGCATCTGATGAAGGGCGACTACGATCCAAAATGAACCCAAGTGATACCTATTTCTCATGTGACGCTTGAAGAGCGTGTGTTCAAGGGACGTACAGCGAGGATAACATCAACGCTTGAACACGGCCTTTGCGGGCGAGAAGGGGACCTGTCGAGGTTACTTAAAAGATCCAGAGGGTGGTATGTGAGGCTCACCAAGCTGACCGCCTCTCATCAACTTCGTGCAAATCGCGGTACGCTGGGGAGGGGGCATGCCTTCTTCATCATCATCCGCCTCATGTCGTTCTTCTTCGACACTGCTTCCCTCCTCCTCCTCTTCGTCCTCCTCTTCTTCCGAGAGATTCCCGAGTGGTCGGGGCCCGTCTCGCGACGAGATACCGCACGCAGAGCATGCGTATATCATTCCACCATTCTATCATGACATCGTGCACGTGAACGGAAGCTCCATGCATGCTGGGAACGGCGGCCGATGCGAAGCGATCCTGTCTTGATCGATCCCGCACCATCCTAACGGCCTTCTACTAGGTGGAACTTGTGTGATTTTGGGGCTAGAGATGGCAGCGGGGCCAAGCGTACAGAGGGGGAGGAAAAGAGAGAAAAGTGGCGAGGTCGCCTGTGCCGGGTTAGATGAACTGTACTCGTGCAGAAAACCGGACGGGGTGAGGACGAAGTAGTTCTCGCAATATGCGCGCGTAAATCGGGTTTTGCGCTCGAGATAGCCCGAATGCACTGCGAAGACAGACGCCTCCTTGCTTGGGTAGTTGATGGTCTCATGATTCCGAAGAGGTTTATCTGGGTCGAGGAGGTGATTAAAGCGGGCCGAAAAGGATATCCACTCATGGTCAGGGGGATGTTGGCCATATGAATGTCCAAGGGAACGCCTAGTGTCCTGAACAGAAGCAGACATGCGAGCTGCCACTCGTCAGAAGTCTGCCAGGCAGACTGGATCGCGCTGACAATTCCCTCAAAATGTGCCGAATTTCGTTGCATGATAATGACGGACTTTTGGAGTGCGTTCTCTTCATTAACTTGCTTATGAAGCTGACGAATGACGGCAAGATTGGCTACGTATATGAGCGTGACACGCCAAAAAGGAAAGATCGCATTATGCTCACGGATCAGATCTTAGCCGTGACCTGCGGCGGCGTGTTCTTGAAAGTAGAAATGTCTGTTGCGAGCTCGGCGACAAGATAGCTTGCGTCTTAGCAATGCCTGTGGCGAGCCTTCCGGTATCGTTTTGGATGTTCTGCGAGCCAATTACGTTAATTTGACATATGATCCTGTGAACTTTGATGTGAGCCCTTTATCGCTACGCTCAGCTTTTGAAGGTGCTGTGCTATAGAACCATCGATTGTACGACTGAGGTTGGCGTGCTGATCCGCGATGAATATACATCCTAATAGAACACGTTAGTGGGCTGTGGGACCGACGGAGAGAACGCACCTGAAGGTCGCCTTCGCCGAGGAACTGATTCAAGTTAGCAGATCGGAAAGGTACTTGAATGACGGCTGCGAGTTTTGTCATTTCTTTTGCACCGTTATTTACGGGCAGAGTAGAGAAAGTGGGAAGCAATTTGCACCCTTCGGGGGATCGGTGAGTCTGGTGATGACATCGATGATATCTCGTCTCAACCGGGGTCGGCAAAATGGGCGATGATCAGAATCGTCTCGTGTTCAAACCACGTGTCTTCTTTAGCACGGGCGGAGATGTAAAGAGCGGGGTTTAAACGAATGAGAAACGCAGGCAGCTGCAAGGCAAGAAACAATCCGCCCGAGAGAGGTGTCATGCGGGTGGACGACAGGCACGTGTTGTCCGTTCTTGTGTGTGCTCGCCGGGTGCAGAGTGACGCTTCCGAAACATAGCGTGTCAGAGCGGACAAGCGTGAGATACAAGCGACGGAATCTGGGCAAGGGCGGAAGACGGAAACAGCGTGCTCCGGGTCGAAAGGGGCTGTACGATATCCCCGTCTTCTCAAATCGAGTGCGGGACGAAACCGAGCGAGCGAGCGAAGGTGAAACGTGAAACGTAATGGATAGCACGGCGATGAAGAGGTCACACGGGTGGGCGACTGGAATTTTCATTCAAGCGAGCTTCTGCAAGTGACCGTGGAACCAAACACACATTGCAAACTGAAAGAGCGGATGAAGCTATGAAGACGCAAGCGGCTACTCGCGATTATATTTTCTAGAAAACATTCTTAGGGCGGTCTCGTCTCGTGTCCGCTTAGGTCCCAGTTCCCCGTCAAAATGAAGGCTTAAGCAAGCCTACTGTAAGGCCCTTTTTATTTATTTTTAAATCCAATTTATATACGGCAAGAGTCTGGCGACAAGCCGCGGTCTCTCGTGAATGCATGAGAAGTTGTGGCGTGACAATTAGGTGGTACGGGGCGAAATGCGGTTGTAAATAGGACGGGGTAGTCAAAAGTAAAGGAGAAGCTTAGGGGCGGGGACCCGAGTCCCAGGACGACCCATGGTCATCCTGGTCGGCTCGTTTCGGGGCTTGAAACACACTTTGGTTTCTTGAGGAAGGCGATCATCGATCATTGCTCTGCCGCCCCTTTTCTGTTCCAAAGAGGGTGCGGAGTGACATGTCGAGGGGGCTGCAGCTCTGAGGTGTACGCGCATGCACGTGTACGGCCCGAGCGCGAGGAAGCGGGGGCAGTGTTGGATGACGTAGGCGTTTGGGGGTTGGCTCCATACTGCAAGGCCACGTCTTCATTTTGGCAGGCAGCTTCGGCTGGGACCGGGACCCGAACAGGCCCTAAAGACAGTCCTGTAAATAACATGATTTTGACGTTCGATCGTTCAAAAGACTCAAAGGAAGACTGCCAGATATAGGGGGCGCACTAGAAAGCCCCATCTCTCTTGCAAAATGTGTGGATAAAACCGCATCTAACGTATGCTCAAACGTATGCTCAGCCGGGACAGAAGACCAGACATGTACAGAGATCTAGAAAAACTCACAAACATTCATTACAGTAATCACATGACTCGTTGGCTCATGGTTCCGTTTTCCTCAGGCGACGAGGTGCTTTAAGAAATATCAGGGTCCACAACGGCTGATAGGCGTAACTGGAGGAAAGCCTCTATCCGAGCTGAGGAACCCACGTCGCGTGTATCGTGATGTACAGTTGGGGTCCTAACAACCTGAGGGTCAAAATCAGAGGCAAACGGTCCAACGGAGGATGTAAGCGGATGAGGATGAAGATCCCGGTGTAGGAAGATTCACGGGGTCTGTCTGGCTGATCGTCACCATTGGGATAGGCGGTGGAGCCGAGTCAGGAATGACACGAGATGGTAGTAGAGATGTCGGGATCTCCTTGTGTTGCATCAACGGCGGCTATGTCCAGTGAAGTTATAGAAAGAGCCTGCCTTTCGATAGAGACAGGACGTCGTGACGACATCGCCTTCTTGCGGATACATGTATTGCTGAAGACAAATGCCATCGCCTCAGCCACTTCATCCGGGTAGCCGACAATCGAGAGCGTGGGCTGCACTTCATGTTTCTGGGGGTCGACATCGGTTGTAAGCAATCTTTCTCAGGCACCTCAGCAGAGAGCTGAACGCACCAATCTTGATTAATGGTTAAGTCATGCACTTCTTGATGCCGCCACATTCGAGGAGGTCCCTGCCCATGTGTTCATCCTCCACAACGTCGTTGTACAGCTGGTCTCCTGTGACAACTTCCGGACTGCGCGGTCCCTTTACCATAGTATTCAGCCTTGAGCGCGAGGAGCGACACAACAAAGCCCCTGACCTTGCGAGGGTCAAACCCTGGCAGTGGCCGGGGCGTGGACCGTGTAGTTGAAATCGAGCTTGAAAAGCCTCGAACGCACAGCGTCCCGCTCTAATGAAGCACACCCATCGGTGTTGAGGGCGAGGGCGTGGGCGTGTGGAACACGAGAGCGGTCAGGGCAGAAATTGTCAGCAATTGTGAATGATAGCAACCCCATATCTTATGTGTGCGAGGGCGAGGGCAAACCCAATAAAGATGCTGGCGTGAGCGAGAAAGTCCCTTCCGACGTGCGTTTGAGGCAAGAGGGGAAAGAATGCACTGGCAAGAGAGAATAAGAAGAACCCCCTCCGTCTCGCAATTGAGGCGAGGGAGAGGGTGGCGAAGTCGAGGCATCCAGTGAGTGACGCGTCCTGCTTGCCGTGAGTGCGCATGCAAGTGGATATCGAAGGCGCTGGTATAGGTCTCGAAGGCACATGCGTGTCGAGGGCGTGCGCGTCATGGGCAAGGTCATGGTCATGGGCACATCAAGGTCAAAAGGCGTCAGCGAACGTGAAATAGTGGGCAGCAAGTGCTTACCTAACAGGTGCCCCGCGAGAGAAAGACCCCTCCGACGTTTGGGACGAGGGAGGGTTCAACGGCGTACGCGTGCATGTGGTCTTTGAAAGTATGCAGGTAGGTGTCGAGGGCATGAGTTTAGGACGATGGTGAGGGGTTAGATGTTGAGGGTGAGGGTCCGCTCGTGTTTGGGGCTGGGGAGAGGGAGAGAGAGGGAGAGACGGGGAGACAGGAGACGGAAGAGAAAGAGACGGGAGACGGGACGTGGGAAAGAGAGAGACGTTAGAAACTCGCTCTAAGGTTGGGTTGGTCAAGAATCGCCTATCCAGGATGGCTCGAGGATTTCCTCAGTGTAAGGGAGAGGGACAGAGGGAGGGAGAAGGAGACGGAGAGACGGAGAGACGGAGAGAGCCTTGGAGAGACGGAGAGAGCCTTGGAGAGAATCCTTGGCAAGATCCTTGGTGTCACACAGATCACCGATGAATTTTCGATCTCCGACTCCCACTCCGAAATATACTAAGGATGGGGCCGAGACTAGTCTGAAAGGTGAAAACGATGACGAGTTTGAACCACTTGAGAGTCACAGAAGCTAGGCCTAGCTAGGGGTGGCCGACACGGCCATCGACTTCTGATGACCGTGTCCTCGGCCGCCTTCTCTGCGCCTCCAAAAACCCATTCATGATTTAATGATTAACGGTCCTTCAAGTCACCTAAGCGGGATGAAGGTTAGAACTCCAAAGACCGCATAGTATGGTGTAGCAGCGTAGAGGAACCAAGCCGTCGAGGAAAAGCGGTGCAGCGTGATGCATGCGTATACCCCTGCGGAGAGTGTGATCCATCCAACTATGGCATTGAAGGCGGTCTGCCAGTGGTTGATAGTGAACGGGAAGGAATATGAGGAGGCCAGCAAGGAATAGAGAGAGAGAAAGATGCAGCAAGGTGGGTAAAGCTTCGATAACCCAGGGTAAATGCAATTTGTCAACCCCGTTGGCAAAGAATGAGTGCTCGCTTGTGAGGACTGGACTACATTAGCCGAGGAATCGTGACATCGATGCGTCCATTTATACACAATGTTGCCAATAAAGCGGACACTCATCCCTCCGGAGTGCGTCGACGGCGGCGGAGTGGTGCCAGCTGCGCGGGGTCACTGTTGACACCACCAAGGAGGCGGGTGAGGGAAACCCATGTGAAACTGGTCATCCAGTTGCTTGATTATCGCTGCGCTCCAAAACGAATGTCCGTCGATGGCGATCTCCACCAAGTGTGTGGGACAGAAAACACCAATGAAAATTTTGTTAACCCCCGAATGTTTGGCGGCGATATCATTGGGTGTCATGAGTTTGAGAGCGGAGGCGGAAGTGCGGTCAGTGAACGCAGTGAACAGTTGACGGATCGCGTTGATGAGGCAAACTTTGGCGGCCCTAGCCGTACCGACGACGACTCTGAGGGGTTGCCTCTCTCGCGACTCCTCGCGTGTGGGCATGTACATGTCGAGTCCGTCTCGTTGCGTTAATAGATGCCGCGCCGGGATGACCGTGAATTCGAAATCTTTTGTGGCCGGGAGCCATCAAAGGAGGAACCGCCGAAGTGTGCCAGGAGTGCGGCCACGCGTGCACGAGATCCAATTCTAGTCATCCTGCCCTATGCGGTTGATTGTGGACAATTGCGTTATCCATGGTCCTAAAGTTCAGCTCCAAGTCAGCGTCAGAGTCCCTTCTCTCGCGCTGCGCAGGCGGGGGGAAGTCACCGGATGCCAGATGCTTAGGGAAGACGTGTCGGACGTCCGGGAAGGAGAGCCCCTGCCATAGCCCGGAACGGCTTGTACAGTCGTAGTTGCGAAAGCGGCCAATTGTTGAGGTGGGCATCAAGGAGGGCAGGGATGGCGTTCGCGTGCGGCCACGCGCTGAAGATGACTTCCTTTCGGCTAGCGCGGTTGACTGTTTGTCCAGCTTCATAGGGAGTGCCATCAACGTCGATTCAACGAAAGAGCAGAAAACGGAGGGAAAAGGGGCACGAACGCAAACACTTCTTTGTGGCATCTAGTACAGACGTGTCATGGAGCGTCATCCCATGATACCGTTGGAAGCATACTACTAAGGGGCAGCGACTTTCGAATTTCGCTGTCAAACATCAAGTGCACGTGAGGCAGAGGAAGGTGGTCTTGTCCGTGTCGCACAATCGTTAAGAGAAGTGAGGAGGTCCACCGTCTTGTGGTCCAGGACACGAGTGGATGTGTTCAATTCTGCGAATATGGAGTCTCACGCAATCTTACGAACCGCGATTGTCTCTCACGGCGACAGGCACGAGCCGCGCTGTACATCGTCACACCTTCAATTACAATCCCTATGTACTACGCTCCTCGGCGTCCTCGCTGCTAAAGAAAAGCACCTCAAGCCACTGTCTGGAACACCCATGCGAGCAGAACTGCGGTGGTACATATTATGACTGCCCAGGCCACAACAGTAGCGTCAGGCTGCACCGCACCATGATGAGCATGTCTCTAGTATGTAAAACTTATGATAATATCATACCTTGGCAAAGCGTTGGTGGTCATATATGCTGTGGCTGCTGATACCTTCAAGTTCGGGAAATGAGCAATATGATATGTTTACACTGCTGAGATGTCTACCGCTGGATATTGTGTGCCAGATCCTAATTTCGTTATGTGATGCTGTTGCAAGGAGCATGGTGCCACTCTTCTCTGTTGCATGAACCTGCAAGAAGACGGATGGGCTCATACAGAAGGGTGGAAAGGGGGAGTGAAAGACATACTGCAATGGCATGGAGGGTCGCACCGGCTTGTGGAAGACAATGCTGAGCGATTAGTAGATTACGCAAACAGAGTGCCAGTGGCACGCACATAGATGCCGGACTGACTGTAGAGGATCTCCTAACTTGACATCCCAGAGAGTTACTGTCCCATCAACAGTTGCGCCACAAAATGCGAATCCTCTTGGTAGAAATGTACTAGGAAATGTGTCGATATTAAGGGGCAAGCCATGTACAAATGTTTGGAGGACAATTCCGGTGTTTAAGCTATACACATCATATCCACCACGTTTAGCAGTGGATATATGGAGCTTGTTTGGGGAAAGTGAGCTCCCAAGCCTCATAAATAAAGGTGATTAGAATCAGCACTTGACTTGCATGAGCATCAACTCACATGGGAGATGGCATATTGATTGACTGGACAACAGACATCTTCTCTACATCCCACAATCTAGTTTATCTTCAGATTAGTATGGTATATCAGCCAAAAAAAACACACTGAATCCCATGGTGGCGATATGTTGTGATTAGTTTTGTGTCAGTGCCAGTACTATGCCAGTGTAGCCCTGTCAAAATGACTGCTGCATCACAGTTGTCTGCAGATTTCTTAGGGGGGCCCAAGATCCTATGTCCTTTCCAATTATCTAAAGTATATGTTGAGGAATAAAGAGAGATGGAGTGAAAGTCTCAAAGACGTACTACACTTGTCCCCCTTCCAAACCCTGACATCCAACCCAGAACCTGTTGCAAGATAACTGATGGAAGCATCAGCAGCCATGAATTCAACAGTGTGATGTTGAGCTCGAAAACAATTGAGGTTCATCGTATCCTTGGTATCAAGTGTGTAAGGGTCCCACCATGCCAAAGGAGGTTTACTCACTCCTGGATGAACAATTATGTTCATCAAGATGCCACTATGGCATGCACAGACCAGGGTCTGTTCAGCTCCAGGAAGCCATATTAATGATTTGATGGGGCTTGGGAAAATGATGGAATAATGGAGTTGGCCATTGGCCAAAGAAAAAATATGTAACCTTTGATTGAGCCCTCCTACCGCTATGTAGTCCCCATGAACACTGAATGCCACACAAGTAATTGTATCCTCATATGTAGGGGATGTCAATAAATACTTTCCATGAAATTGGAGAGGCATGGGCAGGGTCTGTAGGGAGTATCAGATGTGGATGTGCTGGCAAGGCTTTGAGTTGAAATTGTCACTTGCAACTCAGGTGTGACGCTCAGCTTCCATTGCACTCTGGCTCGCACCACACACAGCTCGCGTTACACTTAAATCACACATCAAGATCATAATGATCATTTTATGTACAGAGAGTGCTTGTGGACCTTAGCCATATGAATCTCCACACTAACCTCCTGGCTTCCGACGTACCCATGAACGAATAAAGTTTGTCTGCGGAAAGTGCTGCCTTGAAAAAACCAGGTTGCTATGTTCTTGTGATGAGTATAACAACATTATGGTTAGTTAACGGATCCGGTGGGGATAACCATCTGTGGATGTTCTCCCGCAATTGCTTTCCCGAAACGATATGCCAGTGTAAGACTCAGATGGTCAGTGCTGATGGGTTTAGAAGATGACGAACATTTCATTTGATCTACAACTTTCTTTGCTTCCTTTCCGCCTGAGCGATTGTAATTAAACATTTCTCAGGCTTGAGTAAAATGATTCGCACACACCTCGGCCGCTCGGCGACCTTGTCATCGACGCCCACAACTCTATCATCTACGGCAAGCACCTGTTTCCAAACTCCCCTCGCCCTCTCATCGGCGTTATGCGTGGCCTTGGCTGCGAACGCGAGAGTCCTTGTTGAGTTCTTCACGCAACCTGCAGCAGAGTGGAGCAGTGCACAGAGACGTCTTGTGGGAAAGTGAGGACGCTACCCGGTGTTGTGCTGTCCACCTTTGCTCACCCACATAAGAGAGCACAGGGAGATGAGGCTGCAAAGTATTTCTTCATCTGAGTGATGCCCTCGAGAACGTCGCGAGGTCGGGAATCCCTATAAGATTGGCGTTGTTTTCGGGATCATAACGATGTCTGTCTTTCTGGGGAAACGGTGGCAGGATGTGAGTGAGGGTACAAATGGATGAAGGAGGATCTCATTGCCACACCTAGCACAGAGCACATCGTACAGAGAGATACATTGACCAAGACATTGACAGCGCTCCAAGCACACCGCACACCCGTGCAAGTCCTGTTCGATGTCAAGTACACACTAAAGAAAGGCGTGAATCGACACCTGTTGGTGATTAGGCAAATAGGCGGACGCTCATTGTCGTCTAGTCCGTCGAGTGCGGATGAGGAAGGGGAGGGGGCGCTCTTGCGCGAAAGTGGTGCTGCCTGAGACATCTCGCCTTGCGTTGTCACAACCGTGAAACGAGTGGAGAGCCGAGAAGGGGCGGTGTCCGACAAGCTCGAAACGGTCTCACCCGCTCACGAGAGTGCACTTTTTCTCTTGCACGTCGCGCGTCTGCATCGCGGCTCGTGGTGACGGCACGTTCACGCCAAGAACGCCTTTGTCCTTCCGTGGTTCTCGTCATCGAGAGGAAGGAAAGGTCGAGCATAATGAAGACCGATAGCGGAAAGAACATGAACATGAATAGGGCATCAGGACAGAAAGGGGAAGGATTACAGTAAAATGCGTCTATTCGGGAGGTGAGATTAGAATCGGAATCCAATCTGCGTCGAATCACGTCGAACCGGAATTGTCACACCGCGTTCGATACCATTCATTTTATATGCTATTAACGCTACTCGGTATATTGGGATCGAATCCCATCGAACTATGTACTGGACGAAACAGGAGATAATTTTTTCGAGCACGACCAAGTCCTGCAAATTCTTGAAATAGGACAGTATTTCAGAACAGAGACGAACCACTCAACGCCAGGTTGATTTCTCCACAATCCAAACCTCAGCGACAGGACCAACAGCAGGACTGAGGAGAGGACCAAGAGAGTAAATAGAAATCGGAAGAGATCACTGATCACAATAGAGTAGGGCTAATCCGAGTCCTGCTAGAAAGCGATATTGATTCGCGCAAACCACACACTATATTCTAGACCGGAAAAAGAGTCCGTTAAGCCATTAAGTGTTAGTAGGGATATGCGAAGCACATACCGAGATACTACAGTTTTTGTATTTGTAAGATGTGCGAGCGTCCGTA
>WTXL01000073.1:0-158683 GCA_022376525.1 Russula vinacea
TAGTGGGTGCAGACACGGGAACAGCTTCAGGTAGGAGACTAGTGATCATTACAGTACAGTATACTGATAGTCGTGAAGTGCGAAGCGCCTAAAGCACAGCCCAATCCATGCCAGGTCACCTGCTTCAACATCCTGCCTCGTGGCAGCCTTGCACCGTCTGCATCGTCGGACATCAATTCGTACCCAGAACCCTTGTTCTCCCTTCCCTCACTCCATCCCCTCTGAACAAAAGAACGCGAACAATCCGTTGTCGTCATGTCGTCGACTGGACAAACAACATCCTCCACTTCGAACTTCCAATTAATCATCAATGCCTTGGCCGACTACACCAAAACAACGGGAATAGACCTCTCTAAGAACCCTATCGCAGCCGCGATCGAACAGTCGAGTTCTTCGGAGGCCATCCTTGAACTACTCCAGGGACGAGAGATGGCGTTTAAAGAATATCGCGATGGAAATCGCCGACTAATCAACTGCCTCACACCGGCAGTGGACGTCCTCCAGGCGTTCTCTGGGATCCTTGGCGGGGCGGTTAGCCTGGTGAGTCACACGGCCATCTGATGAATCCTTCTGATGTGACCTCCGAGTCGTCAGGTTCCCTTCCCGCCAGCAAATGCTTTGCTTGTTGGGTTCGATGTCCTCCTTGCTGTACGTTCTTTGAATATGCTCCTCAAACGGGTTTCTCATGAACGTGCCAGGCTGCAAGTGGGGTCTCGTCGAGCTACGATGCGCTACTTGATCTGTTTGAGTGCTTGGGCAATTTCCTCAAGCGTCTCGAGATCTATACGACGATCGCTCCCACTCCGTTGATGACGATATTATCGTTAAGATAATGGCAGAATTACTCTCGTTCTTGCCCTGGCGACAAAGCAAATCAGTCAGGGGCGGTTCAGTACGTGTGCTCTCACATATACATCGCCCACTGGCTCAACGTGCGACAGAGAAGTTTGCCAAAAAATTGTTGGGGGACAGCGAGATAGAGGCCGTACTCCAGAATTAGATCGATTGACGCAGGACGAGGCTCGGATGACTGCTGCACAACCTTGGGGGTCGTCATGGCTCGTGGGTAGTATGAAAGTGGTTATGGAAGGTGCGAATTTCATGATTGTTCCAGATATTTTTTAAGATGCTCGTTAGATGGCAAGGCGTCAACGGATAGTATTCGACAAGATTTGGGTACGTGTCGCGCGGAACAGATATCCTCGTCTGACTTGGGTTCGTAGTCGCTCTTCACCATGTTAACGAAAGAATAAGATGAAACGTTCGTTGTTTTCTTCCCAGCTTTCGTTGCTGAGACCGACAGGATCTTGTAGGTGACCAGCTGCGACGGATGTTCAATACTGGCTCTCCCCCCTGACCCGTCGACGAATCAAAGCTTCGTTCGGAAAGCAGACATAGTGGAACAGCAGCGTGGTTCTTCGAGAGTAACGCATTAACAGAATGGAAAGCGAGGGTCGCTCTTATGGATTCATGGTAAACGTATGTATCTCAGAACCCAACGCGAGTCTTGCGCTAATACTTTGTTGACCTTCCAGCGGGGGCGGGGAAAAGCACACTTCTGTACGTGATGACTTATTGGCGCGTTCGATGTCATTCATATGTCTATTAGGTCCGCAATCATTCAGGACACGAGCGAATGCATGCAACGGATTGGCCACGATGGCCTACTACTATTTTGACTTTCGGGATGCCAAGAAGCAAGACTGCTATGGCCTGCTCTCCTCCCTCATTTCGCAGCTCTCTGCGAATCGGATTCTTGTTTCAACATCCTGTCCCAGTTATATTCAGACAATACTCACGGAATCCGAAAGCCCGACATTGACGCGCTCAAAATATGTATGACGGACATGCTGAGTCTGCCAGGCAAGCCCCGATTTATATCATTGTCGACGCTCTCGATGAATGCCCGAATTTCTCGGGACGCCGTCTGCCAGAGAGGAGGTCCTGGATCTGATCGAGGAACTTGTAATCTGAACCTTCCAAATGTACATCTATGTGTGGCCAGCCGGCCAGAGATAGATATCCGAATGGTCCTCGAGCCATTGACTTCCCTCAGATTTCTCTACATGACGAGAGCGGGCAAAAGGAAGACATAATTGCCTACATCAACTCCGTTGTCCGTTCAGACAGGAGGATGCGGAGATGGAGAGAGGAGGACCAGAATCTCGTTATTGATGCGCTCTCCCAAAATGCGGATGGCATGTAAGCTGAGATTATGCTTATGGTGCCCCACCGATACTCACGATAACATAGGTTCCGATGGGTCGTCTGTCAGGTTGACAGGCTGCGTCGCTGTTTTCCGCCAGTATTCGGAGTGCCTGGAAGACCTGCCAGAGAGTCTGGATAAAACATACGAGCAAACGTTGTTGGGCATCGATAAGGAGAAACGAGAATACGCGCAACGATTGTTCAAGTGTCTTTGGTGTCCATTCGCCCACTTCATGTTGAGGAGCTCGCGGATATTTTGCAGTCCAGTTCGACGCGGCCCATCGCCTTCATTTAACAAGATCTGCGACCACTGGATGCAGAAGAGGCGGTATTGTCCGCATGTTCTAGTCTTATCGCCGTCGTCGATAGGAAAGGCAAACAAGTTGTACAATTCTCGCATTTTTCAGTCAAGGATACTTGACATCGGAGCGACTTGCGACAGCTGAAGAACGTCTTTCATACTATCACATTCTTCCCGAACCTGCGCATATCATCCTTGCACATGCTAGCCTCAGCGTCCTCCTTCAACTCGATGACAAAATCGACAAAGATCCATTGATCACTTCCCCCTCGCCTCGTATGCCGCTCGACACTGGATCGACCATGCCCAGTTTAGAACGTCTCATCGCACGTTCAGGAGTCATGGAACGTCTGTTTGATGCGGCAAAGCCACATTTTGCGGCATGGGTCTGGCTATACGACATCGACCATAGTTGGATAAAGCCAATGTCCACGACACACCCAACTCCACCTGAGTCCGTGCCACTTTATTATGCCACTCTGTCCGGTTTCGTGGCCTTGTGGAGCACCTGGTAGCTGCCGGTTCTCAGGATGTCAATGCAGGGGCGGTTTCACACGACACCCTTACATGCGGCCTCAGTCAAGGGACATTTCGACGTTGCATCGTTGCTCCTCGAAAATGGTGCAGATCCCAACTCTCGTGATGATTTGGGAGAGCGCCACTTCACAGGGCATCACACGGCGGACCGTTCGTCATGGTAGAATCGTCTCTCGAGATTGCGCGGCTTCTGGTGAATTCTGGCGCAAATGTGAATGTCACCGATAATGATGGCTGGACCCCACTACATGCGGCAGTACAAAATGGGTATCGTGACATCGCAGAACTGCTACTTAAATCTGGCGCAACACTCGATGTTCGAAACAAGTATACAGACACCGTTGCATGTGGCCTGTGCAGTGGGAAGCTTGACGTTTCACGCTTCCTTATAGATCGAGGGTCAGACGTGAATTCCGGGACAGGAATGGCGCCTTCCACTACATTGCGCGTCAATAATGGACATGTTGACGTCGCACGGTTATTGCTTGACCGTGGCTCTGATGTAAACGCACTCGACGTAGACAAGTGCACACCCTTGCATCTCGCGTCATGCTCCGGACGCCTCGACATTGCAAAGTTACTGGTTGAGCGAGGTGCAATAGTTAACAGCCAGGACAAGATGGAAACACTCCTTTGAGATGGGCTGCAGGGCGTGGTTCCTCGACATCGTGCGCTTCTTGATCGAGAACGGTGCGGCCTTGTCTGCTCAAGATGACGAAGGCCGGACTCCGTTCCACACAGCATCGGATACGGCGTCTTTACGTCGCAAAGTTCTTTCTAGAGTGTGGCGTCGCCATCGACATTCTGAGCGGAAGAGAAGAGACCGCATTGTACCTTGCATCCAGCAGCGGCGAACTTGACGTCGTTCGTTTCCTAATCGACATGGTGCAGATATCCACATTATGGACAGCCGGGTTGGAATCCGCTGCACATCGCATCGGCAAAGGGACACCTCGAGGTCGTGCGAATGTTAGTCAACTCTGGCACTGCAGTTGATATCCGGACCCAGGCTCAAATGACACCGTTGGCCTTGGCTTCAAGTAAGGGGAAAGTCGAAGTCGGGCGCTTCCTCGTCGAGCAAGGGGCCAACATTGATGTGCGGAACAACCACGGCCGGCTCCATTACATTTCACCTCAGAACATGGATATTTCGATATGGCACAGCTGTTACTAGACCATGGTGTTGACGCAAATATCCAGGGCGAAGACCTCTGGACCCGTTACATTTAGCATCAGCCAACAACTTCCTCAAGATTGCTGATTGTTGGTCCAGCGTGGCGCAGTATCGACGTTTTCAATGACAACAAGAAACTCCACTTTATCAAGCAGTAAGAAGGGGAACGTTGCGATCGCCGTCTCCTGATCGACCACGGAGCGAATCTGCATGTGCGGACAGCGATGGCTGTAATCTGTTGCACGCCGCATCACAAAGTGGGTACCTTGGAGTTGTCAAGTTGTTGCTTTGGCAGGGTGCCGATGTCGATGTGGTCAACAAGGCCAATAAAACTGCAGCTGAATTGGCATCAGAGAATGGTGAAGCTGAAGTTGCCAAGTTCATTGTCGAGTACAAAACGGATGCGAACATTCGAAACAGCCTAAGCACCAGTACATTGGACACAGCTCAAGACGGCGCCGACAAAGGTGGGAAGGATATGGGAAATGGATCGTTGGGAGCTGCCGCGGATGAGGGGAACACTGACATCGTGAAGTTGTTGCTCGAGCAGGGAGCGGATATCAACGGCCGTGATGCAGATGACTGGACTCCATTGGAGAAGGCAGTACTGAAGGGGAAGGTCGATGTTGTCTGCTTGCTCATCAACAGGGTGCGGAGGTGGATTCACATGATAAGAGACGATGGACACCGCTGCACTTGGCATCACAATACGGACACCTCGCAGTCTCACGGGTGCTCCTCGATCATGGTGCTAATGTGAACGCAAGGGCGGAGGACCATTTGACTCCGTTACACGTCGCAGCTGCATATGGATCACTCGAGATTGCGAACCTGTTACTCGAACATGGCGCAGACGTACTGGCAGTGAATGGCCAGGGGCAAACACCATACCAACTATCGCTGGTTTGTGGACATAGAGAGATTGCGGAATTGCTCCGGGAGCATGGCGGTTGCTGAGAAAGGTTTGGCAGAATCCTTTTCTGGCTCTGATTCGATGTCTGACTGGCACTCTCACTTTGGCCCTTAGACAACACCTTTTGCATGTAACTGTTTTAGAATATATTACTTTGGTGCGGGGCAACCCTGAACAGTGGATTGATAAGATCAAGATCAATAATCTAATACGAACAGGTTAGATGCGATATATATTGTCTTATTTCCCAATATCTGTCAAGTCGCGCGGAAGTGAATATGAAAAACACTGTGCCACTACAGTTTTGATCGCAACAAGTTGTCCCCACTCGCACCCATTCCACCAACGTTCCCCTCAATTCAGGTTGGACCCCCCTTGCGGCCGCTCTTACTGCTCGATGCTTGCAGCCCATGCAACAGACGCGTTGACCATGGTATTCATCTCAATGCGTATATTTCCAGCATGTAAGTACACGCGTACTCGGTCCATGCCCTTTGACACCATAGGCAAGCTGATGGACATGCGTCGGATGATGAAGCCGGTATCGGTGTCGAGGGTCGGTCTGTGTGTGTGATCCTTGCTCTGTAGCTGGGGCTTGGAATCGGAATATCGGATGGAGGAGAAGAGGTTGCGTGCGTGGAATGAAATGGTGCGAAGGTGCTGGCAGAACAGGCGGAAGAGTGTGTCCATGATCTTCTAATCCATCCGAGTCGAGTATAGTGTCGGTAGCCTGGGCACTTTCCCTTTCCATGTGGGCGTGGTATGGTACACGCGCACCGTACTTTACGGTTGGGTGAAGAAGCAGGAAGTCATCACATTAAATGACGTGCGAGCAACGTGCGAGTTCGATTGGAGATTAGATAAGATCAGGATCGATGATTTATTTGTCTTTGTTTGCCGGATCATGCGGTGAGCGTTCCGCTCCGACGCCGGCTTATTCCGACCGACAACCATTTCAACATCCCTATCAGACAAAACCCCATTGAGTAGCCTTTCTCCCCTCTTCCTCCACATGAGTTGCCAGCGTTGGGTGGAAAATCATAGTGGAATACAAGAGCACTAATTTCCGAAAGCACCCGATCTGTGGATTCCCGCCACATTGGTCTAGAGTGAGTGTATAGGATTTGTCCATTTGGCTCCCAGCCTCGGGAGGTCTGCCCTAGTCGCTATCACCGGACATGCACTTCGCAGGCTACTACAAGGATAACCTGGGCCTCACGCGATCTGATTTGATTGTGGATCCGAGATTTGATGACAGCAAAGAAGCCACGGGCGCTATCATTCCGAACTTTCACGATTCGACGGCGTAGCATCCGATCCGAGTCCTTTTGCGTTGACCTCTTCACCTCCCCAAAGTGGCTACTGGTCATCACGATCCCTCTCACATGTTCTACCTTCAACCCAGGCCTCTGTCTACTATTTGTTGCCCAACAATTCGCGCTGCAAAAGAGCACTGCACAAATGGAAATGTATGGGAAGTAAAACGGTTGACGTCACTCTTCCCAAGACATTGCAGTATATTGAACTTCTCGTATGTAAATTTTCGCCAAGGCGGATAGTTGCTGTCAAGATCTGAGGCCTCGACCCTCCCATCTCGACTTTCTAGAAACCAGCGAATGACAAATGAGATGATAGTGTACGTATAAAGCCCTTCATCCCTGCGCACATCTGGCAACTCGTCTTCAACCTCGCACCCACAACCTCGCAACCCATGGCTACCCTCGTCTTGACCATGCCCCAATCTCCGGGACTTCCGCTCAGCTATGAGCACCGCACCCTTCGAGCACATGAAGCTTACAAGGCTGCTGGCCCATCGTTGGCTCTCAACAACACGTCATGGCTGAAGGGGCAGTCGATCATGCGTGGGACTCTTACTTCTCCTCGGGGCCCCATCGACGTAGTGGCGAAGCTAGGGACCACCTCTAATGCCACCAACGTTCTTAGGAAAGAGCTTACATTCTACCAAAAACTCCGCCATTTGCAAGGGGACTGCATCCCTAAATGCTTCGGATACTTCTTCAGCCCGTCCGAGGACCAAACTTTTGGTTGTTTGATCCTCGAGTATTGTGGAAAGCCCGTCCGTTCAATTTATAATGGTCAAGGTGACATACCATTCTCACTGAGGTAAAACTGTTCTTCGGTCATGAATCCGACTATATACTAACGTCTTGTTTGTCCAAGGGGAACATCATTAACGTGATTAAGAGAATTCATGACGCCGGGGTTGTTCATGGCGGGTTTGGAGTCTTTGACGTTCTAATCGCAAACGCAAAACCCTTCGTAGTCAACTTCAAGAACGCCACGGAGAAAGCGTGCGAACGGAGGCTGGACATCGTGAAGGGTACAATTGCTCCTAAGCGGGAGCAGTTTGGTTGCCCAGAACTCTTTCGGCTCTGTGTCGACCTCCAGATCTGGAAGCCACGTACTGCCTTTTACGTCTCTGATTTTGATTACGCCGAGCTGACTCTTGCCTTCTAATTCAGGTACGTTCACTTTCGAAAGCCAGCGTTTTCCCGTGGAAGATGTGTCCAGTCCAGCGGCACTCGCAGAAAGAATTTTTTTGGACGACTCGGAACCCATTGAGAAATCCCGAGCAGATGCGGTACACGCCACCGTACAACATCTTCTAGACTTCTATCAAGAAGAGTTTCCTGGGTTGGAAGGTTGTTATCTCGCTGTTCCGTTCCGATAATGTATCCGGGATCGTCGGGGCTGATTAGAACCTTTTTGTTTAGATTGGCATCGACAGTGGTTGGCGGCTGGTTCTCCGCTTCCTGTCAGAAAGGCGTCAACGGAAGTGGCGACGGAGACGTGGCAACTGGCTTATGGAATCTGCAATCCCTATTCGTTCGCCAATGACCAGCCTGGCCTCATTTTAGGTGATTAAGCCAATCCTAATTCTTCTTTCATAGGTCCTTTGTTTGTAGAAGCTAGAGACGTACTCGTTGTGTTTGAGACCAACCATAGTAGAATCACCCATTCATCTTTTCATTCATAAAAAACCTTTATAAACGCACTGGTACTAAAGACGTCATGGTCGGTGAAATACGAGGCTTTTATGATAACTCTTATAGAATTTTTTGCCTGTCTCGTGAATGTTGGGTGAGCCTAGAAAAGTTAGTCCGCTGTCGGGCCAACGAGGCGAAACAACGGATTAACAATACATAAAGTCATGTAACCCTTAGTGAGTGACGGTAAGAGAAGAAATTAGCTAAGAAAACAAATTTAACCTAGAGTACCTTGCAAGTTTGGACTGACGAGAAGTACTTCGATGTATAGCTAACTCAGCCATCTGCCCAGGTCGCTAATTTCCCAGAGTGCTAGACTCACCTGCCAAGAATTCCGAGTCGCCACCTGGTGCGACGACCATGCTGTTGAGATGCTTTGGCCAGTTCGAAGAAGCACAAAGAGCCACGTGAGTAGGCCATTCCCTATTCTCAGCGCATGGTTGTCACAAGACTTTGGCCATCGAGGCACCAGCTCTATCCCGGTTGTATTACTGGAGAGTTGACCAAAACGTACTGTATAGAAAGCCCGCAGATCTCCTCGTTATCGGCGCGCCTCACAGAGAAAATGACTGGATATGAGTGGTGGATTGAAGAGCGCTACGCCGGCCAGCTTTGGCAGGTCATATCAGCCTTTCGCGAATCATCCAATTCATCTTCGTAGAGGCTGGCTCAGGCTGGACAGCTTCCAGGCCGGGGATTACCGGGGCATAGTCACCAGGCAAGGCCCGTTCGACAGTCCTGTACTACCAGCCCTAGTCCCAGTGGCACTATACGTGGCCCCTTCCTCTGGATTTCGTAAGTAACTCACCTCTTTGCCAACGATCCCGTCCTCCGAATATGCAGGACGCCCCAAATATGCCCATCGCGACATTCACTGCTTTCATGGTGACCAACTAGGTCTTGTAGAAGAGGATCTAGATCAAGTCTGTCGCTGTGAGCGCGCGTCCTGTCGACATGACCAACGCGAAACAGACCGGGTCACGTTCCTCAGTACGCAAAAGATCAGTCACGTAAGACGGCTTGTGGACACAAAGGGAGGTAGACAAGTCGAAAAACAGGACGATGATCAACGTGATTGTTATCCCTGACGAGGCTGAGGACGCGATAATAGTAAGGAAGAGGTGCGTGTGTGGTGCGTGCCTGTCTTGGCTCCTTGCAACCTTCGCGCTTCAGGATCCACGATCTCCGATGGCGGACGACTTCCGGGTTTTCGTGCTCTCCTCCGAGCAGTTAGTACATGCTTTTCCTAGTTGGACAGCATCAGCCAGTGCCCTCGCCAAACGCCTGACGCCGCGAACGCCTTACCGAACGTGTATAACCAATAACCGCGATTCTCCAACCCTTGCACCGTGACCATCCGCGTCTCCAGGGCGATATAAGCCCGTTGCGTGCGCATCGCCTATGACCGAATGCGGGTTACCCGTCCGAAGAGAAGACCCCGTTCGTGGCGCGCGACGTGGAGAGACGGTACCATCCATGCTACTCACGCTCTCTACAGCGACGAACACTCCTCTCGCCCCCCACCCGCACCGGAGAGCCGGAGCGCAGCGTGAGTGCGAAGGGACAGCGCATGCACGGTGCGACGCGGAAGGCATGCGCACCATCATGCACCGAGACATGGATGGCCTCGTCGTGGAGCAGGGCATCGTCCGATTGCGGCACAAACAGCACGCGAGGAAGTCAGCGTTCGCGTCCGTCGTTCGCGTCGAAGCCGGAGTTTGAAAAAGAGCGTCGCGGTGGAGCGGAAGGTCCGCGAGAGGCGAGCCTCAAGCGCTGCGTAGGCATAGTTGTATATGAGGAGCGGGACCCGCCTGAGCCACGAATGGCCGGTGTTGGGTAGAGTGCGGCGATGACGCGCGCACGGGGGAGGGGGGAGGTTGAGAGGGGGAAGGGCAGTCGTTGGAGACGTGAACTGGGCCCGTGGTGTGGGGCTGGCGGTGGCGGTGGTGGCCGCTGAAGTGACTTGCGGGAGTTGAGGGAGAGAGGGAGGGAAGGATCGGGAGACGGCGTCTGATATTCCTGCGAGCGACGTGGCGAGCTTTTTGGCAAGGGCAGACTTGGGCGTGTTTTGAGCCCTACAGTTCATATGTGGATCACCTCGCATTTTTGCGCAATTGAATCAGAGCTCAGGGACTAGGATGGCTGCGTTGTGGGAGTAGCAGTGTCGGGAGGAGAAAAAGAGCACTGTACGCGATAAGGCCAACATGCCGTCGTGCCGTAACTCTCATGTCACTGTCAACTGCATCGTCCAGTCTCGGCGGTCTTGCGCGGCTTGCGCCGTCTGTAACGTCAATATGCATCAATTCGTATCCGGAACCTTTGTTCTCCCTTCTCTCACCCACCACCCTCTGAGGCTCTGAACGAAAGAACGCGAACAATCCGTTGCCTTCATGTCGTCAACCGAACAAGCAACATCCTCCACTTCTATCTTCCAATTGATCGTCGACGCCTTGGCTGATTACACCAAAATAACTGGAATAGACCTCTCAAAGAAACCCTTCGCAGCCGCGCTCGAACAGTCAAGTTCTCCCGAGTCACAGACGCTGGTGGCTGGACCCCTCTACACGCGGCAGCACACATTGGGTTAATTGAACTGTTACTCGAATCTGGCGCGAGACTCGATGCTCAAAATAAGGATCAACGGACACCGTTGCACATGGCCTGTCGTGATGGGAAGCTTGACGTTTCACGCTTTCTTATAGATCGAGGGTCGGACTTGAATTTCCTGGACAAGGATGGCTCCATTCCCCTACATCCAGCATCAAGATCTGGACATATTGACGTCGCACGCCGGTTATTGCTTGACCGCGGCTCTGATGTAAACGCACTCGAAGTAGACAAGTGGACACCCTTGCATCTCGCGTCATACGACGGACACCTCGACATCGCAAAGTTATTGGTTGGGCGAGGTGCAAACATGGACAGTCAGAACGACAACGGAGGGACTCCCTTGAAATACGCCTCACGGAGCGGGTATCTCGACAACGCGCGTTTCGTGACCGAGAGTGGTGGGGCCGTGTCTGCCCTGGATAACCGTGGCTGGACTCCATTCCACATGGCATCAGAGTTCGGGCATCTCCACGACGCGAAGTTTTTACTAGAGTGTGGGGTCGCGGTCGACATTCGGGCAGAAGCGAAGAGGTGGCGTTGTCCTTAGCATCTAGCATTGGCAAACTCGACATCGTTCGTTTTCTAATCGAAACTGGCGCAGATATATATGCTAAAGACAACAAGGGTTCGAATCCACTTCACATTGCATCGGAAATAGGGACACCTCGACGTCGTGCGGCTGTTAATCGACACAGGAATTGCAGTTGATATTCAAAGTGGGACCCAAATGAGCCCGTTGGCCTTGGCTTCAACCAAGGGAAGAGTCGAAGTCGGGCGCTTCCTCATAGAGCGAGGGGTGTGCGGAACGATCATGGCCGGGCTCATTACACTTCGCCTCAGAACATGGACATTTCGACATGGCACGGCTGTTACTAGACCATGGCGTCGATGCGAACATCCAGTGCGATGACCTTTGGAGTCCGTAACATTTAGCATCAGCCAATAACCACCCCAAGATCGTCGAGTGCCAATCAAGTGCGGCGCAACTGTCGATGTTTTCAATGACAAGCAAGAAACTTCACTTTATCAAGCTGTATGAATGGGAAGTTGCAATTACCCGTATCCTGATCGACCACGGAGCGAATCTGCATGCGTGGACAGAATCGTTGTACTCTTTCGCACGCTGCATCTCAACGAGGCCACCTCAGAGTTGTAAAGCTGGTGCTTGCGCTGGGTGTCGATGTCGATGTGCTCAACAAGGCCAATAAAACTGCAACTGAATTGGCATCGGAGAATGGCGAAGCCGAGGTTGCCAAGTTGATTCCGAGTACAAGCAGATGCAATATTGAAACAAGATACGGTCGACTAATTGGACACAGCTCAGTACGCCGCCTATGAAGATGGGAAGGATATGGAGTTGCTTTGTTACACGCTGCCGCGGAAGAGGGAAACATTGACGTCGTGAAGTCGTTGCCGAACAGGGAGTAGATATCACCGGCGCAATGAAAAGAACCACATCCATTATACAGAATACAGTGCAGCGTTCAAGGAAACGTCGATGTCGCGCGCTTTCTCATCGAGCAGGGCGCTGCGGTGGATTCGCATGATAGATGGGGGAGCACACCTCTGCACACTTCATCACTACAAGGACACCTCGAAGCCTCGCGGTGCTCATCGATCACGGCGCTAACGTGAATACAGGACGCAAAGTTATTATACCCGATGCACCTCTCTGCGTTGGACACTTCGAGATTGTGAAACTGTTGCTCGAACACGGCGCGGACGTACTTACAGTGATAGTGAGGGGAAACATCATACCAGTATCGCTGGCTTTTGGACATGGGGAGATTGTAGATTACTCCGGAGCGTGGCGGTACCGGGAAATTTGAAGGTTTGGCTGCATCCTTTCTGGATCTGATTCGATCTCTGACTGGCATTTCAATTTTGCCCCCAGACAACCTAGTTCAGAAGGATGACATGCATGTATCTATTTGTC
Source organism: Russula vinacea (assembly GCA_022376525.1). Classification (NCBI taxonomy): domain Eukaryota; kingdom Fungi; phylum Basidiomycota; class Agaricomycetes; order Russulales; family Russulaceae; genus Russula; species Russula vinacea. The sequence goes on from WTXL01000073.1 coordinate 12,688, forward strand.
CCTAGATATATTAGTTTGGTGCGCGACGACCTGAAAGACTGAAACAGTGGGTTGGTGATTCATGTGGATGCATGGTCCTGGACGTATAACAAGTATTCAAACGTTCAATGTTCAAGCTTCAAGAGCAATTAAGTAACAGCCTCTTATCAGTGTGTTCGTAAATACACGGCCGTGAATCATTGTCTGTGATACTAGTAAGCGATGATCGAAACTATCCCGTGGCCTCCAAGGTGGCCTCCAGGCCGATACTTGGGCCGATACATACCATTAGTGTGCCCCTAATCGATATCCAAGTGTGTTGCATACAAGAAAAGACGTCGTACAAAGAGGAAAGCGTAATCTAGAACGGCACGAAGGTACAATACACACAAGTTCCTGAAAGCTCGGCGTCGGCGGGCCGCAGACCGCTTCAGATTACCTAACGTGGGACTCACGTGACAGGAGTTCCACCAGATTTTCCAAATTGATGAGAACCGTTGCCTCTAATGCCCTCGAGTCTCACTCCAACCAAGAAATGAAGAACCGAAAACTATAAGAATTTGCTGCGCTTGTTGGCGCCCTCTTTTCCTCTCTAACCCCCCAACCTTGCAACATGTCCAGTCAACCCGAGTCCTTCAGTGGGGATTGGATCACTGCCAGTCATCCTCGTTACTCCGAGGCTATAGCCCGTTGGGCCGCCAATGCACAGCGCCGTGCTACGGCCGTCGCATACGTCAAGAGCGCCCAAGATGTCGCGATCGTCTTGAGCCATGCAAAGCAGCACAAGTTACTAATCGCCATCCGTGGCGGTGGACATAGCCCATCCGGTGCTTCCTCAATCGAGGGCGGTATAGTGGTCGATCTCTCCCGCTATCTATCGAATGTGAGGGTAGATCCGGCTGAAAAGTTGGCATATGTCGGCGGCGGGGCGATTTGGGAAACAGTCGATAAGACGGCGATCGAACACGGGCTGGCTACAGTCGCGGGTACCGTGAACCATGTGAGCTCCTTTGATGATCCGGTTCCGATTAGCTTACCTGATTCAAAGACGGGCGTTGGGGGGTGTGTACTTGACCTCTGCACTTGACCTGACGTTATTTACACCCATCTATGTCAGCCTCCTCCTTGGTGGGGGATACGGTTACCTGACTGGCGAGCATGGGCTTGCATTAGACAACCTCGTTCAGTACGCCCTATCACACACTACTCAAGGTTTGTGTCTCACCATCTCGTAGGCTACTGTGGTCACAGCAAGCGGGGAGATCCTGACTGTTAGCGCCACGGAAAACGCGGACTTATTCTGGGGAATTCGCGGCGCAGGATGCAACTTTGGTGTCGTGACCGAGTTTGTCCTTCGACTCCACCCGCAAAGGCGCACTGTTTCGCAGGAATCATTGCGTACCCCGTGCCCTTGATCGAGAAAGCAGTATCTACGGCGGCGGAGTTTTTGAGCGAAGGTTTATCTGTAAAGGAAGCCATCTTCTACGCCCAGAGCACGGATCCTGGGGGCAACGTGCGTGCCTCTGATCCGCTTCTTCGGTCAACTGATCTCCCTAAAACGGCACATGTGATAGCCTCTCGCTCTATTCGTTCTATTCTGGAATGGTTCTGGGGACGACGGTCGTAATCATTTCAAGCGATTTTTCGACATAGGTAAGCATTTGCTGGATTTTATCGTCATGAGGGTGAATGAGACGCCGCGACAGGGCCTGTCATGGACACTTGTAAGGAAATTCCCTACGAGGAACTCAATACGATCCAAGTAAGCGCCTTCCTTTGTTCATTCCTATGTAACTGTCGTACTTTCCTTCTCGCCAGAACTTCAACGTTCCACATGGAAACAATTACTATACGAAAGGTGTTTTTTCCAGTGGCCCTCAGGTGGAGGTAGCCAAAAATCTGGTGTCTCGTCTCCCGGAACTCTCAAAGGAAAGTAAAGCAAACGTTACCATCGTATACGAACTATTGCCGAAAGAGAAGACACTAACCGTGCCAAGGAATGGCACTGCACACATCAGAGTACCCCTATTCAACGTTCTCTTCATTGCCAAATGGAACGACTCGACGGACGAAGATGCGAACAAACTTGATGTGTTGCGCCGTGCTACGAACGAATTAGCTAGCATTGTCGTCCAGGGGGAGAAAGTCATCACGGAACAACATAATATCGGCTATGGGAATTACAGTGAGCAACAAGAGAGAATGGGTGTGGAAAGCCGCATGCTCATATATCTTTCTCGCAGACGGTGAAGATATAGCCTCGCCTACTGCGGGGACTGCCGGGCCTACAGCGAAGGCATCAGCACTCTTCGCTGAGAACTATGCCAGACTTCAAAAACTCAAACAGCAGTATGACCCGGACCTTGTATTTTTCAAGTGGAATCCCGTAACGCCTCAAGCGTGAAGTTGATTCGAGGTTTTGTAGTCAATAAAGGAAGCCAACGCGGCCTTTTAGCATCTGCCATGTACTGTATGACTTCTCCGAGTAGCATGATGAATAGGTTAACGATGCCTACTGCACAATAATTTGTGGTTTTGAACACCCCAATCCATGACCCGATGGTACGGATGCTCATTAATCGCTCATTATTGTAAGTACTTACCACGAATACCTTCTCGCGATCTCCCGCCTTGGGGATCATGATCCCTGCAGCTATCACATGTTAATGGGCCCAGCGACACATAAGGGACCGTTGACGTGCAGTGGATTCTTTACCTCTTTTTCCCGCCTCTTTTACTTTATCTACCTCCATAAACTCTCTACGCGTAGTATTACCAACTTAGTGCTTAAATCGATAGCTCGTTCCGAATTCCGCTCGTCCTCTCTTAAGCCTTTCCACCTTAGTGTTGTCGGACACACCGACTTCCACTTTTTTTGAATTCGCTTTCGTCCCTTCAATTTAAAACCCTTTACCACCCGTACCCTCGTGACATCCCCTGACACAAAAAAAAAAAAAAAAAAAATCCCTGTAAGTCCAGACCTTCCCCACCCGCTCTCCACCTCATGGCTACCCGTCACTCCAGGCGGCTACAAAACCGCTCCCCTGAACCCGTCACCGGACCTGTATCAGACCACGAACCTCTCCTTGACTCGGACCGTGCCACATTGGACTCCGACCCTGAACTGCCAGAATCGGACCCCGTGCCTTCAGACTCCGAGGCTGTCTCTGATAGCTCTTCCGATCCCACATTCCCTCACCACTCCCCATTCATCCCAGCCACCATTCCTCCTTCACAGCCCAAACCACTCCCCCCTGTGCCACCCCGTTCTGTCCCCCCGCCCGACGTAGACTCCTCATCAGACGATTCCTCTGACGACCCTGACTCGCTACCTGCTACAACCTGACCCACGATCATGCCCTCTAACGCTGTAGTCTCGCATTCCAATGTCACCTGACCTCCCCAGATGTCCGATGGAGTTGTCACTCCGGGAACAATCCAGGAATTCGAACAGTGCGCCGAATGCTTCTTTCTGAACACAAAAGGTGGCATCAAAGAAGACCAAAAGGTTCTCCGTCTCCTCGGGTGTTTCGCGAACCCCCTCATCCGTGACTGGATCGCTGGAAAACGCTCTGAATTATCGGCTCTGACATTCCCCGATTTCATGAAAGCTGTACGGAAATGGTGGCTACCTTCAAACTGGGAGGAAGCCACCAAGACCAAGATGCTGAGCTACCGCTTGGAACCTGACAAGGAGAAATTTGAAAACTGGGTTGTCAAAATACAGAAATTGAATGTGGCTCTCTGGGGCACAACATCGTACTGCGACGACGACGAGCTCCGCACACAACTCGCCCTCAACATTGACCCGGAACTCCGCTCAAAGGCTAGCAAAACGGGACCACACAAGGCCCTGTCTAGTTGGATTGAAGCGGTGACGGAAATTGACCGTGAACGGCAACAGGACAAGAAGCGATTAAACGATCACCTTGAAAACTTCATGCGTTCCCACAAACGGCCGTTCGTCCCATCCCGCTCCTTCACCAGTTCGGATCAATCCACTGCCACAACTGCTAACTCGTCGAGCTCCCCATACCCCCCTCGGCTCACCGAGGAAGAAAGACGGTTACTTCAGGAACATGACGGCTGCTTCAAATGCCGGACCTTCTACGCAGGACACAGGCAAGGCACCTGCACCACCACGGTTTCGGGCAAAGGGTACAAGCCCCTGACCGCCCAGGACGCCCTACGAGCTAAGGCCCAGCCGACGCACTTTCGCGCCTTCCGGACACCGGTCTACCCGCTATTGTGTCACTGGTCGGCGCCACACTACAAACACGCATCCACTCACGTTTCCACCTCGAAGATACCCTCCTAGAGGAAATCCGCAATGGCTACAAAACGGACCCTTTCACCGCAAAACTCAATGGGGCCACGCTGGGAATGCACAACATTAAAAACGAGAACGGCTTCTGGTTCATTGACAATCGACTATTCGTCCCCAACGTCAAGCACATTCGAGAACTCCTCTTTCGCCTCGCACACGATAAACTAGGCCATTTCGGCACCCCAAAGTCCCTTCACGCGCTCCGCGACTCCTTCTACTGGCCACGGATGCGCCGAGACCTCGAACGCGCATACATCCCCTCGTGTGCAGACTGCCAACGGAACAAGTCGCGTACAACAAAGCCTTTAGGGCCTCTTCACCCCCTCCCAGTGCCGGACAGCTGATGTGACTCCGTCGCCATCGATTTCATTGGCCCGCTCCCGGTTGATGGCGGTTATGACTGCATCCTCACCCTCACAGACCGACTGGGGTCCGACATCCGAATCATCCCAACCACTTGCTCACTCACGGCACAAGAGCTCGCCGAAATCTTTTTCCGCGAATGGTATTGTGAAAACGGGTTACCCTTAGAGATTGTTTCCGACCGTGACAAGCTTTTCGTGTCACATTTCTGGAAGGCGCTGCACCAGCTCACAGGAGTCAAACTCAAAATGTCTTCTAGCTATCATCCTGAAACTGACGGCACCAGTGAACGCTCCAACAAAACCGTCATCCAATGCATCCGATACGCCGTGGAGCGCGACCAACGTGGCTGGGCTCGTGCCCTTCCAAAAGTTCGTTTCGATATCATGAATACGGTTAACATTTCCACAGGCTACTCTCCGTTCCAACTCCGCTTTGGCAAATCCCCACGAATCCTACCCCCGTTCATCAATCCCACCCCGGATCCCAACCCCGCGGTTGCCGCCGCGGAAACTCAAATACAGCAAATGCTCCCCATTGAGCTTGATGCCCGCGACAACTTACTCACAGCCAAAATTTCACAAGCTCATTTTCAAAACAAACACCGAACCAACTCCTTCCCATTTAAAGTCGGCGACCGCGCTGTCCTCTCCACTGCAAACCGCCGTGCCGAATACAAATCGCAGGACAACCTCCGCGTGGCTAAGTTCATGCCTCGCTTCGACAGTCCCTACTTAATCACCGCTACTAACAAGAACCATTCCACAGTTACACTTCACCTCCCCAACTCACCACACGCGTTCCCCGTCTTCCACACATCTGAGGTCTTCCCGTTCAAGGAAAACGACGATGACCTTTTCCCACAACGGGCGTTGCACCCCCCGCACCAATCATTCGAGATGGTGAACAAGAATTCTTCATCGACAAGATCGTCGACGAACGACGACGCGCAAAACAAACACAATATCGCGTCCGATGGCAAGGCGAAGGACCCGAGGGTGACAAATGGCTCCCAGCGAGCGAAGTTGAAGATTGCGAGGCCCTTGATGTGTGGCTCGCACGCAAGATCAAATCCAAACCACGCAGCAAAACATAGCCCATTACGCGGCGTCGGGAGTTACTGTACTGCGTACCATACTTTCGATGCTGGTGTAAAGCTTTCCCCTCCCGGGGTTTTGATGCTAACCCGACGCTTTGTTTTCCCCCCCCCTCTCCGTCCCATTTTTGAGGGCGGGGAGGGGTGTAAGTACTTACCACGAATACCTTCTCGCGATCTCCCGCCTTGGGGATCATGATCCCTGCAGCTATCACATGTTAATGGGCCCAGCGACACATAAGGGACCGTTGACGCGCAGTGGATTCTTTACCTCTTTTTCCCGCCTCTTTTACTTTATCCACCTCCATAAACTCTCTACGCGTAGTATTACCAACTTAGTGCTTAAATCGATAGCTCGTTCCGAATTCCGCTCGTCCTCTCTTAAGCCTTTCCAACTTAGTGTTGTCGGACACACCGACTTCCAATTATCTACCGCTCACAGCATCCGTGCATCAGAGGTGTTTCCCACGTAGGCGCTTCTGAACCGGCCTTCCTTCTCCGTTCGCAGCATCTGGTTGAACGCGTCGAATCTGCACCATAAGTTTCTGGGTTCAGGCGCCAGATATTTGTAAACATCATTAAACCCTAAGAAGGGAACACATCGATGAGGGAGGGCAAGGGGCCTACAGATCCTATTTGACGCGTCAACAGTTTCTTCGATTCAAGTTCATGCGAGGAAGCATTCAAAGTCAGCTACCCGCTTGGTCTGCAGGTTGTCACTGTCGCTCATTGTTGTCGTGATTCGGCGTGACGGAGCATTTCGCTATCTTCATCATGTCTGGTCCAATTTCACTCGTTCAAATTCGTAGTAGTCGTAATATATCCACCATAGATGCAATAAATGCATTAAAAATGAGGGGAAGCCATATTTTCGTGAGGCTGCCGACTGTGCTGGGCGAGTGTACTGGGTAATATAGTAATTGTCGGTGAAAATTTCCGGAAGGCAAGAGCCGCAAGACGTGCCTTTCATAGTAACAGCTGTCGTTGTGAGACCGGCGTGGACCCTGCACTGCTGCTGCCCAGTTTGTACGAGACGCTTCTCTTTCCGTTTCTTCACTGGAGGCTGACGGTACGGCATGTTGACCAGCTGCATGCCTACGCCATCGATCTGTCATTTGTGGCCTGCGGAGTCCTGACCAAGGCCAGTTGCAGGTCACGGTGTGCATGTTCCGGGGCTGGAGTGAAGCTTGAGGGAGGGGCTTGGGCTCAGACTGAGCCAGTGAGCATGAGGTAGAGTCGGGCGGAGAAGAAGAGGAATTGTTTCCTTCACGTGCGTGTTTTCGTCCTGATAAGGCCATGTCGTAACTCTTCCATTATTGTACATGCCCTGAACTCTTGTTCTCCCTTCCTCCGTCCATCTCCTTCGAACGAAAAATTCCTTTTCTTGATGTCATCGACTGCACAAGCAACATCCTCCTCTTCTAATGTTAATTTGATCATCGATGCGGCCTTGGCTGACTACACCAAAATAACCGGAATCGACCTCTCTGAGAGTCCGTTTGCTGCCATGCTCGAACATTCAAATTCACCCGAGGCCATCCTTTTACTGCTCCAAGAACGGCAGAATGCTTTAAAAACATATCGTGACAGCAATCGGAGACTTATAGGATGCATCGGCCCGGCAGTGGAAATACTCCATGCGTTTTCGGGGATTTTTGGTGAGGCGGTGAGCCATGGCCCGTGAGCGTCACATACCACCCTGTGAATCTTTTAACGTGGCCCCGTCAGATCCCCTTCTCACCAGCAAAAGCCGTGTTCACGAGTATTGATGTTCTCCTCACTGTACGTCCCTTAAACACGCTCTTCAACCAGGTCCCCTGTAACCTAAGACGATGCCAGGCTGCCAGTGGTGTCTCCTCAAGTTACGACGCTCTTCTTGGACTCTTTGAACGCTTAGGGAATTTCCTCAAGCGTCTTAAGATATATGTGCGGATCCCACCCACTACGGCGATGGCGGTCATTATCGTCACAATTATGGTCCAAGTACTTTCAGTGCTTGCCCTAGGGACAAAGCAGATAAAGCAGGGACAGATCAGTAGGTGCACCATCACATACATTGCTTGTGGCTCAATGTGTCATAGAGTTGTTTTTTAAAAAGCCGTCTGGGAACAACGAAGTTGAGGCTGCTCTGCAGAAGTTAGACCAATTGACGCAGGACGAGGCTTGGATGGCTATCGCAGAAACATGGGATGCTGCCCGGGGTCTTAGAGAAGGTACGCAACATTTGCATAATTTGTAGCAGATTTTTTCTGATCGCTTGTTGTATTAGATGGCGAGGCGTCGAGACGTTTGTTATTCTTATTTTTTCCCTTTTGCTCCCGAGACTGACGGTACCTTGCAGGTTACCAATCGCAAAAAGATGTTCGAAAATGGCTTTCTCCTCCCGATCCATCAACGAATCAAGACTCACTTTCGAAAAAGCGCATGAGACTGGAATTGTCTCCTGGTTCTTTACGAGTGATGAATTTACAAATGGAAGAAGACAGGGTCGTTCTTGTGGATCCATGGGAAGCGTATGTGTTTCATTCCGTTGGCGCGCAACTTTTATTGAGAGCCAATAATCTTGTAGAGGGTTCAGGGAAAAGTACACTTCTGTATGTAGTACCGCATTAGTTGACTCGGGTATTAATTGAACTATCGACCAGGTCCGCGATCATTCAAATATCGAGGGCATGCGCACAGCTGGATTGGCCACGATGGTTTACTATTATTTCGATTTTCGGGACGTCAAGAAACAAGAGCGCTATGGCCTCCTCTCCTCCCTCGTTTTCCAGCTTTGGCAGAATTGGATTCCTGTTCCAAAGTCCTCTCCCAGTTATATTCAGACCATGCTAATGGAACGCGAAAGCCTACTACCATCGCGCTGACAAAGTACCTGAAGGACATGCTGAACCTGCCAGAACATGGGCCGACTTATATCATTGTGGATGCTCTCGACGAATGTCCTGACGTGTCAGGGAACGCGTCTGCTCGTGAAGAGGTCCTGGAGCTCATTCAAGAACTCGTTGGTTTGAAACTTTCGAACCTCCGTCTGTGCGTGGCCAGCCGCTCAGAAGTTGGTATCCGAAAGACTCTTGAGCCTTTGAGACCACTTCAAATCTCCCTTCAAGACGAGAGTGGACAAAAGGATGATATAATCGAGTATATCAAGTTTGTTGTCCATTCAGACAAGAAGATGCGGAGTTGGAAGGACAAGGACAAAGATCTAGTCGTTGAGATGCTTTCTGAGAAAGCGGAGGGCACGTAAGTCGTAATTATAGCGAATGCCCTCGCGTTGGCCACTCACGCCGTATGATAGGTTTCGATGGGTCGACTGCCAGTTTGACCGACTTCGCCGCAATTCGTCACACAATATTCGGAGAGTCTTGGCCGACTTACCAGAGACTTTGGAAGAGACGTACGAGCGGACATGTTGGGGATCGATAAGGAGATACAGATTTATGCGCAACGTCTATTCCAGTGCCTCTTGGTGTCGATTCGCCCGCTTCGCGTCGAGGAGCTCTTGGCGATTCTTGCAGTTGAGCTCGAAACGACGGCGGCCCTTCGTTTAACGAAGGATTGCTGCAATCGAATGCCGTAGAAGTGGTGTTGTCCGCATGCTCCAGTCTTATCGAGGTTGTCGATAGGGAAGGCGATCAAATTGTGCAATTCTCGCATTCCTCGGTCCAGGAGTTCTTGACATCAGATCACCTTGCGACACCAGACGAGCGCCTTTCATGCTATCACATTCTTCCCGAACCGGCACATACGCTTCTTGCACATGCTTGCCTCGGTGTCCTCCTCCAACTCGATGACAAAGTCGACAGAAATGCCATAGGTCGCTTTCCCCTCGCCCCCTATGCTGCTCGACATGGGTCGATCATGCCCAGTTCGGGAACGTCGCGGCGCACATTCAAGAGGTCATGGAGCGTCTGTTTGATCCTGCAAAGCCACATTTTGCGGCATGGATCTGGCTATACGACATTGACCATAGTTGGATATATCCAATGTCACGACACACCCACTCCACCTGAGGCTGTGCCACTTTATTATGCCACTCTGAGTGGTTTCCATGGTCTCGTAGAGCGCCTGATCGCCGCCGATCTCGGGACGTCAATAGGAGGGGCGGTTTTCATACGACACCATTACATGCCGCCTCAGTCAAGGGACATTTGGACCTCGCATCGCTGCTCCTCGAGAATGGCGCAGATCCTAATTCTCGTGACGATTCGGGCAGGGCTCCGCTTACAGGGTATCACAGGGCGGAAGGTCGTCATGGTGGAATCGTCGCCCGAGATTGCGCGGCTTCTCGTGAATTCTGGCGCAGACGCGAATTTCACCGACGATTTTGGCAACACTCCACTACACGCGGCAGCACAATCGGGTATCGTGAGATTGCCGAACTGCTACTTGAATCTGGCGCAACATTCGATGTTCAAAATGTGTTTCAACAGACCCCTTGTACATGGCCTGTGCTAATGGGAATGTTGACGTTTCACGCACCCTTATAGATCGAGGATCCGACATGAATTCTGGGATCAGTTCGGCTTCAATCCACTACATTGGGCATCATTATCTGGACATGTTGACGTCACACGGTTATTGCTAGACCGTGGCTCTGATGTAAACGCACCCGAAGAAGACAGCTGGACACCTTTACATCTCGCGTCATCCAGAGGACACCTCGACATCGCAAAGTTACTGGTCGAGCGAGGTGCAAACGTTGACAGCCAGAACAACGACGAGGAGACTCCCTTGGCCTTTGCTGCGAGGAATGGGTACCTAGACATTGTGCGCTTCTTGATCGAGAGTGGTGCGGTCGTGTCTGCCCGGGATAAAAAAGGCTGGACTCCATTCCACACGGCATCCAGTTTCGGGCAAATCCACGTCGCGAAGTTCTTGCTAGATTGCGGCGTCGCAGTCGACATTCGGACCGAAAGCGAAGAGACCTCATTGTGCCTAGCATCCGGCAGCGGCAAACTCGACGTCGTTCGTTTCCTAATCGAGCATGGCGCAGATATCCACACTGAGGACAACAAGGGTCGGAATCCACTGCACATCGCATCACAAAACGGGCACCTCGAGGTTGTGCGAACTTTAATCAAAGCTGGCATTGAAGTTGATATTCGAAACGAGGCTCAAATGACCCCATTGGCCGTTGCTTCAAGCGAGGGGGAAACGGAAGTTGGGCGCTTCCTCATCCACCAAGGGGCCGACATTAATGTGCGGGACGACCAGGGCCGGGCTCCATTACACTTCGCCTCAAAGTGTGGACATTTCGACATGGCACAGCTGTTGCTGGACCATGGTGTTAATGTGAACATCCAGCGCAATGACCTCTGGAGCCCTTTGCATCTAGTGTCAGCCAACGGCTACCCTAAGATTGCCGAGTTACTGGTCCAGCATGGTGCAGCTGTCGACATTTTCAACGACAAACTAGAAACACCGCTTTCTCAAGCAGTATCGAATGGGGAAGTTGCGATTGCCCGTCTCCTGATCGACCACGGAGCGAATCTGCATATTGTGGACAGCGATGACTGTACTCTGTTGCACGCCGCATCGCAACGCGGGCACCTCGGAGTTGTGAAGTTGTTGCTTCAGCGGGGCACCGATGTGGATGCGCTCAACGTGGCCGAGAAAACTGCGTCCGAAATAGCTTCAGAGAATGACAAATACGAGGTGGCAAAGTTGATTGCCGAGTACAAAGCAGATGCATATATTCGAAACAAGATACGGTCGACTACATTGGACACAGTGCAGTACGGTACGATGAAGACGGGGAGGATAGGGGAGTTGCTTTGCTGCACACTGCCGCGGAAGAGGGAAACATTGACGTCGTGAAGTCGTTGCTCGAACAGGGAGTAGATATCAACGGCCGCAATGCAGATAACGAGACTCCGTTAGACACAGCAGCGTTCAAGGGAAACGTCGATATCGTGCGCTTGCTCGTCGAGCGGGGCGCGGAGGTGGATCCACGTGATAATCGGGGGTATACACCTCTGCACATTACAACAGTACGAGGTTACCTCGAAGTTTCACGGATGCTCATCGATCACGGCGCAAACGTGAACACAAGGATGCAGGACAATTTTACCCCGTTACACTTCTCGGCTTCACATGGACGTCTCGAGATTACGAAACTATTACTTGAACATGGCGCGGACGTACTTGCAGTGAGTAGGTACGGGCACACGCCATACCAACAATCGCTGGCTTTTGGACATGGAGAAGTTGCGGAATTACTCCGGGAGCATGGCGGTTGCTTGGAAAGGTCAGCTGAATCGTTTTCTGGATTCTGACTCCGGCTGACACTTCAATTTTAGAGGGAAGCCTCTTGCATGTAACTGTTTTTGTCCCTAGAATATATTGCTTTGGTGCGCGACAACCTGAAAGAGCGGGTTGGTGACTCGACGGCGATTTACGGGCCGTCAGACAAAAGTCGTGGTGGCTTGAGGAACTGCATGCGCGGAGCCGAGGATCGGCCTAGATTAAAGATTAGATAAGATCAAGGGTTCCACTCATGCGAGTCTTGCTGCGAGCAGCTCTCTTTCGTTCATCTAAATAGTGCCGGCCACCTTTCATTGGTCCTTCCGCTATTTAAAAACGATGGATTTTGGTGGCAAGTGCATACCAGTCTGGCGTTGCATACATGCCAAGATAGTAGATACAACCCTTGCAAATGCCGGTGCGGCGACTGCCAGCGGCCTGACACTGCAGCACAGCTAACAACGGCCTCCCCATCGTAATTACGATCCGTAACCATACTGCACTGTATGCATGATAACTAACTTTCTCAATCGGTCAGTTACTGTAATGTGATGTTTAAATAACAGTTTGCCACGCTTGACGCCTGGACTCGGACTCGGCCTGGATCAAACCATGCCGTAACACGCGCTGAGTCACCTGCCTCATGGGGAGTCATGGGGTCTCCTCTCCACCCTTGCGCCGTCTGCATCGCACCCACAAGTTCAATTCGAACCCTCTTGTTCTCCCTTCTCTCAGTCCATTCCCTCTGAACGAAGGAACGTTTTCATCATGTCGTCGACTGGAGAAGTAACATCCTCGTCTTTAATTATCAATTGATCATCGATGCCGCCTTGGCTGACTACGCCAAAATAACGGGAATAGACCTTTCCAAGGATCCTTTTTCTGCCATGCTCGAACAATCTAATTCTCCCGAGGCCATCCTTTTACTGCTCCAAGAACGACAGAAGACTTTTCAAACATATCGCGATCGCAATCGGAGGCTGATAAGTTGTCTCAGCCCGGCAGTGACAATTATTCATGCCTTTTCTGGCATTCTTGGCGAGGCGAGCCTGGTGAGCGTCACATACCACCCTGTGAATTCTTTAACGTGGCCTCGTCAGATCTCCTTCTCACCAGCAAAAGCCGTGTTTACGAGTATTGATGTCCTCCTCACTGTACGTCCCTTAACGCACACTTCAACCGGTCCTATGTAACATAAGACTATGTCAGGCTGCCAATGGTGTCACCTCGAGCTACAACGCTCTTCTTGAACTGTTTGAACGCTTGGGGAATTTCCTTCAGCGTCTTGAGATATATACGAGGATCCCACGGACTACGACGATGACGGACATTGTCATCAAAATTATGGTCGAAGTACTTTCGGTGCTTGCCCTGACGACAAAGCAGATAAAGCAGGGACGGCTCAGTAGGTGCACCATTACACACAATGCCCATGGCTCAATGTGTCGTAGAGTTATTTTTCAAAAAGTTGTTTGAAAAGAACGAGGTTGAGGCTGCCCTGCAGAATTTAGATCAATTGACCCAGGACGAGGCTCGGATGGCTGTCGCACAAACATTGGGTGTTGCCCATGGTCTAAGAGAGGGTACGCAACATTTGCGTGATTTATTGATATTTTTTCTGAGCGTTCGTTGTATTAGATGGCAAGGTGTCGACACGTTTGTTATTCCTTTATTTTCCCTTTTGTTGCCGGGACCGACGGTACCTCGCAGGTAACCAATTGCAACGGGATGTTCGACAATGGCTTTCCCCTCCCGACCCATCAACGAATCATGACTTCGTTTGGAAAGCGCATCACACAGGAACTGCCTCATGGTTCTTTAACAGTCATGTATTAGCAGAATGGAAAAAGACGGGTTCGTTCTTGTGGATCCATGGGAAACGTATGGTTTTCAATATTTTTGCGCGCAACCCATATTGACAACCAATTGATTTTATAGAGGGTTCGGGGAAAAGTACACTTCTGTATGTAGTACCGCATTGGTTGACTTGAAAATTAATTAAATTGCTGTCCAGTTCCGCGATCGTTCAGAATATCGAGGGCATGCGTACAGCTGGATTGGCCACGATGGCCTACTATTATTTCGATTTTCGGGATGTCAAGAAACAAGACCGCTATGGTCTACTCTCATCCCTTGCTCTCCAGCTTTCGGCAGAACTGGATTCCTGTTCCCGAGTCCTTTCTCAGTTATATTCGGACCATGCTAGTGGAACGCGAAAGCCCACTACGAGCGCGCTGACAAAGTGCCTGAAAGACATGTTGAGCCATCCAGGACAAGGGCCGATTTATATCATTGTCGATGCTCTCGATGAATGTCCTGACGTGTCCGGGAACCCGTCTGCTCGTGAAGAGGTCCTGGAGCTCGTTCAGGAACTGGTTAGTTTGAAACTTTCGAACTTCCATCTGTGCGTGGCCAGCCGCCCAGAAATTGGTATCCAGAGGAAACTCAAGCCTTTAAACCCTCTCGAAATTTCCCTTCACGAGGAGACCGGACAAAAGGATGATATAATTGAGTATATCAAGTTTGTTGTCTATTCAGACGAGAAGATGCGGAGTTGGAAGGACAAGGACAAGGAACTGGTCGTTAAGATGCTTTCTGAGAAAGCGGGCGGCATGTAAGCAGTAATTCTAGCAATAGCACCTCGGATTGACCACTCACGCCATCCGTAGGTTTCGCTGGGTCGACTGCCAGTTTGACCGGCTTCGCCGCAATTCGTCACACAACTTTTGGAGAATTCTAGCCGATTTACCAGAGACTTTGGAAAAGACTTATGAGCAGACGTTATTGGGGATCAATAAGGAGATACAAAATGATGCGCAGCGACTATTCCAGTGCCTCTTGGTGTCGATTCGCCCACTTCGCGCTGAAGAGCTCTTGGCTATTCTTGCAGTTGAGCTCGAAACGACGCGACTCCTTCGTTTAACGAAGGATTGCTGCAATCGAATGCCGTGGAAGTGGTGTTGTCCGCATGCTCCAGTCTTATCGAGGTTGTCGATAGGGAAGGCGATCAAATCGTGCAATTCTCCCACTCCTCGGTCAAAGAGTTCTTGACATCAGATGCCTTACGACCCCAGACAAACGCCTTTCATGCTATCGCATTCTTCCCGAACCGGCACATACGCTTCTTGCACACGTTGCCTCGGTGTCCTCCTCCAACTCGATGACAAGATCGATGGAGATGCCATAGGTGCTTTCCCCTCGCCCCCTATGCTGCTCGACACTGGGTCGACCATGCCCGGTTCGGGAATGTCTTAACGCACATTCGGGAGGTCGTGGAGCGTCTTTTTGATTCGGAAAAGTCACATTTTGCGGCATGGGTCTGGCTATACGACATCGACCGTCATTGGATAAAGCCAATGTCCACGACACACCAACGCAACCTGAGGCTGTGCCACTCTATTATGCCGCTCTGTCGGGATTCCGTGGTCTCGTGGAGCACCTGATCGCTGCCGATTCTGGGGACGTCAATAGGAGGGGCGGTTCTCGTACGACCCCTTACATGCGGCCTCAGTCAAGGGACATTTCGACATTGCATCGCTGCTCCTCGAAAACGGTGCAGATCCCAACTCTTGTGACGATTATGGCGCGTCTCCACTTCACACAGTATCAGAGGGACAGCCCATCACGGTGGAATCATTGTTTGAGATTACGCGGGTTCTGGTGAATTCTGGCGCACATGTGAATGCCCTCGACCGTGATGGCCGGACTCCACTGCACGCGGCAGCACAATCTGGGTATCGTGAGATTGCCGAACTGCTAGTTGAATCTGGCGCAACACTCGATGTTCAAGATCAGTTTCAATGGACGCCGTTGCATTATGCCTGTCGTTATGGGGAGCTTGACGTTGCACGCTTCCTTATAGATCGGGGGTCAGATATGAATTTCCGGGGCGATAATGGCTTCATTCCACTACATATGGCGTCATCATATGGACACGTTGACGTCGCACGGTTTTTGCTAGACCGTGGCTCTGATGTAAACGCACCCGACGAAGCCGGCCGACACCCTTGCATCTGCGTCATGGTCGGATACCTCGACGTCGCAAATTTTCTGGTTGAGCGAGGTGCAAACGTTGACAGCCAGGACAACGACGGAGAGACTCCCTTGAAATAGCTGCATGGAAAGGGTACCTCGATATCACGTGCTTCTTGACCGGAAGTGGTGCGACGGTGTCTGCCCGGATAACCGTGGCTGGACTCCGTTCCACACAGCATCGGAGTTCGGGCATCTTCAGGTCACAAAGTGCTTGCTAGATTGCGGCGTCGCAGTCGACATTCGGACCGAAAGCGAAGAGACCTCATTGTGCCTAGCATCCGGCAGCGGCAAACTCGACGTCATCCGTTTCCTAATCGAGCATGGGGCAGACATCCACACTACGGACAATACGGGCTCGAATCCACTACACAAGGCATCGAAAAACGGTTACCTAGACGTCGTGCAGATGTTAATCGACGCTGGTATTGCAGTTGATATTCGGAACGGGGCTCAAATGACCCCATTGGCCCTGGCATCGAGCACGGGGAAGGTCGAAGTCGGGCGCCTCCTTATCGAGCGAGGGGCGAACATTAATGTGCGGAACAACCAAAACTGTGCTCCATTACATTTCGCCTCGGAACATGGACATTTCGACATGGCACAGCTGTTACTGGACTTTGGCGTTGATGCGAACATACAGGCGATGACCTCTGGAGCCCGTTACATCTGGCGTCAGCCAACGGCACCTCAAGATCGCCGAGTTGTTGATCCAGTGTGGTGCAAATGTTGACGTTTTCAACGAGAGGCAAGAAACTCCACTTTATCAAGCAGCAGAGAATGGGGAAGTTGCGATCTCCATCTCCTGATTGACCACGGAGCAAATCTGCTTAGTACGGACAGCAATGGCTGGACTCTGTTGCACACCGCATCGCAAGGTGGACACCTCGGAGTTGTAAAGCTGTTACTTCAGCGGGGTGCGGATTTGGATGTGCTCAACAAAGCCAATAAAACTGCAGCCGAATTGGCATCGGAGAATGGCAAAGCTGAGGTTGCCAAGTTCATTACTGAGTACAAAGCAGATGCAAATATTCGAAGCAGGATACGCTCTAATACAACGGACACAGCTCAGTACGGCGCCGATGAAGATGAGGAGGATACGGGAAATGCTCAGGCTTCGTTGCACGCTGCTGCAGAAAAGGGAACTTTGACGTCGTGAAGTCGTTGCTCAAACAGGGAGTAGATATCAACAGTCAAAATGCAAGCAATGAGACTCCGTTACAGAGAGCAGCGGAAATGGGTCACGTCAATGTCGTGCGCTTGCTCATCGAACGGGGTGCGGAGGCGGATTCACGTGATAAGCAGGGTTGGACACCTTTGCACGCGGCATCACGAGATGGACACCTCGAAGTCTCGCGGATGCTCCTCGATCACGGTGCAAACGTGGGCGCGAGGAAATGGGATAATTGGACTCCGATTCATCTCTCAGCCGAAAATGGACACCTCGAGATTGTGAAACTGTTACTCGAACGTGGTGCGGACGTACTTGCAGTGAATGACGAGGGGAAGACACCATACCAACTATCGCTGGCTCGTAAATTTAGAGATGTTACGGAATTCCTCCGGGAGCGTGGCGGTTTCTGAGCAAGGTTTGGCTGAATCCTTTTCTGGTTCGGATTCGATGTCTGACTGGCACTTCGAGTTTAGCGGCGCCTATTGCTTGGACCAACCTAATCTAGAGGGAAGCCGCTCCTTGCATGTAACCGTCGTCTGTCTCTAGAATATATTAGTTTGGTGCTGGACAATCTTAAGACTGAAACAGAGGGTTGTTTATTCGATGGAAATTTACAGCCGGTGGTAAGACAAACGGACTTGCAAACGCAAGTGCAAACGGATCGTTGAGGGTGTAGTCCTTGGGCGAAAGTGTACTGACTTTTTTTATTCTTGTTAACGGGGAATAGTTGAGCACTTTCACCCGTTACAATTGGGTCACATCGATGGATATGACCAAGGATACTAGTAAGACAGTGACTGCCGCCAGTGGCCGACATTACTACTACTAGTTACTAGTACAGACCTATGCTTCCCTTGATGCTTCCTGTGAACCCGTCCTCTTATATGCTTACAATACCCTACACAGATCCACGAGTCCTCCCAGCCTACCGCTTCCCGCCGAACACCTCGTCAGTAAGGTTGTGCACAGCCGGATGCTCGCCGTCACTCTCGGGGTCTTTCTTGTTCATAATCGCGTTTGTGACGGTGAGCGCTTTATTCCCCCATCTTAATTCTATCCATCTTCGTCCTTCCTGGACTCAGTCGCGGGCTCCTGCCGCATTACATCGCCCATGTCGACTTCTCATCTTCTCATTCTTATTTGGACAACATTCTCAAACCCCGCAGAATACAAAACCGTGACACATTGATTAGCATCGACATAGTGTACCAGGAGAACACAAATGCAATACATATATATGGTGAAATCCAGCTACAGTGGACTTGCTCATAATGCATATGGTCATAGTGCATAAATCTAATACTGCATTGCATTTCTCATAGAACCACCAGTAGGTCACAGTGTGTGAACATGATTTCATACTGCATAAATATAATAATGCATTGGGTATGGGGGGTCCCGACGCTATGCATTATGAGCAACTCTACTGTATAACTACATACTGAGGGCCCAATCTGATACTACGAGTAAAAAAGTAAGAGGAAAGCACATCGCAATTGGGTCTCGCCGCTGGAAATTACCTTGGCCAAAGAGACTACAGTGAGTCAGCGCAATCCATGTAAGTCAGTCAAAAGCACCACATACCCTCCGGAGTATAATTCAATTTATGTTTCACCATCGCGCAGATGAGGATCAAGAGGCCACTTTGATAAATTTGATCCAGCTGTGGCGTCGACTCGGAAGTTGCGCCAGGGCTGCAGCTCCACCCCAATCAGGATCGGCACCACTCTGGCGAAGGACGCGTCTAACTTACGTAGACAGGGCTAGACGAAATGGCGTCAAGCCATACTTGTTCTGGGCGTTTTGCGCCATGCTCGAGAGGTATGCAAGCGACTTCTGCTTGTTTCTCTGCCATCGTGAACGAATATGCGTTTCCGATGCCAGATAAAATGGAGCGTCACCATCTTTGTTCTGGGCCTTTACATCCGTGCCGCGCCCAATAACCATGCGAGCGACTTCCACATTTCCATTTTCCAACGCCAGATGAGTCTTCCCGTCCTTGTTCTAGACTCTAAAATACACGCTGTGCTCAGTCAGCATGTGAGAGACTTTCACTTTCCTAAGCCGTCTCGTCCCGTCTTTCTTGCGACACGGAAGGAAAGGACAATGTGACGCCAGATGTACACAAAGAATGATGGTAACGGACTCGACGGAATCACAATCTGGAGCTTCTCGGCGAGTCGATGCTTGGTCGATGTTATTCCGGTCTGCTTTTTGTGGCATTACAAGGCAACCTCAAGAAGTACCAGTAAACTGAAATCGGGATGATACTGACTGGTAAGAAGTGTCAGGAGTGTGGTTCTGAGTCACTGAGGAGGTGTATCGGAAGTGGGAGTCGGCTTAGACTCGGCTAGGAAGAGATGATGGGGAGAGAATGGGATGAGGCGGTAGAGGGTTGAAGCAGAGAGTCGGTGCTGACCCGATGGTATTATTTACGCAAACTAGCGATGGGCTTAGTTACCACTCGAGAGATGGGTGGGCGCGGACTCCGGAGGTTGAGCTTTAGATTACTAGTAGTCTACTTGAAATCATGAGACAAGTGAGATTCACATGACAGTGCAGACATCGGCGGGGTTGACGTGGTACTCACTGGCAGAGAGGGACGCGTAGACACGAAGGTCTGAGACTGGTCTGGTGGACAAAAAATTTGGTGGCGCCCTCCCCCCCGGGCCGGCTGGCCGCTTTGAACATACCCGTCATCCGTCGCTTTTCCTCACCCAGCAGATATGCGCGCGTGCACACACATGCCCCGCCATCAGCGCCTTGAGTTTGAGATCGCGTGAAAGATTAGATAAGATCAAGATTGCCAGGCCATGCGTGCAACTCTCTTCACGGGCGCTGATCCGCATCGCGCATCGCGCCCTTGATCGCGCCTCCACATACAAGACCTTCCCCTTCGCGCACACTTCATCCCTGGCTATAACCTCGCCTTTTATTGACCCTGCGCGCAGGAAAAAACCACCATGCATCTCCCTCGTGTCCTCCCTCTCCCCCGTGTACAGCAGATCTTGCCCCAATTTCGAGCAGGCGCAATGTGGCTTTTCCCTTCATCTAGTCGTGGTGGATAAATACTCGGTGGGTGCAGAAGCGCCTCTGGCGCTATCACCGCAAACTCGGATTCGCAACTCACAATCCTGCCTCCACCTTCACGATGTACTCATCGTCTCGCTCTCCAAGGCTTCCAGGGGCGTGGATTGACGCCACCGGTGGTATTTCGCCTAGAATCTCATTGCGACCTTACAGCGGGATCAGTCAGATCACCAATAACGCCCGTTCCTTTTCGATGCAGGAGATTCTCCCCCGGGTCAGTACTTTCCTTTACTTCATCACGACGCACAAGCAGTATGTTGCCTCTAAACATCACTCACTGGCATACCATAGAAATATGACAGCTCCGAAAAACTTAATTTGGAGCTCTGGGACCCGCATCGACTCGCGGCCCACGTTTTGGCAACTTTTTCTCCCGAACACGAGAGAGCGATGGCCGTCATTTCATACTGGAGAAGAAAATAACCGGCGCATTTCTCGTACATTACACGCACGATATTGAGGCGTGAGTCAACCAGTCATTGTCACTATTATAGCAATGAACGTCTCACCGCCACCCTATGGCTTCGCGATCTATCCCGCGCTACCAGAATCCTTTCAGAGGAGAATAGTGAGATCATACGCGCGATCGCCGGACGATCTCACGCACATTCTGGATTCAATGGCGCGAACATCGCCCTAAGAGCCAATACAAGCTCCGAGAGATTGTGAGGGATATCAGAGCGTCAAGTAAGCCATGTTGAGAAGCCCGACTCCACCGTGTCCTCCTTCCCACCCTCCGCCCTGTCTCTTAGAATTTCGCCTACTGATATAAATCAAAAATCTCGCGGCACATCTTTTATGTGAAGCGGAAGCAGATTTGATCAGTTATTCTGCGACCAGGCCCATGCCTTGCCAGTGGGAATGGGGTGAGCGTTGACCGTGACCACCATTTCGTCAGCTCAAAGAGCAAAAATCAGCGGAAGAGGAGAAGTCATAGTCGAAGTAACTCATTCGGATCCAGTTAACGTTGACGCTGCGCCCACCGGCGATGGTCGTTCTGGATCAAGCTCCCATCGGGTATGGGAGTGGCTCTTGCATCTGGTATGCCTTCCGCGATCCACTTTCGAGAACTGGGGTGGAACGTTCACCTTTCTATCCGGACTGGTACGTGGGTGGAGAGACAGGGCTCGGGAAAGAGATAGTGCCGAGGCGCGACGGTACTGACCTGCTCGAGCCCGCATTCCTTCGCGGTTGCGCTGGAATAGACGGTCCTGGGGATTGTCGATGAGGATGAGGGTTTGTCTCATGTATTCACGGGTTCAGGCTTTCATACTATCTGCTGCGTTGACATGTGCTGTAACGTCTGTTGCTTTCAAGCTACCCGCGATACGTATGGCAGCAGATAGATGGAAATCATCATCTCAATTTACGATAGCATATAAACGGAAATCATTATGCCGGGACGGCATTTTCAATTGGCCGCTGTGAAATTGTCCTTACTCGTACCAGGAGACTCCTTTATGCTGAGATCACGACGATCGTTGATCGTCGAACACACTTCCTTCTAACCTCCGACCATCGGGCATGCATCCACCCAATCCGTTCCATGCGCGCCGACCCAAGCTGCCCAGTCTCGGACGTATACCGTTTCTCTTCCGCATTCTCCTGTATGCCTCCACTACATCCACATTCAAAAAAGCTCTTAGTATTAATAACAAGACATATTACCGAGCCACATCCCGCGCTGGTCCGAATGTAGTGTTGCCTTCCAAAACAGACTGGCTCACTTCTGGAAATTACCGATCCTTTCATTCGTGGATGGAGATACCACTCATGGACACTTTGAAGTTCACGCTGCGAAAGGCATTGAGAAACCATACATGTGACTCAGGCGGTACTGTGGTCATGACCAAGAGACATCCACAATTAACTTTACATTGACGGAGAAAGTGGGTGATACTGCAGAAAAATGAACAACCAGGCGAGAATGGGGTAACATACAACAGCAATGGAAAATAATATACCAGGATAGATGTGGAGAGGATTAGTAAGAGAAACAGTTACAGATTACGAGCGAGTGGGAATCGTGATGTTGACAGGTAGCAAGAGTGCATGGCGTAGCCGGATAATGCGAGCACAACTAATGGGAGGCGGGCGCTCATAGATCATCCCTGAAAAAGCGAGCTTGTGCAATAGCAGGACGGTCGGTGAAGCATCAGTAATCTATCCGCGCGCGCAGCGACGACACGTGGATATACGAGAGCTTGGTGATACACGTGGCCTATGCCAGCGTTTAATGACCCATGAACACTTCAACGCCAGACGGGGTGACATATCCCAAATGGGCATCGCCCAGGCGAATAGGGAAGTAGGTCGTCCCGCCTATAGTACGGGGAGTAAATTGGTGGCCTTTATCAGAAAAGGAAACAAAGGGCACCGTGTCTCAGCAACGGGACGCGCAAACGAACACAAGAACAAAGAACTCACGGGGCGCATGAGAAAAGCGAGGAGGAGCGTAAGCGTGAGGAACAAAGGGAGCTTGGTACGGGAGGGAAGGGACGGGGCTCGATCGGAGGCTGCTGCACGTGGACGAGGCGACCGAAGGCGGGTTCGAGCCCGACGAGGAGCCACGCGAAGTAAGACGCGAATAATCATGAAGGCTGCATATCATATAAAAAGAAGCAAAAGGTCAGGAAACAGGAAACGCTTCTCTGCTCGCCGCGACGCGACGCGCGGCCAAATATAACAGGACGGAACTCACAAATGGCACTCCGAGCCATAAGGGCACCAGCCTCCGTGGTGCTCAAAGTGCTTGCAGGGCGTCCGCGCACGCTGTTCCAGCACGTCGTGCGGGATGAGCTTCTGGGCCATAGGTGCGCCGCCGTATCTCGCGAAGGACGAGGAGTTCGCCTGGTTGTGGACGCCGATTCGATGACCGGGTACCGGCTGGGGCATGTATGCTAGAGAATGAGGGAAACAAGACAAGCGTCGGGTTAATAATTGGTAGCTCGTTGACGAAAGGGCAGGGGGAGGGAGAAAGAGAGAAAGAAACGAACTGTTGGGTGCGAAGGAGGACATTTCCCGTTGTCTGCTCTACTATCTCTCGGGAGTGGTTCGAGTTAGGAGTGGTGGTGGGGTAACTAGCACGGAGAAAGACAAGTAGTAGTGGGGAATGCTGATCGCAAGGAGACAAGTTGGGGGGAAATCATCGACGGGGATGGATGGGCTAATTTATAGCTTTGGAGGATAACTGCAGCTGTGTCCTGGCCGTGGCATGGCACAGCAATGCCACAACCACGGACGACCACGACCACCTTGAACCTGCAATTGTCGCCAAGGCCACGTCCCATTGACCATTTGCCACAAACGAGGATGGCACACGCCACAAACAAAAACGTCATTGACGCGTCGCGTCGCGGCCCAAGCAATTGATCATGCCGTAATATCCGCTAGTTCGGGATATTTCGGGGGCCTCCGCAGTCTCCCGCCGTCTGCATCGGGGGCCCTGCCCTTGTACGTCCTTTCAATTTATCTGAAACTGAAACATTTCCTCAGTTTGTCCCTTCTGAAAGAACGAGCGTGAACAATCCGTTGCCATCGACTGGACGAGCGGCATCCCTCACTTCGAACCTCCTCTGATCATTGATGTCCTTGTCAGCCAAACTACTACAATGACTTTGAATACTCGAGTCCCTTTAAAGAATCCCATCACCGAACAGTCAAAGCTTTCAAATTCTCCCGAGACCATCCTTGAACTGCTCCAAGAACGAGTGAAGACTTCCAATGATGGTAATTAGACGATGACAATCTGTCCCTACTGCATGCACGATACGTGCGTCTGTACTGTAGCGGGAGCTCTATGTGGCACCGGATCAAGAACCTGATCGGTTATGATACCAAACTCCGATTCAGGCGGCTGTTGCGCGAAACGCCACTGAAACGCCCATACATAAAATCAAAATATCTGCGCAGGTTCGCGAAGGCGACGGCGAAGAGAAGAGTTTCGAGACCGGGCTTGGGCACAAGAGGGAATGTGTCTGAAGGAAGTGAAGAAACGCCGGTGGCCATTTCGTTGGAGGCCATCGGCCGAGTGTGGGGGTACGAGCCGTGGGTTGCCAGCGCGTGGGTCGTATGACGGATGGGAAGAACTCGATGGAAAAGAACTTGGGCAGAGTGACCACGAGACTTACTGGGGTTTAGACATATCACTCAAGGTCACGCAGAGTCCCAGACAGAGGAGACACGGAATTACCCGGTATCTCGGGAATCCCTCGGCACGAACAGCACGGGTTTGTGCGAAGTATAGAAGCCGCTCACTTCGACCTGGAGGAGAGGGCCACATCAGGAGGTCAGGTCTGTTTCAGCATTATCGTCAGACGACGCGATGGCGACTCGAAGTCCAAGCCGAACGAAGAGAACATGGCCATGAGAGCTCTATAAGCGACTTCCGTCCTCCGAGTCCGAGTCCTGCTCCTCTCACCCTTTCGTTTCGCGGTCAGGAAGCTCGCTGCTCTCCGTCGCAGTACTTACTCTTCAGTGCTCACTGCTCGACAGTGCACGTGTGTCACCTCTTCGCAAGCGACAATTTTACCCCGCGGCGCGCTCCTCTCTGCGCCGAGTTCTACATCGTGCTCCATTCATGTACGAATATCTTAGTTTATGCACTTGGTTATCGACGACGAGCCGGACGCTACGGGTATATCTCAACCTGGAGGCTATGGCATAGTTTAGATGCGGGGTGGTGCTGATGGAATCAGACGGGCGGTGACTTACAGGAGTCTTGTGTATTCACAAACACGCCGACGAGTTGTTTGGTTCTACGGTGTTGCGAGGCGCGAGGTGGAAACGTAAAATGAGGTGAGCGAAGAGGTCGGCACGTGACACATAATTTTCTTCCATCAACCCGCTCCCTCGTCGGAGCTGGCCCACGTCTCCCCCCACCTGACAACCAAACAAAGTCACGTGAAATTTGCATGAGACTTTGTTGATTCCTGCCACCCCTCCTTGTCTCGTGCCCCCAACCCCCACTCCTCGCTTCAAACGCGACCGGGTGGGGTTTCTTTTTTGGTCGTCGGTGCCCCCCTCCGTACTCTGTCAACGGCCAACGCGAGTCGGAGGGGGTTTCCTCTTGTCTTTCCTGCCCCCTCCAACACCTCCCTGTGCCGCGCCCCTGCCTGTCGACACCCTCACTCTGCGTGCTGCGTCAGCGCCACCTCCTGCACCACGTGCCTGCACCCTCTGTGTCAACACCCCTCCCCCTGTGCTGTCCCACGCACCCTGCCTCTGCATTGACGCCCCTGGCCTGTGCGCTGCGTCAACGCCCTTGGCCTGCGTGCTGCATCAACCCCCCCCCCCCCTTCTCCTGCACTGTGCCCCTGCCTCTGCATCGACACCCCTGCTTGGTGCACTGTGTCAATGCCCTCTCCTGTGCAAGAGGAGGGTTTGCTCCCTGGGTTTTTCCCCTCCCCTCTTTTAGCCTTAGATAAATTGTAAATATGTATAATATATATATTTATAATTTTGCGACCTCTGAACAATTTTGCAAACAGATTTTGAACTTGCCGGACCGATCCAATATGAAGCACGTGACTTTATTTGGTTGTCGGGTGAGGGGGGAGACGAGGGTGACTTCGTACTCATGCGTGAGTGTCCGCCAACCATCAGCTCGCTTCTGGAGGGCCCGCCCGCCCGTCGCGAGCGCGCCTCATCACTGACATCGCATGCATCACACACCGTGCCCCCCCCCCCCCCCCCCATTTTCGATCGAGAAGAACGTCGCGCTTCAATTTGTTATCTGTGCGCAACTCTATTTACTGTTTAATAGATAACAATGTATCCTGCTGGTTAGGACTATAGAGTATACCCATCGTGCCGGTCCTTTCTCCTCACCGGCGCCCTACGAGTTGTGAGAACGAAACGCGATCCGCAAAGACTATACTTTTCCAACCCACCCTACCAAATGGTACTGTTCGAGTTCGCATATGTCCACAGGTTGGAAAGAAGGGGGAGCGATCAACGTGGTTATCAGCGCGGCTAGTATTGCGAAGGTGCAGGAATCGTGCCGCAGTTGTATCCCCTTTGCTGCCATTTATCTGGTGGCACAACTCGGAGCACGGATCTCCACCGGGGAAAGTACCTGAGTAACCTGACAGCCACCCGCCAACAATAATATGATGTCACTGGCATCCTAGCACCATATACTAGTTTCGGGGGCCGCCTCAAAGCCTCAAGAACCTGTTGTGTGTTATTTCAGATTGTCTTTCACCAAACACTAATATAGCATCGCATTCTCCTGACAAAAAAACAAATACATGTGGAGTTTCCTTCTGAGATGCACCGTCACCAACTTGGTCACCAAGGACTGATATTGAATACCAGTCAGACATCGCATTTGAATCACAAAAGAATCTCCACAAACCTTGCTCTGTCCGCACCATGCTCCCGGAGTAAATCTGTAATATTTTGAAACCCTCTTTGCAGCGATGCTTGTAATGGTGTTTCACCCTCGTCGTTGATTGCATGTACGTCCGCGTCATGTTCAAGTAACAGTTTCGTGATTTCGAAGTATCCATTGGTGGCTGATAGATATAGGGGAGTGCTAAGATTCTTCTTCCTTGCATTCACGTTCGCACCGTGATTGATAAGCACCCGCACGACAGCAATTTGACAGTTTCGTGTTGCATAGTGCAGCGGTGTCCAACCCCCGTTATCACGTGAATCCACCTCCGCACCCCGCTCGATGAGCAAACGTACAACATTGACGTTTCCCTTGGCCGCTGCCCTGTTTAATGGAGTCTCGTCTTCTGCATTACGCCCGTCAACATCGACTCCCTGTGTGAGCAACGACTCCACGAGATCAGTGTTCCCTTCTTCCGCGGCAGCATGCAACTCGCCCTTTCCCTCGGCCCTCCCATCTTCATCAACGTCATATGTAGTTGACCATATCATGTTTTGAGTATTCCAATCTGCTTTGTACTCGGAAATGATCTTCGCAACCTCGTCTTGGCAATTCTCCAACGCCAATCCGGCCGCAGTTTTTTTGGCCGTGTTGAGCGCATCAACATCGGCACCCAGCTCGAGTAATAGTTTTACAACTCCGAGGTGCCCACACTGCGACGCAGCGTGCAACAAAGTCGAGCCATTGCTGTCCGCAGTATGCAGATTCGCCCCGTGGTCGATCAGGAGACGCGCGATCGCGAGCTTCCCCTTGCTAGCCGCTTGATAGAGTGGTGTTTCTCCGTTGTCATTAAAAACGTCCACACCTGCACCACGCTGGACTAGCAATTCGGCAATCTTGAGGTGACCGTTGGCCGACGCTAGATGTAACGGGCTCCAGAGATCATTGCGCTGGATGTTCGCATCAACGCCATTGCCTAATAGTAGCTGTGCCATGTCGAGATAACCAGGTTTCGAGGCAAAATGTAAAGGAACCCAGCCTTGGCCGTTCCGCGCATTAATGTTGGCACCTCGCTCGATGAGGAAGCTAGCGACATCGAGTCTCCCCTTGCTCGAAGCCAACGCCAAAGAAGTCTCTTGAGTTCCGTTCCGAGAATCAACAGCGATGCCAGCGTTGGTCAACAATTGCACGACGTCGAGGTGGCCATTTTGCGATGCGATGTGCAGTGGATTCAAACCACTGTTGTCTTTGGTGTGGATATCTGCGCCGCGCTCGATTAGGAAACTGGCAACGTCGAGTTTGCCGCCGCTGGATGCCAGGTACAGTGACGTCTCTTTGCTTTCGCTCGGATTGTCGACGTCGATGCCACATCCTAGCAAGAACTTCGCGATGTTAAGATGGCCGCTTTTCGATGCTGTGTGGAATGGAGTCCAGCCTTGGATATTCCGGGCAGAGACGGCAGCGCCGCTCTCGATCAAGAATGCCGCGGTAGCGAGATGCCCATGCCTTGCAGCGCGATGCAACGGAGTATCCCCCTTGACGCTCTGGCACTCTATATTTGCACCCCGTTCTGTCAGTAACTTTGCGATGTCGAGGCTTCCTGAGTTTGACGCATAATGAATTGGTGTGAAACGATTCTCTTCGAATGCGTTCACATCCGCGCCATGGTATATCAAGAGCTGTGCCAAGTCAAAGTGTCCATACGATGACACTGTGTGCAGGGGAGTTCTGCGATCGTTCGCCCTAACGTCCACATCAGAGCCACAATCTATCAATAGCCGTGAGATGTCAGTGTGACCAAATCGTGCCGCGCCGTGTAATGGAATGAAACCAGCTTCGCTCCTGGAATTAATGTCCGAGCCTCGATCTATAAGAAACCGTGAAATGTCGAGCTTTCCGTAATCACAGGCCACGTGCAACGGTGTATGTTTCCTCTTATCCAGAGCCTCGAGACTTGCACCAGATTTGAGCAGAAGTTCCACAACGTCTCGACGCCCACTTCGTACCGCCATGTGTAGTGGGGTCAAACCTTCATCATCGACAGCACTCACATCCGCGCCAGACTTCGTTAAAAGCTGCGCGAAATCCAGTGATGACGGCGCCATGACGATCGGTCCCCCCTGTGATATCCTGTGAAGAGGGGCCCTGCCGAGATCATCACGAGAGTTAGGATCTGCGCCATTTTTAAGAAGCAGCGATGCCACTTCAAAATGTCCCATAAACGAGGCAGCATGCAACGCAGTCCTGTGAGCTCCGCCTCTGCTATTGACATCCGGTGAATGGGCCGCGATCAGGTGCTTCACAATACCACGAAATCCGCACAGTGATGCATAATAAAGTGGCATAGCTGCAGGCGGCGTCGGGTGTATCGAGGACATCGGCCGTATCCAATGACGGTCGATGTCATATAGCCAGAGCCATGCCGCGAAATGTGGCTTTTCAAAATCAAACAGAAGCTCCATAACCTCCTGAATGTCGAATGACACGTCCCTAAACTGGGCATGTTTGATCCAGTACCGCGCGGCATACGACGCCAGGGGAAAACGACCGATGGTGTCTTTATCAATTTTGGCGTCGAATTGGAGGAGGACGCTGAGACCGGCGTGAGCAAGGATGATATGCGCAGGTTTGTGAAGAATGTGATAGTATGAAAGACGTTGTTCGGCTGTTGCGAGTCGTTCCGATGTCAAGTATTCCTTGACTGAAAAATGCGAGAATTGTACGACATGGCTTCCTTCCCTATCGACAACAGCGACGAGACTTGAGCATGCGGACATCACCGCTTCTTCTGCATTTTCTGGACGCCAAGCCGGGTTAAATGTGGAAATTGCTGATGGATTGAACCGAACTGCAAGGATCTCCGCGAGTTCTGCGACGCGAAGAGGGCGAATAGACACCGTAAGACATTGGAAGAGTCGCCGGGCGTATTCTCGTTTCTCCTCGTCTATATCAAGCAGAGAACGGCCATATGTTTCGTCCAATGTCTTCGGCAAGTCATTCAACACACTCCGAATGCTTACAGGAAATGTGCGACGGAGCCTGTCAACCTGACAGACAACCCACCGAAACCTAAAACATCAAGTTAGCGTCCATTCTGAAGCCTAGGGCGAGAGAAGATGTACGAGACGACTCACATGCCATCCGCTCTGTCAGACAGAGTATCGACAACAAGTTGCTTGTCCTCATCTTTCCATCTCCGCATGCTCCGGTCCGAATAGACAACGGACCTGATGTACTTGATTATGTCCTCCTTTTGCCCGCTCTCCTCGTGTAGAGAAATCTTGAGGGAAGTCAACGGCTCGAGCACCACCCGGATGTCCATCTCTGGCCGACTAGCCACACAGAGATGTAGATTCGGAAGGTTCAAATCAACGAGTTCTTCAATTAGCTCCAAGACCTCTTCGCGCGCGGACGGAGTCCCCGACAAATTCGGGCATTCGTCGAGACCGTCAAGAATAAAATATATTGGGCCTTGCGTTGACAGACCCAGCATCTCCTCCAGACATTTTTTGAGTGCGTCAATTCCGGGCTTTCGCATGCCGCGAATATGATCTGAATATACTCGGAGAGGATGTTGCAACAAGAATCAGATTCGACAGAAAGCTGAGAAATGAGGGAAGAGAGCAGGCCAAAGCAGTCTTGTTCTTGACATCCCGAAAATCAAAATAATAGTAGGCCATCTTCGCCAATCCGGCCGCGTGCATGCCCTCGATGTCCTGAACGATTGCGGATCTAATGGGCAGTGTGAATTATCTTGAACAGACTTATAAAGTCATAACATACAGAAGTGTACTTTTACCCGCCCCCGCTTCAAGATTAATGAAGTTATTAGTGCAAGGCAATCCCGTTGGGGGCTCAAGGAACATACGTTTACCATGAATCCACAAGAGCGACCCTCTCGTCTTCCATTCTGCAAATATTTGCTCTCGAAGAACCATGTTGCAGTTTCATTGTGTCGGGCTTTCCGAACAAAGTTGTGATTCGTCGACGGGTCAGGGGGGGAGAGCCAGTATTGAACATTGAATCGCAACTGGTCTCCTACAAGATACCATCACTCTCGGCAAAGAAAGGTCGGGAAAGATAACAAACGTTTCATCCAGTTTACTTCTTTTAGTACTTGGTGAAGGGAGACTACGAAACCGTGTCAGCACTGGTGATACCTGTTCCGCGTAAGGCATATACCCAAATCCTGTCGAATAGTCTCTGTTGACGCCCTTCCATCTAACGAAACGAATACTCAGACAAATTTGAATAATCATGCAAGAATTCCGCACCTTCCATAACGACCTTCATATTACCCACGAGACCATGCACCACGCTCAAGGTCTGTGTAACAGTCATCTTTGCCTCGTCCTGGGTCAATCGATTCAGTCTCTGCAAAACAGCTTCAACCTCGCCATCCCCCAACAATTTCTTGGCAAACTTCTCTATGGCACATTGAGCCGTGGGCAATGTATATGCGATGGAACACTTACTGAGTCGCCCCTGCTTGATCTGCTTTGTCGCGAGGGCGAGCACCAAAAGGACTTCGACCATGATTTGGACGACGACATCGGTCATCGTCGTAGTGGGTGGGATCGTCACATATATCTCAAGACGCTTGAGGAAACTTCCCAAGCATTGAAAAAGCTCCAAGAGAGCGTCGTAACTCGATGAGACCCCAGTGGCTGCCTATCGTAATATTGCGTCACGGGACCCGGTTGAAGAACACGTTCGAGAGACGTACAGCGAGGAGAACATCAATGCTCGTAAATACGGCCTTTGCCGGTGCAAAGGGGACCTGACGCGCCCACATCAAATAAATCACAAGGGTGGTAACTGAAGGATGCTCACCAGGCTGACCGTGTCGCCGAGAATTCTGGAAAAGGCATGAAAACCTTCACCGCTGGACCGAGGCAGTTATTAATCCTCGATTTACGTCACGATATTCTTTAAAGGCTTTTTCTCGTTCTTGAAGTAGTTCGAGGATGGCCTCAGGAGAATTTAGATGTTTGATCTTCTCGGCGAATGGATTGTTGGTGAGGTCTATTCCGGTCAGTTTTGTATAGTCGGCCAACGCATTAACAACCAATTGAAAGCCAGGACTGGAAGTGGCTTGTCCTGTCAATGACATATTGGCGGACATAATGGCAACGGATTGTTCCGTTCAGAGGGGATGGACTGGGGGAAGGCCAGGGATGGGAAGAGAAGGGAAGACTCAGGGTACGAATTGACGGTATATATAGTCAATGCAGGCTCATAAGGAGGCCGCGGGTGATTACTGAATTGGGGTAATGGATGAGTACGTATAGAACGAGGGTCGAGGCTTTACCGCGGACCTCACGGAACAGAAACAAAGCGGCCAGCCAGTGTCACAGAAATTGAACTATATCACTCCCGCGGATGCTCTGCGAGTGCTCTTACGAATGCTCCTACTAGAGGAGTTAGGAAGTATCGAGCGTTAGCTGAGCCATTGGCGAGCCATGTTAGAGGCGCAGTCACAGCGCGCGCGGCGCCATCAGCCATGGCCGCCACATCACTGTTGCTATACTGTAGCACGTGTTTCGGTGACGTGTACAGTAGAAATTGTCATAATCCATAATCCAATTAGGAAATTTTGAATTGAAAAGACCCTTAAATTCCCATATAAGGCTATGCATTATGACAATTTCTACTGTAGGGATATATCTGGACTTCGTAACTTTGTTTCACTTATATTCAGCTAAGTATTGACGTTAGCACGGTCATTTGTAGATAAAGTTTTAAAAGTACCCACTATCGTTTTACATTTACTTGGCCTTGGCCTTGGCTTCGAGTCGAAGTTTGAACGAACACGAGATGTGAATCATGTAACTCACTGACTCGGGTAATTGTTCTGTTATGTACACTGAGAGCTTTTTTGAATGTGGATGCACTGGACCTGGGATGCTGGCGTGCCGCGCCCTGGAAATAGGCTGGAATGGATTGGGTGGACGCGTGCCAGTGCACGATGATCGGATGTAAGAACTTGAAGGAAGTATGATCGCGTGATCGCAACAGAAAGGTTTCCTTTCCTTTTGTTCTTTTTTTAGATCTGCCATGTGCCAGTGACAGAGCGTCGCATCGTAGCGAAGGTCTTATCTTGTCCGACCGCGGCCTCCGGAGTCCGGCCCGTAGGCAACTCACTAAGCATGCATACACTGGCAGCAAGACTGGCAGTAAGCCTCATAAACATTTCCTCAGTTCGTTCCCTCTGAAAGAAAGAACGTGAACAACATATATATTTAATGGTTTACGAGGCAGTACGATAGACCACACGTGTTACCTCTTCGCGTACAACGAACCGAGCGCGTCGATACTCGGGACTCGGAGCAAGACTCGGAGACTCTGAGACTCGGAGTCGGGCTGTTTTTAACGGGCAGTTGTCTCACAGCCATCACGGGGGCCATGAATTCCCGTAGTCTTAATCTTATCTTAGTCCAACCCCTCTTTTCTCTTAGAAGACGGAAAATTTTGCGTCCCTAGTCGGGCTGAGGAATGCCAGTGAGGCGACCACTGGGTGACTGGGGCCTAGGCGCCTAGGCCCTGGGGAGCTGAGGCTTATTACTAGTTATTAGTAAGCTCGTTACTATGGTGCTACCCAACACTCCCCTCAAAGGCTCAAACTCTCAAGCCCTCCAGGACCTCGTTGTTGGAAGGCCTTATTTCCTACTTTTCTGTCGACCTATGGTTTAAAATTACCCTGCACCAAACAATAACATAGCCCCCAATTCTACTAACAAGAAACAGATACACGGGGGTTTCTTCCAAGTTGCGCTGTCAGTCTGTCACCAAGGACTGAAATCGAAGTGCAAGTCAGACATCGCGATTGAATCACTAAAGAATCTGCACAAACCTTGCTCTGCCCGCACCATACTCCCGAAGTAAATCTGTAATCTTTTGAAACCCTCTTTGCACGATACTTGCAATGGTGTTTCACCCTCGTCGTTCATAGCATGTACGTCTGCGCCATGTTCAAGTAACAGTTTCGTAATTTCGAAGAATCCATTGGTGACTGATAGATATAGGGGGGTGCTGAGATTCTTCTTCCTTGCGTTCACGTCCGCGCCGTGATCAATAAGTACCCGCACGATTTGGGGTCCGATCCGTCCATTTCGTATCGCATAGTGCAGGGTGTCCAACCACACGACTCACGTGAATCCACCTCCGCACCCCGCTCGATGAGCAAACGTACAACATCGACGTTCTCCGTGCCCGCTGCGCTGAATAACGGAGTCCGGTCTTCTGCATTACGCCCGTCGACATCGACTCCCCGTTCCAGCAACGAATCCACGAGATCAATGTTCCCCTCCTTCACGGCAGTATGCAATTCGGCCTTCCCCTCAGCCTTCCATCTTCATCAACGCCATATGCAGTCGATCGTATCATGTTTTGAATATTCCCACCGCTTTGTACTCGGAAATGAACTTCGCAACCTCGGCTTGGCCCTTCTCCGACGCCAATTCGGCCGCAGTTTTATTGGCTTTGTTGAGCACATCAACATCGGCACCTCGCTCGAGCAATAGCATTACTACCCGAGGTGCCCACACTGCGACGCAGCGTGCAACAAAGTCGAGCCATTGCTATCCGCAGTATACAGATCCGCTCCGTGGTCAATTAGGAGACGCGCGATCGCGACTTTCCCTTGCTTGCTGCCTGATAAAGTGGTGTTTCTCCGCTGTCATTGAAAACGTCCACACTTGCCCCACGCTGGACAGCAACTCGGCTGTCTTGAGGTAGCCGTTGGCTGATGCTAGATGTAACGGTGTCCAGAGATAGTTGTGCTGGATGTTCGCATCAACACCATAGTCTAGTAGGAGCCGGGCCGTGTCGAAATGACCATGATCCGAGGCAAATGTAGTGGAACCCAGCCCTGGTTGTTCCGCACTTAATGTTGCCCCTCGTTTGATGAGGAAGCGCGCGACTTCGAATTTACCCTTGCTCGACGCCATCGCCAAAGGGGTCTCTTGAGTCCCGTTCCGAATATCGACAGGAATGCCACGCTGGTTAACATTTCCACGACATCGAGGTGGCCGTTTCGCGATGCGATGTGCAGTGGATTCCAACCCTTGTCATCCTTAGTGTGAATATCTGCGCCGCAATGATTAGGAAACGTGCAACGTCGAGTTTGCCGGTGCTGGACGCGAGGTACAATGACGTCTCTTTGCTTTCGCCCCGATTGTCGACGTCGATGCCACATTCTAGCAAGAATTCGCGATGTGTAGATGCCCGGCTTTCGATGCTTTGTGGAATGGAGTCCGACCTTTGTTATTCCGGGAAGACACTGCTGCGCCACGGTCGATTAAGAAGCGTGCGATGTCGAGGTGCCCACGCACTGCAGCGCGGTGCAAGGGAGTATCCCCCATGTCGCCCTGGTTGTCAATGTTTGCGCCTCTCTCTGCCAATAGCTTTGCGATGTCAAGGTGTCCTTCTCTTGACGCAAAATGTATTGGTGTCGAACCATTGAATCCTAGTGCGTTCACGTCTGCTCCACGGTCTATTAAGAGCCGTACCAAGTTAAGGTGTCCATGCGCTGACGCTGTGTGCAGGGGAGTCATAACAGTCGTGGTGGTGAGAACGTTTGCATCTGAGCCGCAATCTATCAATAGCCGTACAATGTCAGTGTGTCCAAATCGTGCTGCCGCCTGTAATGGAGTGTAGCCAAAATGGTCGGGGCAATTAATGTCTGCGCCTCTATCTATAAGGAAGCGTGAAACGTCAATCCTTCCATGACAGCAGGCCACGTGAAACGGTGTCTGTTTTTCATCAGGCCGAGCTTCAAGACTTGCACCAGATTTGAGTAAGAGTTCCACAACGTTACGATACCCACGTCGTGCTGCCGAGTGTAGTGGAGTCCAGCCTTCATCGTCGGTGGCACTCACATCCGCGCCAGAATTTATCAGGAGACACGCAACCTCGAGCGATGACTGCGCCGTCACGAGCGGTCCCCCCTGTGATATCCTGTGAAGCGGAGTCCTGTCGAAATCGTCACGAGAGTTTGGATCTGCACCATTTGTAAGAAGCAGCGATACCACTTCAAAATATCCGTTGACCGAGGCAGCATGCAACGCAGTCCTGTGAGCTCCGCCTCTAATATTAATATCCGGGAAATGGGCCGCGATCAGATGCTCTACAAGACCACGGAACCCGCACAGAGAGGCATAATAAAGTGGGAGAGCTTCAGGCTGTGTCGGGTGTATCGAGGACATGGGCCGTATCCAATGACGGTCGATGTCGTATAGCCAGAGCCATGCCGCGAAATATGGTTTCGAAAATCAACAGACGCTCTATGACCTCCTGAATGTCCACTGACACGTCCCTAAATTGGGCATGGTCTACCCAATACCGCGCGGCATACAACGCCAGGGGGAAACGACCGATAGTATCTCTGTCGATTTTGTCATCGAATTGAAGGAGGACACTGAGCCAGCGTGTGCAAGGATGATATGTGCAGGTTCGGGGAGAATGTGATAGTATGAAAGACGTTCTTCAGCTATCGCGAGTCGCTCCGATGTCAAGTATTCCTTGACGGAAAAATGCGAGAATTGTACGACATGGCTGCCTTCCTATCGACGACGGCGACGAGACTTGAGCATGCGGACATCACCGCCTCTTCTGCATTTTCTGGACGCCAAGCAGGATTAAATGTAGGGATTGCTGTCCCATTGAACCGAACTGCGAGAATCTCCGCGAGTTCTGTAACGCGAAGAGGACGAATAGACACCGTAAGACATTGGAATAGTCTCTGGGCGTATTCTCGTTTCTCCTCATCGATGTCCAGCAGAGAACGGCCATATGTTTCGTCCAATGTCTTCGGCAAGTCATCCAACACACTCCGAATGCTCACAGGAAATGTGCGACGGAGTCTGTCAACCTGACAGACAACCCACCGAAACCTACAACATCGAGTTAGCATCAGAAGAGACGAGGCCCAAGATAACTTACATGCCATCCGCTCTGTCAGACAGAGTATCGACGACAAGTTGCTTGTCCTCTTCTTTCCATCTCCGCATGCTCCGGTCCGAATAGATAACAGACTTGATGTACTTGATTATGTCCTCCTTTTGCCCGCTCTCCTCGTGAAGAGAAATCTTGAGGGAAGTCAACGGCTCGAGCACCACTCGGATATCCATCTCCGGCCGACTAGCCACACATAGATGTAGATTCGGAAGTTTCAAATCAACAAGTTCTTCGATCAACTCCAAGACCTCCTCGCGGGCAGACGGCGTCCCCGACAAATTCGGGCATTCGTCGAGACCGTCAAGAATAAAATATATTGGGCCTTGCTTTGACAGACCCAGCATCTCCTCCAGACATTTTTTGAGTGCGTCAATTCCGGGCTTTCGCATGCCGCGAATATGGTCTGAATATAACTCGGAGAGGATGTTGCAACAAGAATCAGATTCGACAGAAAGCTGAGAAATGAGGGAAGAGAGCAGGCCAAAGCAGTCTTGTTTCTTGACATCCCGAAAATCAAAATAATAGTAGGCCATCTTCGCCAATCCGGCCGCGTGCATGCCCTCGATGTCCTGAACGATTGCGGATCTAATGGGCAGTGTGAATTATCTCGAACAGATTTTTAAAGTCATAACATACAGAAGTGTACTTTTACCCGCCCCCGCTTCAAGATTAATGAAGTTATTAGTGCAAGGCAATCCCGTTGGGGGCTCAAGGAACATACGTTTACCATGAATCCACAAGAGCGACCCTCTCGCTTTCCATTCTGCAAATGATTTGCTCTCGAAGAACCATGCTGCAGTTTCATTGTGTCGGGCTTTCCGAACAAAGTTGTGATTCGTCGACGGGTCAGGGGGGAGAGCCAGTATTGAACATTGAATCGCAACTGGTCTCCTACAAGATACCATCACTCTCGGCAAAGAAAGGTCGGGAAAGATAACAAACGTTTCATCCAGTTTACTTCTTTTAGTACTTGGTGAAGGGAGACTACGAAACCGTGTCAGCACTGGTGATTCCTGTTCCGCGTAAGGCACATACCCAAATCCTGTCGAATAGTCTCTGTTGACGCCCTTCCATCTAACGAAACGAATACTCGGACAAATTTGAATAATCATCCAAGAATTTCGCACCTTCCATAACGACCTTCATATTACCCACGAGACCATGCACCACGCTCAAGGTCTGTGTAACAGTCATCTTTGCCTCGTCCTGGGTCAATCGATTCAGTCTCTGCAAAACAGCTTCAACCTCGCCATCCCCCAACAATTTCTTGGCGAACTTCTCTATGGCACATTGAGCCGTGGGCAATGTATATGCGATGGAACACTTACTAAGTCGCCCCTGCTTGACATGCTTTGTCGCGAGGGCGAGCACCAAAAGGACTTCGACCATGATTTGGACGACAACATCGGTCATCGTCGTAGTGGGTGGGATTGTCACATATATCTCAAGACGCTTGAGGAAACTTCCCAAGCATTGAAAAAGTTCCAAGAGAGCGTCGTAACTCGATGAGACCCCAACGGCTGCCTATCGTAATATTGCGTCACGGGACCCGGTTGAAGAACACGTTCGAGAGACGTACAGCGAGGAGAACATCAACGCTCGTAAAGACGGCCTTTGCCGGTGCAAAGGGGACCTGACGCGCCCACATCAAATAAATCACAAGGGCGGTAACTGAAGGATGCTCACCAGGCTGACGGTGTCGCCGAGAATTCTGGAAAAGGCATGAAAAACCTTCACAGCTGGACCGAGGCAGTTTATTAATCCTCGATTTACGTCACGATATTCTTTAAAGGCTTTTTCTCGTTCTTGAAGTAGTTCGAGGATGGCCTCAGGAGAATTTAGATGTTTGATCTTCTCGGCGAATGGATTGTTGGTGAGGTCTATTCCGGTCAGTTTTGTATAGTCGGCCAACGCATTAACAACCAATTGAAAGCCCGGACTGGAAGTGGCTTGTCCTGTCAATGACATATTGGCGGACATAATGGCAACGGATTGTTCCGTTCAGAGGGGATGGACTGAGGGAAGGCCAGGGATGGGAGGGGAAGGGAAGGACTCAGGGTACGAATTGACGGTATATATAAGGGTAGTCCACAATGCAGAGCTCCATAAGGAGGGCCCGCGGGGTTGATTACCTGACATTTGGGCGTGTAATGGATGAGTTACCGTATAGAAAAGA
This sequence comes from Russula vinacea, assembly GCA_022376525.1. NCBI lineage: Eukaryota > Fungi > Basidiomycota > Agaricomycetes > Russulales > Russulaceae > Russula > Russula vinacea. The sequence continues at coordinate 51,465 of WTXL01000073.1, forward strand.
TGGGTCGAGGCTTTACCGCGGACCTCACGGAACAGAAACAAAGCGGCCAGCCAGTGTCACAGAACTTGAACTATATCACTCCCGCGGATGCTCTGCGAGTGTTCTTAGTACGAGTGCTCCTACTAGAGGAATTACGAAGTATCGAGCGTTAGCTGAGCCATTGGCGAGCCATGTTAGAGGCGCAGTCACAGCACGCGCGGCGCCATCAGCCATGCGGCCGGGCGGCCCACGCCACATCACTGCCACATCCTTTGCTAGTACTGTAGCACGTGTTTCGGTGACGTGTAGCGATATATCTGGACTTCGTAACTTTGTTTCCTTATATTCAGCTAAGTATTGACATTAGCACGGTCATTTGTAGATAAAGTTTTAAAAGTACCCACCATCGTTTTACATTTACTTGGCCTTGACCTTGGCTTCGAGTCGAAGTTTGGACGAACACGAATGTGAATCATGTGACTCACTGACTCGGGTAATTGTTCTTTTATGTACACTAGTACTGAGAGCTTTTTGAATGTGGATGCACTGGACTTGGGATGCCGCGCCCTGGAAATAGGCTGGAATGGATTGGGTGGACGCGTGCCAGTGCACGATGATCGGATGTAAGAACTTGAAGGAAGTATGATCGCGTGATCGTAACAGAAAGGTTTCCTTTCTTTTTCTTCTTTTTTAGATCTGCCATGTGCCAGTGACAGAGCGTCGCATCGTAGCGAAGAAGGTCTTATTTGTCCGACCGCGGCCTCCGGAGTCCGTCCCGTAGTCAACTCACTAAGCATGCATGCAGTAAGCATAAACATTTCCTCAGTTCGTTCCCTCTGAAAGAAAGAACGTGAACAACATATCTATTTAATGGTTTACGAGGCAGTACGATAGACCACACGTGTTACCTCTTCGCGCACAACGAACCGAGCGCGTCGATACTCGGGACTCGGAGACTCGGAGTCGGGCTGTTTTTAACGGGCAGTTGTCTCACGGCCATCATGGGGGCCGTGAATTCCCGTAGTCTTATCTTAGTCTTAGTCCAACCCCTCTTTTCTCTGAGAAGAAGGAAAATTTTGCGTCCCTAGTCGGGCTGAGGAATGCCAGTGAGGCGACCACTGGGGCCTAGGCCCTGGGAGCTGAGGCTTATTACTAGCTATTAGTAAGCTCGTTACCATGGTGCTACCCAACACTCCCCTCAAACCCTCAAGCCCTCCAGGACCTCGTTGTTGGAAGGCCTTATTTCCTACTTTTCTGTCGATCTATGGTTTAAGATTACCCTGCACCAAACAATAACATAGCCCCCAATTCTACTGACAAGAAACAGATACACGGGGGTTTCTTCCAAGTTGCGCTGTCAGTCGGTCACCAAGGACTGAAATCGAAGTGCAAGTCAGACATCGCAATTCAACCACAAAAAAATCGACACGAGCCTTACTCTGCCCGCACCATGCTCCCGGAGTAAATCAGTAATCTTCTGATACCCTGTTTCTAGCGATGCTTGTAATGGTGTTTCACCCTGGTCGTTAATTGCATGTACGTCCGCGCCATGTTCAAGCAACAATTTCACAATTTCGAAGTATCCATTGGTGGCTGATAGGTATAGAGGGGTGCTAAGATTCTTCTTCCTGGCGTTCACGTCCGCGCCATGATCGATTAGCACCCGCGATACTCCGAGTCGTCCGTTTCGTGTTGCATAGTGCAGTGGTGTCCAACCCCCGTTATCACGTGAATCCACCTCCGCACCTCGCTCGATGAGCAAACGTACAACATCGACGTCCCCCTTGGCCGCTGCCCTACTTAAGGGAGTCTCACCTTCTGCATTGCGACCGTCGATATCAACTCCTTGTTCGAGCAACGACTCCACAAGATCAATGTTCCCCTCTTCCGCGGCAGCACGCAGCTCGGCCTTTCTCTCATCTTTCCCGTCCTCTACAGCGCCATATTGAGATGTCTCCGATGTACTAAACCGTATCTTGTTTTGAATATTCCCATCTGCTTTGTAATCGGAAATAAACTTCGTAACCTCGGCTTGGCCATTCTCCGACGCCAATCCGGCTGGAGTTTTATTGGCCTTGTTGAGCGCTTCAACATTGGCACCCCGGTAAAGCAATAGCTTCACAACTCCGAGGTGCCCACGTTGTGACGCAGCGTGCAACAAGGTCAAACCATTGTTGTACGCGATATGCAGATCCGCTCCGTGGTTGATCAGGAGACGTGCGATTGAAACTTTCCCACTGCTTGCTGCCCGATAAAGTGGAGTTTCTCCGTTGTCATTGAAAATGTCCACAGTTGCCCCACGCTGGATGAGCAACTCGGCAATCTTGAGGTGGCCGTTGGCCGACGCCAGATGTAACGGGCTACAGAGGTCAGTGCGGCGGATGTCCGCATCCGCACCATTGTCTAGTAATAGCTGTGCCATGTCGAAATATCCATGTTTTGAGGCAAAATGCAATGGGGCCGAGCCCTGGTTGTCCCGAACATTCATGTCGGCTCCTCGCTCGATGAGAAAGCGCGCGGCTTCGACTTTCCCCTTGCTCGACGCTAGGGCCAAAGGAGTCTCCTGAGTTCCGCTCAGAACATCGACGGGAATGCCAGCGTTGGATAATATTTGCACGACGTCGAGGTGGCCGTTTCGCGAAGCGATGTGCAGTGAATTCCAACCCTTGTTGTCCTTAGTGTGGATATCTGCGCCGACCTCGATTAGGAAACGTGCAACGTCGAGTTTGCCGCTGCTTGATGCCAGGTATAATGACGTCTCTTCGTTTCCACCCTGAATGTCGACGTCGATGCCACAGTCTAGAAAGAACTTCGCAATGTGGAGATGCCCGCTTTTCGATGCTTGGTGAAATGGAGTCCAACCTTGATTGTCCCGGGATGAAACGGCCGCGCCACTCTCGATTAAGAAGCGAGCGGTATCGAGGAACCCTCTCGCTGAAGCGCGGTGCAAGGGAGTCTTCCCGTTGTCGTCCTGGATGTCTATATCTGCACCATTCTCGGCCAGCAGCTTTACGATGCCGAGGTTCCCATTGATAGATGCTCTATGTATTGGCGTCTGGTGATCTGCTTCGAGTACATTCGCATCTGCACCACGGTCTATTAAGAGCCGTGCCAAGTCAAGGGGCCCATACACCGACACTAAGTGCAGGGGTGTTCTACGATTGGCCCCCGAACATTCACATCAGAACCACGATCTATCAATAGCCGTGCAATGTCAATGTGTCCAAATCGTGATGCCACGTGTAATGGAATGAAATCGTTTTCGTCCCGGGAGTTGATGTCTGAGCCTCGATCTATAAGGAAGCGTGAAACGTCCAGCTTTCCATAACCACAGGCCACGTGCAACGGTGTATGTTGTTCCTTACACCGAACATCAAGACTTGCACCAGATTTAAGTAAAAGTTCCACAACGTCACGATACCCACTTCGTGCTGCTACGTGGAGAGGGGTCCAGCCTTCATCGTCGGTGACACTCACATCCGCGCCAGAATTCATTAGGAGCCGCGTGACATCAAGTGACGACTGCACCATCACGAGGGGTCCCCCCTGTGATGCCCGGTGAAGCGGAGCCCTGCCAAGATCGTCACGAGAGTTAGGATCTGCACCATTTTCAAGGAGCAGCGACGCCACTTCAAGATGTCCCTTGACAGAGGCAGCATGCAACGCAGTCCGATGAGATCCGCCTCTGGTATTGACATCGGGGAATGGGCTGCGATCAGGCGCTCCACGATACCACGGAATCCACACAGAGAGGCATAATAAAGAGGCATGGCCTCAGGTTGCGTCGGGTATTTCGAGGACATGGGCTGTATCCAGTGACGGTCGATGTCGTATAGCCAGAGCCATGCCGCAAAATGTGGTTTTTCAGGATCGAACAGGCGCTCCATGACGTCCTGAATATGCAATGACACGTCCCTGAACTGGGCATGGTCGACCCAGTACCGCGCGGCATACAAAGCCAGGGGGAAATGACAGATGGTATCCTTGTCGATTTTGTCATCGAATTGGAGGAGGACACTGAGAACAGCGCGTGCAAGGATAATATGTGCAGGTTCGGGGAGAATATAATAGTATGAAAGACGTTCTTCGGCGTTTGCGAGTCGCTCTGATGTCAAGTATTCCTTGACTGAAAAATGCGAGAATTGTACGACCTGGCTGCCTTCCCTATCGACGACGGCGATAAGACTGGAACATGCGGACATGATCGCTTCCTCTGCGTTTTCTGGACGCCAAGCTGCGCTGAATGTGGGGATTGTTGTTCCATTGAACCGAACTGCGAGAATCTCCGCGAGTTCTGCGACGCGAAGAGGGCGAATAGACACCATAAGACATTGGAACAGTCGCCGGGCGTATTCTCGTTTCTCCTCGTCGATGTCCAGCAGAGTACGGCCATATGTTTCGTCCAATGTCTTCGGCAATTCGTTCAGCACGCTCCGGATGCTCACAGGAAATGTGCGACGGAGCCTGTCAACCTGGCAGACCACCCACCGAAACCTACAACGTCAGGTGAGCGTCCATCCTAAAGCCGAAGGAGACATGAGGAACAAGACGACTCACATGCCATCCACTCTGTCGGACAGAGTATCGACGACAAGTTGCTTGTCCTCAGCTTTCCATCTCCGCATGCTCCGGTCCGAATAGACAATGGACTTAATGTACTTGATTATGTCCTGCTTTTGACCGCTCTCCTCGTGAAGAGAAATCTTGAGGGAAGTCAACGGCTCGAGCACCACTCGGATATCCATCTCCGGCCGACTGGCCACGCATAGATGTAGATTTGGAAGTTTCAAATCAACAAGCTCTTCGATCAGCTCCAAGACCTCCTCGCGGGCGGACGGCGTTCCCGACAAGTTCGGGCATTCGTCGAGACCGTCGACAATGACATATATTGGGCCTTGCGTTGACAGGCTCAGCATCTCCTCCATACATGTTTTGAGTGCGTCAATACCAGGCCTTCGCATACCGCGAATATGGTCTGAATATAACTTGGAGAGGATGTCGCAACAAGAATCCGATTCGGAAGAAAGCTGAGAAACGATCGAGGAAAGCAGGCCATAGCAATCTTGCTTCTTGATATCTCGAAAATCAAAATAATAGTAGGCCATCGTTGCCAATCCGGCCGCGTGCATGCCCTCGATGTCCTGAACGATTGCGGATCTAATGGGAAGTATGAATTATCTCGAAAAAACCCATAAAATCGTAACATACAAAAGTGTACTTTTCCCCGCCCCCGCTTTAAGATTGATAAGTCATTAGCGCGAGGCAATCCCGTCGGGGACCTAAATAACATACGTTTACCATGAATCCACAAGAGCGACCCTCTCGCCTTCCATTCTGCCAATGCATTGCTCTCAAATAACCATGCTGAAGTTCCAATGTGTCGACCTTTCTGAACAAAGTTGTGATTCGTCGATGGGTCAGGGGGACAGAGCCAATATTGAACGTTGCTCCGCAACTGGTCGCCTATAACATGACGTCAGTCTCGGCAACGAAAGAGGGGAGGGGAAAGTAACAAACGTTTCATCCCGTTTACTTCTTTTAACACTTGGTGAAGAGCGACTACAAAACCGAATCAGCACGGATACCTGTTTCGCGTGAGACACATACTCAAATCTTGTCGAATACCATCCGTTGACGCCTTGCCATCTAACGAAACGAATCCTCAAAAAATGTCTGTGAACAATTATACAAGCATTCCGTACCTTCCATGACCACCTTCATATTACCCACGAGACCATGGACGACGCCCAAGGTCTGTGCGACAGTCATCCTTGCCTCATCCTGGGTCAATCGATTCAATCTCTGCAAAACCGCTTCAACCTCGTTATCCGCCAACAGTTTCTTGGCAAACTTTTCTATGGCCCATTTGAGCCATGGTCAGTGTATATGTGGTAGTATACTTACTAAACCGTCCCTGTTTGACCTGCTTTGTTGCGAGGGCAAGCACTAGAAGGACTTCGACCATAATTTGGACGATGATATCGGTCATCATCGTGGTGGGTGGGATCGTCACATATATCTCGAGACGTTTGAGGAAACTGCCAAGGCATTCGAAAAGTTCAAGGAGAGCATCGTAACTCGATGAGACTTCATTGGCAACCTGACATAATCTTACGTCACGGGGACCTAGTTGAAGCGCAGAGACGTACGGCGAGGAGAACATCAATGCTCGTGAAAACAGCCTTTGCTGGTGAGAAGGGGGCCTGACGAGGTCACATTGAATGATTCACAGGATAGTAAGTGACGCTCACCAAGCTGACAGCGTCGCTGATGATTCTCGAAAAGGTATGAAAAACCTTCACTACTGGGCCGAGGCAGTTTATCAATCCTCGATTCACGTCACGATATTCTTTAAAGGCCTTTTCTCGTTCTTGAAGTAGTTCAAGGATGGCCTCAGGGGAATTTAGATGTTTAATCTTCTCGGCGAAGGGATTGTTGGTGAGGTCTATTCCAGTCAGCTTGGCGTAGTCGGCCAACGCATTGATAAGCAATTGAAAGTTAGCAGTGTATGCGACTTGTCCTGTCGACCACATAATGGTAGTTGTTCCTTCCGTCAGAGGGGAATCTCAGCGGATGGAGTGAGGGACTGCCGGGGAGGGGTACTAGGGGAGGGCTCAGGTTACGAATTGACGTTATATCCGAGGGGAGCTCACGGTGCAGAACCCCACAGACTGGGCAATAATGCTGGTTACCTGGCATCATCATTTTGGGCGTGTAATGGAAGAGGTACTGCACGGCATGGTTGGATGCTGTAGCCGCGGTCACACGGAGTTCGTATGGGTGACTAATGTCACCGCCAAACGTGGCGTTGACGGCACGTGGCGCGCAGACGTGGCGTAGAAAAAGCTATTTTTTTCAGATACCGGCCGCTGTACAATGTGCATGAGTGGGCTCACGCACAGTACCACAGTTTATTGTATGCCCATGCAGCGGGAACACGGTCCTCATCGTACATTCGTGCTACTTTTGGGTTGCAATAAATTGCAAATTTCAGGTCCATATAACTCACATCCTCCTTCGATTTCGCCGTCAAACTTCTGTCGTACGTACTTGTGAGGGTTCGATCAAAATCGATCAAATTTCGACCAGCACAATTTACGCAATTTTGCGATTTCACTCAACTGCCGGACTATTACCGCAGTGTCAATCACATTACGCCTGCGAGTTACAGTCAGGGTCCACGTTATCGAGAAATCATTAATCATACATAAAATCACAAATCAAATCGCCACATAAAATAGAATAATTACCACGCTCACATCCGTTCCATCAGATCTTCCGTGAGCACCCTTTACCAGACTTTCTCCAAGCTCGTTGAGATAATTCGCTCATACGTCCAATCACAAGTTCAAGCTCTGTTGAGATCAGCGTGTCATGTCAGTCCCAACTCAAAGAACTAAGAGAATTGTATGCATACCTTTCCCCTCGCAAGCCCCCCTCCGCAAATGCCTTAGCTTGCGTCTGCAGAACGGGCACGGAAGACTCCAAATTGAGCCTCTGCACCGAGATACTCTCACGCCGCGCGCACGTCCCTGATAAGCTTCTATACCAAGCCCCGCACTGCATCTCCAATGCCTAGTCCCGCAGCACAACATTGGACACACACCGCAGTCGAACGTCAGGGCGCGCCGGTGCCAGGGTAGTCTCTGCCAAGAGAAAGGTTGGGCGGTGGTGAAGTCTAGCACTTGCAAATGCCTCGTCATGAGGAATGATGGGGCCTCCCGCCGGAGTTAGCAGGGCCAGAGTCATGGAAAGCCGCTGAGGCTGCCGCTTTCGGGGAGGAGGGCCAGAATACATCCCTCGAGTGGCAATTCCAGAACAATCTTGTTGGACAATCACCGTCGTATTGGAGGTTGAGGGCGACCGGCTGCAGCGTAAGTCTGTTGAGTTGAGGATGCTTGAGTGGATAGACCCGGGTTGGGTAGCCGCATCGCGGCCAGGTGAGGCATGACGTGAACTTTCATCTGAATCCGTCGTGAAGACATCAAAAACTCGTATTACTATCTAAACAACATGCACAGTACCATCTCCACGGGTAGAGGTATTTGCATGGGGTAGACGCCCTAGATGTGATCCCGACGGTGGACGCTTTTCTGCTGACCAAATGACAAAAGCCAGTTTCGGACCCAGCTGTATCTTATGGGGTATGTAGAACAGACTTGTTGCCTCCATGTGTCAACGACCTGGTCGTTGATCAGCCAGACGTGCGTTCCGATGCTGGGACCTACTGCAACTCGGGACCATGAATATGCTAACCGCACATCTCATGTAAGTCGCTTATCACCTCAAAGAACGACTGCATTAGAGACTCACAAGCGGCATGCATAGACCCAAGAGCACCATTCCGCGTAAAAATGCCTGCAAAGCTTAGTCTTGTATGTGTATCTTCTTTAGGAACGATGGACGTCGCTTGTGGGTGTTTGGGCATGAACCCTGTTGTGGTTGCTGTTTAGGGTTCTTGATCCGTGGGAAACGGCCCCGAAGACACGGGCGCGCGAGCGGAGAATGGTCCAGATGCAACCGCGTGCGCAGTGGGAGGTAAGCCGGACCACCACAATACAGAGCGGGCGGCATACAAGGAGTCGAGGAAGCACTGGATACATTGCGTCCGTCTAAAGTAGACTGGCGTCATTGTTTTGTTTGTAGTTGTTGTCGCCGCGCTCCCAGCGGGTGGAGGGATCAACGATGATGGCGGGTCAGTTGAAGGGGTTCAGTTCGAGATTTAGGATAAGGATCGAGAACTGCTTGCTCATCTTCCAGTTCCTTGCTATCTGACATCCGTTTGCACTGCTCGACGGTACAATCATCCCACATGCCCTGTCTGCACAATGGAGCCAGAGAAAAACGGCTTCAGAGGACCTTTGGGAAGCAAAGGAGTAAGGTAAAAACCCGACGCACCGCTGTGTTTACTGCAGTAAACCCGGTTTGTATTTCTATGCTTTGTGCATTTTCAAATGAGAAGGAATTGAGTCTGGCGACCTTGCCAGCGACGACTTGTGGCAGTAGAGCTCACATTCGAGGTGGTTCGCTATAAATAAAGGAGGTTGTGACTTTTGTGCACATCCCGTGGTCGGCAGTACGACACAATCAACGAGATACTGTAACCTTAACCCCAACAGCGCCAACACGCTGAGCACGGCACGTGATTATCACGTGGTCAACAAAATGCGGCGATTACCGAAATCGGCTTGGAAATCGGAGTGACATCGAAAAGATGAACCGGCCCATCTTCAAGCTACCCTAATACACGCGAATACGCGAGTTTCCTAATCACCATATTAACCAGAGGTGTCACCGCTGCGGGGACGGACGTCTGGTACGTCTGTCGCCTCCCGTGCGTGCCGCAACCAGGAAGCACGCTGCTCTGCGTCCAAGATATTTAAACTTAGAAGAACAATGTACAACAGCACACGTGTGTTATATCTTCGCGGACAACGACCTGTGCGCATTGCGTTTTTCTCTTTTTCAGGTCCTCTGCGCAAGTTCTGCATTACGCACGGGCCACTCTTTGTAGCCTGTTGTAGGGACGGGTGGAGGTCCTCGCTAGTCGATAACACACGCTCGGTCTCCGATGAGACGCGCATGGTTTTAATCAAACTGGCCTGAAGGCTAATGAATAGTTTTGATGCTGGAGCTATTTCTAGAGAACTCAGACGGGAAAGTGACTCGCGGCCATGTTATGTACTCACGATTCACTAATGCGCCAATCGAGGACTATTCACTTGAGTTTACACGCCTTGGAAGTTCTTTTTATCTTTCCGCTTTCCTAATCACGCATGCCCATTGTTCCTGCTACAAAGATTTTAACGCAAATTCTCGAGCACATCACATACTGTACGTTCAAAACAACATTTACATTTCCCTCGCAGCGTTCTCGAACCTGCCACACATTTCCTCCTCCTACTCTACCTCTGATGCGCAGAAGAAGTTGATCCCACCCCTTTCAGGAATCCGCACACTCTCAAAGGCTCAAACTTCAGGAACCTGATTGTTGGACGCTTATTTCGTACATTTCTCGGTTTTCGGTCGAATCATCGAACCGTAGTTTCAGATTGTCCTGCACCAAACACGAGTATAGCATCCCTCTCTATTGACAAGAAACAGATACATGTGGGTTTCTTTAGTTTCTAAGTACGCTGCGCCGTCACCAAGGACTGAAATCGAAGTGTCAGTCAGACACCACATTTGAACCACAAAACGAGCTCAACAAACCTTGGTTTTCCCGCACCATGCTCGCGGAGCAGATCCGCAATCTCTTGATACCCTGTTCCCAGCGACGCCTGTAAAGGTGTTTCACCCTGGTCGTTGATTGCATGTACATCCGCGCCATGTTCAAGTAACAATTTCGCGATGTGGGAATATCCATTGGTGGCCGATAGATATAGGGGGGTGCTAAGATTCTTCTTCCTTGCGTTCACGTCCGCACCGTGGTCAATAAGCACCCGCGAGACTTCGATATGTCCGTTTCGTGTTGCATAGTGCAGCGGCGTCCAACCCCCGTTGTCACGTGAATCCACCTCCGCACCTCGCTCGATGAGCAAGCGTACAACGTCGACGTTCCCCTTGGCCGCCGCCCTATTTAATGGAGTCTCGTCTTCTGAATTGCGCGCGTCGATATCGACTCCTCGTTCAAGCAACGACTCCACGAGATCAATGTTCCCCTCTTGCACGGCAGCATGCAACTCGGCCTTTCCCTCGTCCTTTCCATCTTCGTCAAAGTCATTTGTAGTCGACGGTAACTTGTTTTGACTATTCCCATCTGCTTTGTACTCGGAAATAAACTTCGCAACCTCAGCTTGGCAATTCTCCAACGCCAATCCGGCCGCAGTTTTATTGGCTCTGTTCAGCACATCAATGTCAGCACCTCGCTGAAGCAATAGCTTTACGACTCCGAGGTGCCCACACTGCGACGCAGCGTGCAACAACGTCGAGCCATTGCTGTCCGCAGTATGCAGATCCGCTCCGTGGTCGATCAGGAGGCGCGCGATCGCAACTTTCCCCTTGCCTGCGGCCTGATAAAGTGGTGTTTCTCCGTTGTCGTTGAAATCGTCGACACGTGCGCCACGTTGGACCAGCAACTCGGCAATCTTGAGATGGCCGTTGGCTGATGCTAGATGCAATGGGCTCCAGAGATCGTTGTGCTGGACGTTCGCATCGACGCCATTGTCTAGTAGTAGCTGCGCAATGTTGAAATGACCATGTTTCGAGGCAAAATGTAAAGGAACCCAGCCTTGGCCGTTCCGTGCATCAATGTTGGCACCTCGCTCGATGAGGAAGCTAGCGACATCGAGTCTCCCCTTGCTCGACGCCAACGCCAAAGGGGTCTCTTGAATTCCGTTCCGAGAATCGACAGCGATGCCGGTCTTGGTTAACAATTGCACGACGTCGAGGTGGCCGTTTTGCGATGCGATGTGCAGTATATTCAGACCACTGTTGTCTTTGGTGTGGATATCGGCGCCGCGCTCGATTAGGAAACTTGCAACGTCAAGTTTGCCGCTGCTGGATGCCAGGTACAGTGACGTCTCTTTGCTTTCGCTCGGATTGTCGACGTCGATGCCACATTCTAGCAAAAACTTCGCGATGTGAAGATGGCCGCTTTGCGATGCTGTGTGGAATGGGGTCAAGCCTTGGATATTCCGGGCAGAGACGGCAGCGCCGCTCTCGATCAAGAATGCCGCGGTAGCAAGATGCCCGTGCCTTGCAGCGCGATGCAACGGAGTATCCCCCTTGTCGTTCTGGCGCTCTATATTTGCACCTCGTTCTGTCAGCAACTTTGCGATGTTGAGGTGCCCCGCGTTTGCCGCAAAATGCATTGGTGTCCAAAGAATTGCATCGTATGCATTCACATCTGCGCCACAGTCTATCAGGAGCCGTGCCAAGTCAAGGCGTCCATACATTGACACGTAGTGCAGGGGAGTACTACGATTGGTTGCGCGAACGTTCACATCTGAGCCACAGTCTATCAATAGCCGTGCGATGTCGATGTGCCCAAATCGTGATGCCGTGTGTAATGGAAAAAAACCGATTTCGTCCCGGGAATTAATGTCTGAGCCCTGATCTATAAGGAAGCGCGAAACGTCAAGCTTCCCGTAAATACAAGCCACGTGCAACGGTGTCTGTTGAACTATACACCGAACACCGAGACTTGCACCGGATTTGAGTAAAAGTTCCACAACGTCACGATACCCGCTTCGTGCCGCTGCGTGTAGTGGGGTTTCGCCTTCGTCGTCGATTACACTCACATCCGCGCCAGAATTTATCAGGAGCCGCGCAACATCGAGTGATGACTGTGCCATGACGAGTGGTCCGCCGTGTGATAACCTGTGAAGCGGAGCCCTGCCAAGGTCGTCACGAGAGTTAGGATCTGCACCATTTTCAAGGAGCAGCGACGCCACTTCAAGATGTCCCTTGACAGAGGCAGCATGCAACGCAGTCCGATGAGATCCGCCTCTCATATTGATATTCGGTGAATGGGCCGCGATCAGGTGCTCCACGATACCACGGAATCCGCACAGAGAGGCATAATAAAGAGGCACAGCCTCAGGCTGCATCGGGTATTTCGAGGACATGGGCTGTATCCAATGACGGTCGATGTCGTATAGCCAGAGCCATGCCGCGAAATGTGGTTTTGCAGAATCGAACAGACGCTCTATTCCTTCCTGAATGTCCAAAGACACATCCCTAAACTGGGCATGGTCGACCCAGTACCGCGCGGCATACGACGCCAGGGGAAAATGACCGATGGTATCTTTGTCGGTTTTGTCATCGAATTGGAGGAGGACACTGAGACCAGCCTGTGCAAGGATGATATGCGCAGGTTTAGGGAGAATGTGGTAGTATGAAAGACGTTCTTCAGCTATCGCGAGTCGCTCTGATGTCAAGTATTCCTTGACTGAAAAATGCGAGAATTGTACGACATGGCTCCCTTCCCCATCGACAATGGCGATGAGACTGGAACATGCGGACGTGACCGCTTCTTCTGCATTTTCTGGACGCCAAGCCGCGCTAAACATGGGGATTGCTGTCCCATTGAACCGAACTGCAAGAATCTCCGCGAGTTCTTCGACGCGAAGAGGACGAATGGACACTGTGAGACATAGGAACAGTCGCTTGGCATATTCTCGTTTCTCCTCATCGATGTCGAGCAGAGAACGGCCATATGTTTCATCCAATGTTTTCGGCAAGTCGTTCAACACACTCCGGATGCTTACAGGAAATGTGCGACGGAGCCTGTCAACCTGGCAGACCACCCACCGAAACCTACAAGATCAAGTTAGCTTCCATTTTGAACACACGGAAGTAAACGAGGTGCAAGACGACTCACATGCCATCCGCTCTCTCAGACAGGGTATCGATAACAAGTTGCTTGTCCTCTTCTTTCCATCTCCGCATGCTCCGGTCCGAATAGACAATGGACTTGATGTACTTGATTATATCCTCCTTTTGCCCACTCTCCTCGTGAAGAGAATCTTGAGAGAAGTCAACGGCTCGAGTATCACTCGGATATCCATCTCCGGTCTACTAGCCACACATAGATGTAGATTCGGAAGTTTCAAATCAACAAGATCTTCGATCAGCTCCAAGACCTCTTCACGGGCGGATGGGGTACCAGACGAATTCGGGCATTCGTCGAGACCGTCGACAATGAAATAAATTGGGCCTTGCGTTGACAGACCCAGCATCTCCTCCATACATTTTTTGAGTGCGTCAATACCAGGCCTTCGCATCCGCGAATATGGTCCGATATAACCGGGAGAGGATGTCGCAACAAGAATCGATTCTGCAAAAGCTGAGAAATGAGGGAGGAGAGAAGGCCATAGCAGTCTTGCTTCTTGACATCCCGAAATCAAAATAATAGTAGGCCATTGTTGCCAATCCGGCCACGTGCATGCCCTCGATGTCTGAATGATTGCGGATCTAAGGGCAGTATAAATTATCTCGAATGAACCATAAAGTCGTAACATACATGAGTGTACTTTTCCCCGCTCCCGCTTTATGATCAATTGGTTATTAGTGCGAGGCAATCCGTTAGGGGCTTAAATAACATACGTTTACCATGAATCCACAAGAGCGACCCTCTCGCCTTCCATTCCGTAAATGATTTGCTTTCAAAGAACCATGCTGTGGTTTCACTGTGACGAGCTTTCCGAACGAAGTTGTGATTCATCGACGGGTCAGGGGGAGAGAGCCAGTATTGAACGTTACTCTGCAACTGGTCACCTACGAGATACCCTCAGTCTCGGAAACGGAAGGTGAGAAAAACAACAACAAACGTTTCATCCCGTTCACATCTTTTAACACTTGGTGAAGAGCGACTACAAGACTATATCAGCACGGGTGACACCTGTTCCGCGTGAGACACATACCCAAATCTTGTCGGATACCATCCGTTGACGCCTTGCCGTCTAACGAAACAAATCCTCAGAAATTTTTGTGAATAATTATGCAAGCATTCCGCACCTTCCATAACCACCTTCATATTACCCACGAGAGCATGCACCACGCCCAAGGTCTGTGCAACAGTCATCCGAGCCTCGTCCTGGGTCAACCGATTCAACCGATTCAGTACGGCTTCAACCTCGCTGTCCCCCATCAGTTTCTTGGCGAACTTTTCTATGGCACATTGAGTCATGGACGATGTTTATGAGTTGAAACGCTTACTGAAACGTCCCTGCTTGACCTGCTTTGTCGCAAGGGCAAGCACCAAAACGACTTCGACCATAATTTGGACAATGACATCGGTCATCATTGTAGTGGGTGGGATCGTCACATATACCTCGAGACGCTTGAGAAAACTGCCCAAACATTCAAAAAGCTCGAGGAGAGCGTCGTAACTCGATGAGACTCCACTTGCAGCCTGGCAGTCCTATGTCACAGGAGACCGGTCGAAAAGCACGTTCGAGACGTACCGCAAGAAGAACTTCAATACTCGTGAAGACGGCCTTTGCTGGTGAGAAGTGGATCTTGCGAGGCCATATTAAACGAATAACAGGGTGATAAGTGACACTCACGAGGCTGACAGCGTCGCCGATAATTCTCGAAAAGGCATGGAAAACCTTCACTGCTGGTCTGAGGTGGTTTATCAATCCCCGATTCCCGTCACGATATTCTTTAAAGGCCTTTTCCCGTTCTTGGAGTAGTTCAAGGATGGCCTCAGGAGAATCTAAATGCTTGATCTTCTCGGCGAAGGGATTATTGGTGAGGTCTATTCCGGTCAGTTTGGCATAGTCTGCCAACGCATTGATGACCAATTGAAAGTTAGGAGTGGAAGTTGTTTGTCCTGCCGACGACATAACGGCGACGGCTTGGACAACGGATTGTTTCGTTCAGAGAGGTGTTTCGTTTAGAGAGGGCGGACCGAGAAATTTTCAGGAAGGGTAGGAAATGGTTCAGGTCACGAATTGACGTTATATCTGGAAGGGGGCACCACGATGTAGAGCCCCACAAGGATGCCGGGGAATACAATGGAAGAGTTGCAGCACGGCATGGTTCGCACGGTGTCACAGACTTGATTACTTCCGGCTCCTATCAGGGGAATTAAGAAGTGGTCAACCTGAGCCGTGTTGGAGGCGCAGCCGCACGGAGTTACAGAGATACTACAAATGATGGCCGCTACACAAAAAAGGGGAGTTGCTAACCATTTGGCGTTTATGGCACGTGACACCGGGAGCTTGCGAATTCTCGTTTTGGAAATGTGGCTACGTACAGTATACGTCCGTGCGGTGGAAACGCGGCCCTCACCGTACATTCGTTGCTACTTCGATTTCAATTGCGGGGTCATAATCCTCACATCATCGGATTTTTGATTGCCATCAAACTACGGACACGTAAACACGTAAGACCAGTACAATTTACGATTTCTCTCCACCACTCGACTACCGGAATGTCAAACCAGATTATGCCCCCCCGTTGTTTTCCTAGGGCCGTGGCATAATTGTTGGATGTGGTTGACTTCACCGCGTTCCCTTAGTTCCTTGCAGGTGAGGCATAAACGATAACGGAGGGGCAAGCGGAGGGGAGCCAAAGGGCTTCTCCGCTCGCCCATCTTCCGGAACATGGACACTTGGGCAGTCATTTAACTTTAAAGCTAGACACAATAGAACAGCACGAGTGAAGGCGCATAACTGGGTCTTTGGAGTGTCTTTGAGTGTCTTTGACTTGGTCTTTGAGTGAGCGGAGAGGACGGCACGTGACACATATTTTCTTTCCGTGCCGCCATCGTTCAAAAAAAAGCCTCCATCTTTCAAATAGCCCACCCTCTATACTAGAATGTTTTTGGATCGATGATGAGACGCGCAGACCCGACAATCGTCAGTTTGCTTTGGGAGGGTCTGCCCACCCGTCGCGAGCTCCCCTCGGATGCGCTCCCCTCGTTTTCGATCGAGAAGCACGGCGTGCTTCCACCTGTTTGCTGTGCAGCACACCCCTTAGTTCCTCCTCGTAATATACAGCAGCAAGTACTAGTTTGATGCCCAAACCCAATAGTTTACACACGCGCTGGTTCAGAATCGATTCCCCCGTGCGCGACAAGTACAGACTTAAGCGCTTAAGCACTTATAGTGACCCTCAAAGAGAGGAACGGCTTCAGAGAACCTGGACCAAGGGGTGCAAACACGTAAAGATCTAACGCACTGTTGGGTCTGTCCTACAGCAAACTAATATAGCATTCCGATCAACTGACAAGAAACAGATACATGCGAGGTTTACTTCTAAGCTGCGCTGTCACTAATAGAAGTGCCAGTCAGCCATCACATTTAAGCCATGAAAGGATCTCGTCAAACCTTGTTCTCCCTGCGACCTGCTCCCATAGTAAATCCGCTACTTCTCGGTGTCCTCTTTGTAGTGATATTTGATATGGTGTTTCGCCATCGCCATTAATTGCATGCACATCCGCGCCATGTTCAAGCAGCAGTTTCACAACCCCAAGGCGTCCATTGCGAGCTGATATATCTAGCGGAGTGGCTTGATTTATCTTCCTTGCATTCACGTCCGCACCGTGATCGACGAGCACCCGCGATACTTCGAGGTGCCCCCATAGTGATGCATTGTGCAGGGGTGTCTGCCCCAGCTTACCACGTGAATCTACCTCTGCGCCCAGTTTGATTAGCAAACGCACGATATCGACCTTCCCGTTTGCCGCTGCTCTGTGTAACGGAGTCTCATTACTTGCACCACGGCGGCTGTGAATATCTTCGCGTTTGAGCAGCGACTCCAAGATGTCAATGTTCCCTTCTTCCACGGCGGCGTTCAACGAGGCCCTCACATTATCTTTCCCATCTTCATCAGCACCATCCTGAGCTGCGTCCGACGTAGACGACCGTATCGTGTTTCGAATTTTGCCATCTGCTTTGTACTCGGAAAAAAACTTCACGACCTCGGCTTTGTCGTTCTCCAATGCCAATTCGGCTGCAGTTTTATTGGCCTTGTTGACCACATCGACATCGGCACCCCACGAAGCAACACCTTTACAACTTCGAGGTGCCCCCTCTGCGACGCGACATGCAACAAAGTCGAGCCGTTGCTGTCCGCAGTATGCAGATTCGCACCGTGGTCAATCAGGGTACGCGCGATCGCGACTTTCCCCTCGCTTGCTGCATGATAGAGCGGAGTTTCTTGCTTGTCATTGAAAATGTCGACACTTGCTCCACTTTGGGCCAGCAACTCGGCAATCTTGAGGTGGCCGTTGGCTGACGCTAGATGTAACGGGACCCAGAGATCGTTGCATTGGATGTTCACATCGACGCCATGGTCAAGTAGTAGCCGTACCATGTCAAACCATCCATGTTTCGAGGCGAAATGTAATGGACTCCAGCCCCGGTTGTTCTGCACATTGATGTTACCCCTAGCTCGATGAGGTAGCGCGCGACGTCGACTTTCCCCTTGCTCGAAGCCAAGGCCAACGGGGTCTCTTGAGTATCGTTCCGAATATCAACTGCAATGCCAGCGCTGATTAACATTCGCACGACGTCGAGGTGACCGTTTTGCGATGCAATGTGGAGTGGACTCGAAGTCTTGTTGTTATGAGGTGGATATCTGCGCCATGCTCGATTAAGATTCGACGATGTAGAATTTCCCCTGCTGATGCGAGGTACAATGGCGTCTCCTCGCTGTCGTCCCGAACGTCGGCGTCGATGCCACACTCTAACAAAACTCCGTGATGTGAAGATGACCGAAGTACGATGCTGTGTGGAGTGGAGTCCAACCTTGGATATCCCGGAAGGACGTGGCCGCGTCGTCCCCAATCAAGCGTGCGATGCTGTAATACCCTGCAGCCGAGGGAGACTGAAACTTTTCCCCTTCGTTCTGGCTTCCGATATTTGCACCTCGCTCAAACAGTAGCTTTGCAATGTCGAGGTGCCCATTGGCCGACGCGAGATCCATTGGTGTCCAGCGATGTTCCGCGGGTGCGTTCACATAAGCGCCCCGGTCTATCAAAAACCGCGCGAGGTCAAGTGTCCACATCCTGACGCATAATGCAGGGGACTACAACCTCGTGCATTGCATTCATTCACATCAGAGCCATGGTCTAGCAATAGCCGTGCGATGTCAATGTGTCCAGATGCTGACGCGATGTGCAAGCTTCTTTTGTCACGGATATTCATGTCTGAGCCCCGAAGTAAAAGGAAGCGTGAGACGTCCAGCCTCCCGTCATGACACGCCTGGTTCAGCGGTGTGTGTTGATTTTTATCGAGAACATCGAGAACCGCGCCAGATCCGAGTAACAACTCCGCTAAGTCACGAGACCCACTTTTTGCTGCCGCGTGTAGTGGGGTCAAACCTTCATAGTCGGTGACATTCACATCCGCGCCAGAATTTATCAGGAGCCGTGCGATTTTTAGTGGTGACTGCGCCATGACGAGCTGTCCGCCCTGTGATACCCTGTGAAGCGGAGCCCTGTCCGAGTGGTCACGAGAGTTAGGATCTGCACCATTTTTAAGAAGCAGTAATGCCACTTCTAAATGTCCCTTGACCGAGGCAGCATGCAGCGCGGTCGTGTGAGATCCACCTCTGCCATTGACATCCGATGAATGGGCAGCGATCAAATGCTCCACGAGACCACTAAATCCACACAGAGAGGCATAATAAAGTGACACAGCCTCGGGTTTCGTCGGGTGAATCGAGGACATGGGCCTTGTCCAATGATGGTCGATGTCATATAGCCAGACCCATGCCGAAAAATGTGGCTTTGCAGGATCGAATAGATGCTCCATGACCTTCTGGATGTGCGATGATACGTTCCCAAATTGGGCATGGTCGACCCAGTGCTGCGCGGCATACGGCGCGAGGGGAAAGTTGCCTATGGTATCTCTGTCGATTTTATCGTCGATTCGGAGAAGAACGCTGAGACCAGCATGTGCAAGGACGATATGCGCGTGCTCCGGGAGAATGTGATAGTATGAAAGACGTCCTTCAGCTGTCGCGAGTCGTTCCGACGTCAAGAACTCCCTGACGGAGAAATGCGTGAATTGGACAACTTTGTATTTTCCCCTGTCGACGATGGCAATGAGACTGGAACAAACGGATATCACCGCTTCTTCTGCGTTTTCTAAACGCCAAGCTGGGTCAAATGTGGGGGGTGCTGCCTCGTCAAATTGATTTGCAAGGATCTCCGCAAGTTCTTCGACGCGAAGAGGGCGAATGGACACCGTGAGACATCGGAAAAGTCGTTGTGCATATTCTCGCTTCTCCCCATCAATTCCCAACAGAGTACGGCAATAAGTTTCGTCCAATGTCATCGGCAAGTCATTTAAGACCCTCCGAAGACTCGCAGGAAGAGTGCGACGGAGCCTGTCAACCTGGCAGACAACCCAGCGAAACCTACAACATCATGTGAGCATACATTGTATAACCTGAGACGAGAGTCGACGACCTACATGCCATCTGCTCTGTTAGACAGAGAATCAATGACAAGTTGCTTGTCCTCTTCCCTCCATCGCCGCATGCTCCGATCTGACCGGACGACGGATTTGATGTACGCAATTATGTCTTTCTTTTGCCCGCTCTCGTCATGGAGAGAAACCTGGAGAGATGTCAACGGCTCGAGCACCGTTCGGATATCCATCTCCGGCCGGCTAGCAACGCATAGATGGACATTTGGAAGTTTCAGATCAACGAGTTCTTCGATCAGGTCCAAGACCTCCTCGCGGGCGGACGGCGTCCCCGACAAATTCGGGCATTCGTCGAGACCGTCAACAACGACATAAATTGGGCTTTGCCCTGACAGACTCAGCATGTCCTTCGTACATCTTGTCAACGCGTCAATATCAGGCTTTCGCACGCCGCGACCATGGTCCAGATATAATCGGGAGAGGATGTCGTAACATGAATCCGACTCAGCAGAAAGCTGAGAAATGAGGGAGGAGAGCAGGCCATGACGTCTTGCTTCTTGAGGTCCCGGAAATCAAAATAATAGTAGATCATCGTGGCCAATCCGGCAGCCTTCATGCCCTCTATGTCCTGAATGACTGCGGATCTAATAGGCAGTATTAATTAATTTCGAACAAACCCGCAAAGTCACAACGTACAAAAGTGTACTTTTCCCCGCTCCCGCTTTAAGAATAATAAGTTATTAGCGAAAGGCAATCTTGATGGGGTTCAAATAACATACGTTTACCATGAATCCACAAGAGTGACCCTCTCGCTTTCCATTCTGTAAATACATCACTCTCAAAGAACCACACTGCAGTTCCATTGTGTCGAACTTTCCGAACAAAGTTGTGATTTGTCGACGGGTCAGGAGGAGAGAGCCAGTGTTGAACGTTGCATTGTAGCGTGTTACCTACGAGACGAGATACCGTTAGTCTCAGCAACGAAAGGTCGGGGAGAGACAATAAACGTTTTATCTCGTTTACTTCTTTTAACATTTGGTGAAGAGTGACTACGAACCCAGGTCAGTAAGGGGGATACTTGCTCCGTGCGAAACGTACCCAAATACTGTCGAATAAGCTCCGTCGACGCCTTGCCATCTAACAGAAGTTATGGAACGAATCTTCAGAAAAATGTCTGTGAAATTCTATGCAACCATTCCGTACCTTCCATAACCGCCTTCATATTACTCACGAGACCGTGGACGACACCTAAGGTCTGCACAACAGTCATCCTTGCCTCCTCCTGGGTCAATCGATTCAATCTCTGCAGAACCGCTTCGACCTCGCTATCCCCCAACAGCTTCTCAGCAAACTTCTCTATGGCACATTGAGCCGAGGAATATATGTGTGTGATGACACACCTACTGAGCCGCCCCTGTTTGACCTGCTTTGTCGCCAGTGCGAGCACCAAAACGACTTCAACCATAATTTGGACGATGATATCGGTCATCATTGTAGTGGGTGGGATAGTCACGTATATCTCAAGGCGCTTGAGGAAACTGCCCAAGCAGTCAAAAAGCTCAAGGAGAGCGTCATAACTCGATGAACTCCACTGGCAGCCTGGCATAATTTCACGTCACATGGGGACCTCGTTGAAGACCGTGTTAAGAGACATACAGCAGGAGAACATCGACGCTCGTGAACACCGCCTTTGCTGGTGAAAGGGGATCTGACGAGGACGTAAAAGATCCACACGGCGTTACGTAATCTCAATGGGCTCACCGCCTCGCCAAGAATCCCCGAGAATGCCTGAAGGACCCTCACCGCCGGGCTGAGGCGGTTTATCAATCCCCGATTCACATCACGATATTCTTTAAAGGCCTTCTCTCGTTCTTGGAGTAGTTCGAGGATGGCCTCGGGAGAATTGAAAGTTCGATCTTCTCCGTGAAGGGATTGTTGGCGAGGTCATTCCGGTTAGATTAGCGTAGTCCGCCAATGCATTGATGACCAATTGAAAGATAGGATTGGAAGTGGCTTGTTCGCTCGACGACATAATGACAACGGATTGTTTCGTTCAAATGGATGAACGAAGAAAGGCAGGGAAAGGTGACAATTTATGTCTTTCTTTTCCTTTCGCCGGTCGGACTTGCCCCGTTTGCCGGGCACCCTAGTTATATCTAGACGGAACAGATACGATGAGGCGGCCTCATGCAGGTGGGTGACGTGACGTGGTATTTGTGAGTGAGGTGAGGAGGATTTAGGCGTGTTGTCATTTTGTCGACTCGACGCTCGGTTCGTTTGTTTATACCTTGTTTGGTTCTATTCGTGCGGACCTCTCGGAGGAAGTCTCCAGCGGTTCCCAGAGCTATTGCAATCTTTGGTCGATAATCCTATCACACGGATTGGTGGGACAACTATCCGGTGCTCTTCATCGATACGTGGGAGATGCGGTACAAAGGGGGATAATAGGATTCGATACTCATATTCACCATGTCAATCGAGGCAACGCCGCCGCCGCCGCAGAGAATCTTGACGGAAATTCCTCTGGAAGTTCTCACGCTCTCAGATGCAGTCTTCATAGTGAAGTCGACTCAAACGATAAGACATAGTCGCATTGAGAGTATGCCAGTATGCGGATGAACGACAGGCAAGTGGGGCTCCAATATCCAATAATACGCCAAGGCCAGCCGACAATTCTGTAGATTGATGGAGCGGCCTGGGAACAAAGGCCCTTCCGTTATCTTGACCGTTATGAGACTGCTGTAAGGAGGTCAAAAAGGAGGTAGTCAACGTAAATCTCAGGTGCCTTGCTCCTGACTGACCAAACTTACAGATGCGGTAGCGGGGGAACGAATGCCCTCATCGGCTCGTATATCCGAAATGAGTTTCGAAACGAGCGTGCTACTGTAGTAGGTCCCGCTTTACTGTAATTTTGATCACTAACAAACGTAATATCGTTTCGTTTCCCGTGGGTTGTCAAGTAGTTTCGACAAGAACTCGCGATTTCCCCCTACTACTCGACTACCGAAATGTATCATACAAAAAATGACAGATCGCCACATAAAATAGAACAATAACCACGCTTACATCCAACGCGTACGTACTGGTTACACCAGATCCTCCATGAGCACCCTTTACCAGACTTTCTCCCCCAAACTCATCGATCTAACTCGCTCTTACGTCCAATCACAAGTTCAAGCTCTGTTGAGATGAGCACGTTATATTAGTCAGAATCAGCGGCACCAAGTAAATTGCATCCATACCTTTCCCCTCCCATGTCCCCTCGCAAACGCCTTGGCCGGCGCCTGCAGCACTGGCCCAGAAAACTCCCCATTGAGCCTCTGCACAGCGATACTCACGCTACGCGCACGTCCCTGATAACTGCCCACACCAAGCCCACACTGCATCTCCACCGCCTGATCCCGCGGCAAATCCTCGGACGGACGGCGGAGTCGAACGACAGGGCGCGCCGGCGCCGGAGTAAACATCTCGGCTGAGGGTATGGTTGGGCGGTGGTGGAGTCTTGCGCTCGCGTATGCCTCGTCGTGAGGAATGACGAGGCCTCCCGCTGGGGTAAGCGGGGCTGTCGTGGAGGGCTGCTGAGACTGCCGCTGCGGGGGAGGAAGCGTATCGGAGTACTTCTCTGCTCGAGGAGCAATGCCCGAGCGAGCCTGTGGGACAATCGTGGTCGTATTCGGGGTCGAGGGCGGCTGGCTGCGGCTCGGAGGCGTAAGTTTGTCGACCTGAGGATGTTTGAGTGGGCAGGCTAGGGCCGGGTATCCGCATCGCGGCCAGGTGAGGCATGGTGTGTATTTTATATCTGCGATCCGTCGGCATTAAGAAATCGATAAACTAAAAAACACGCACAAGGTACGATATCTGCAGGGTGGAGGTATTTGCACGTCTCCGAGTGTGGGCAGACACCCTGGATGTAACCCCAACAGTGGGCGCTTTTGCTGCTGACCGAACGACGAAGGTCAACTTCAGGCTCAACTGTGGTCTTGTCATATAGAACAGACTTGTTGCCTGCGAGCGTCAACGAGCTAGGCGTTGACCGACCCGACGTGCGCTCAGATGCTGGGACCCATTCCAACTCGGGATCATGAATGCTAACCATACATGTGAGTCACTTATCACTATAAAAAATGGTCACGTGGGAGACTCACAAGCCACATGCGTCTCCCCAAGGACACCAACCTTGGTTCAGCGTGAAGTGCCTGCATGGTGTGGTCTTGTATGCCAGATCTTCTTTTTTGGGAGCAATGGACGTCGCCTGCGGATGTTTAGCTATGACCCCTGCTGGAGCTACAGGTTTGAGCTCTTGGTCCAAGGGAGACGGACGCGGTGCCATGGGTGCGCGCGCGGAGAATGGTCCAGACGCAATCGTGCGCGCAGTGGGAGGAGAGTCCTGGGGCTGCCACGAACCTTGAACAGGCAGAGCAGGCGGCATACGAGGAGCTGGGGGAGCGCTGAATACCTTACGCCCATCTAGGACAGACCTCCCGTGGGTTTCCTGTTGCGTCATTGTTTTGGTTGTCACCTCGTTCCCTACGGGTGAAGGCATCAAAGACAACAACGGGAACTCGAAAGGCTTCAAATCGAGATTCGGGATCGGGATCGAGAACTGCTCGCTCATCTTCTGGACCCTGGCCATCTGGGCATCCATTTGACTCTGCAGCCAGACACGATAGAACGCGAGGTGATCTGCGGCTGTGGTGATATCAGTAATTATGAGGTGGGGTGATGGGTCGGACTCACCTTGCGCCAGACCACGCCCATCTATGGGGTCGACTGGGCCCGTCCCAACCGTTGTACCAGTTCCCGAAGTACGCGACAGCAATGGCGCTGCGGAATCATTGACGGCGGGATACAAGGGAGTAGCTTTGGCATGTTGAAAACGATACGTTTCGCCAGGGAATTTGTCATGCGTGCCGAATTGATGCGATTGAGCGAAAGAGTCATTCGTCGCTGTCAGTCTATCCTGGGTGAGCGCAGCAGGTGCGGGTCCTTTGAGGGCGGTGGAGTAGAGAAGAGTGGGTTCGGTATTCTGAAAGTGGCACTGCTCGACGGGACAGTCGTTCCGCATGCCATGTCTACAGAGTGGACCTGGAGAAAAACAGCCTCAGAGAACCTCGGGAGAGCAAAAAATTGAAGGTCCCAACGCACTGCTAGGTTTAAACAGGGTTTGCATCTCTATGTTATAACCGGGTCTGACTCGGAGAGGCGAGGTGGATAAATATTCCGTTGGAGAGAGGTTGCCGATGATGGCGATTGCTGAAGTCCAGAGGTAGAAAGGAGATAGAGTAGGGAGAGGGAGAAAGGATGCATTTTAAATGAGGGGGAGTGGAATCCGCAAGACCACAGTGACTTGTGGCAGTCGCGACCACTCGGTAGTAAACTGGTAGTAACAAAGGAGGTGGTGACTGTCCTGTGGTCGGTGGTCTAAGCATTATCGGACACATTTTGGCACGACACACCACGGCACCGGCCCGACCATGGCGTCACGGTCCGAGTCTGCCCGACCTTAACCGAGATTTTCCGTTCCATTTTCCCGCTCCGTGTTGGGCGTTTCCCTATGCTGTATTCGTCCTTCCCAAAACCGAAATGACATCCTGATTTTTGTTCGCAAAAGAATGTAGATGTCATGTTACCATATCTAAAGGCTCTGGAACAAGGTTACTGTAAAGCTGGGTAGCCAGTGTGGAAGAGGTTACTCTCGCTGCAACAAAACCTGACAACGACGGGCTCCAAAGGGCCCTCTACTGCCCCATACTACGGGTGCTGAGCGCTGAGCGCTGAAACCTAAACCAGTCCAATAGTTGCTTTTTGACAGATCCCTAGGTAGTCTTCTTCGGGCGGTGCAGGCTTGTTGCAACGGAGTCCAGAGAAGATCAATCACGAAAGACGGGCGGTGATCTGAAGATATTCGCGTCGAGTACATGACAACACATTGGAAGGGCCAACATCAATATGCGGCGTCGTATTGCGCACGCAAGACTGATACAGACCGATGCTTGGTCGGATTTAATGGTCCCCACCCCTTTGTATATTTATCTAGGTAACAGGACCTACGACTACCTCTTTGGTCTTGCTGAACGTTGCGATGACATCGTCAGAAATACCAGACTCGCGCTGACAATTTCCGGGGGCGTAAGTGCGAGCCACTAACCTGCGATAAGCGCCGAGACAAAGAGCACGATCGTAATCATTTTTACTGTACCTGAGAGAGGCTTATATCTGGAAACGGTCTGCGACATTCCGTATCGTGAGCGACCCTCAAGATCGAAGACAGGCTGTATGGATACCCACCCGTGTCGAAGATTTCGAGAAAGTGGAGAGTTGTGTTGCCAGTATTCTCAAGGTAATGACCTACATCGACAATATAAAAAGTAAGCTCCTCGGAGGAACAGCTGTACCGTCGATTCTGGTGACGTACCGAAGCCTGCGGGCACATAACCGACATCTCCACCTTGATAGTCATACGTGCGGGCATTGGAGTCAGCAGCGAAGATTGTCATGCGGCCATTGCCTTCCCTAATCAACTAGGATCAGTATCAAAATAATACCCAGGCAATTTGAAGGCGTTTCGTTACAGAACATAAAGCCATTCGTCTTGTGTGGGTGCCACTATACACCATTGCCGAGATAAGCGCCACTACACAGCCAAAAAGAGCGCCGACACCCACGTGCAGCTCTCGGAGGGCCCCGGCTCGACAGTAACATCTGCCACTGCGATCCTCGTCGAAATCTTGAAGTTGTTGAATCAACGATCTTGACCGACCCCCCACTGAGCTTTGTGACATTGACTTTGGACAATGCGAAGGAGAACGGGTCGGGGACCTGTCCTTGGGGATCTGACGGTGCCGCATCGCTGGTCGGTGGTTCTAAACGAATGTCAAAAGGTGTCACATAGTCAAAGAATGGAGACGAATCAAGTATTAAAATACGTACCTGAGGGGAAAATATACAACTGACGCGAGGGAATGTTGTCGAAAGCGGAGATACTTTGCCGGAAGTTCTTTGCGATGACCTCCTTCGGAACATGGCTGAGCCAGTCTGTCACCTGAAGGACGTGACTCGTTACATCGCGGACACGCAATGCGATGGGATAGGCTCAACTTGAAATGAAGAGGCTGAGTTGAAATTGCCATCGGGAAACACCTGGAGGCGTGGAACTTTGAGGTTCAAAACTGGATAGGTGGCTATACGACAAACCAACAAGAATTCAGACCCGTCTGGATCATCCGCTGTTGCCTGCAAAGAATGCGGTATCCCAGGGGGAAAGTACCACAAATCGCCGGCATTCTATAAACAGAGTCTGGTAAGAAAAATAGACGATGACGTCAAGTTTACTTACGACGACAGCCACATAATTACGCCCATTTTGATCAACGGAGGTTATTTGGGTAGACCCCTACACAGCGCCATCGTGCGTGGGTCTATACGTCAACAGAAGAGAAGACGAGAATGCTTACACGAATCACGTAAGCCCACTAACACGATACTGTATCAGATAATTCAAGTCAACCAAGCACAGCGTAGTCCCCCACTCACCTCTGCAGTCTGATGCCAGTGAAGTTCACTATACAAAAAAACATAACAGCCAGGGAGAAATCGCACACCACTCAGGTGACTAACCGGATAGCGCCGGCCTCGAGACGCATGTTTACGCCAGCCATTTCTAAGGGTTCAGCATCAGTACGTCAGAGGAAACGTAATACAAAGGGCCGTACTAGTAGCAATAGGCATAACATCAACTTGAGGATCACATTCAGATCAAGTCGAACCTGCATCTCCGAGATGGCGACCGCTCACCGTTCTGTATTCTCGCCCAGCCACCAGTATAGAAATGGCTGCTACTCAGCGCAAAGGGCCACTTTGCATTTGGCCTGAGCGCCGCCGCGAATCAGCATACGTCCAGAGCACACAGACAGGGTATCATAGAACGCACACATCGCCACTGTCGGTGGAAGGGGGAGCGACAATGTCGGGGTTCTGTTGCTGAACTGGGATGTTCTGCGGCCCGAGGATCGCAGCACCGAGGCTACCTCGTATGGGTTCTGCGGGACCAGAAGTGCCTGGAGGATATGCTGGGTAGTTGGGATCATCGCTGGCCGGAGGAACAGTCGCGCTCGGAGGGCTTGGGACGGATGTCGTAGGTGAGCGCACGAAAATGTTAACCTCCTCTCGTGCCAAATTGTCGGTCGCAGAATCTCCCACCGGAGCACCACATGCTAACGCAGCTAGGTAAGCAAGGGCGTAGACGTATTTAATAGGAGGGACCATGGGTGATAAGCTGTGGCCTCACTGCACTTCTTTGATCCCGTCTGACCGCTTTATATGTAAGATTATATTGGCCATGCCACCAGTTGATGGGAAGGATAGCTTGTGAGCAAAAAAGCAAAAAAAGGGCAAAAGGGGGATATTCGGCGGCCTACGCAAAGATTTCTATGCGTAATCAGCGCGGCCAGACTTGCCACATGTGTGCCGAAGAGGAAAGGAAGCCCCAGGTACCGCACTTGTGGAAAAAGAGTAACAGAGTCCGATAGATTCCAAATAATCCATCATAGTCACGTAATCGCGCCAATATCGCCGCCACCCGAGGCCTGAGGTGAAGGGCCCCACTTGGGCGGCAGGACAGGGCTGTGTTTGGTACAGGGGGGCCCTCCCACGGGCCGCGGAAATAGTACAACACTTCCGTTCAAGACGCAATTCTTACTGTAAAGTCAATTGGCGAACTTAAGCGGAGAACTATAAAGCACATTGGGATCAAACTTTGCCCTATTGACAAGTGGGTAGCTGAACCTCGGAGGATCAGGCGATAAAATAACGTAATGTCCAGCAGGGTGAAAACCACACTTCCTATGAATCAGCCGCATAACCAGCGATTGAACTTCAAATCAGTCGTCGGCGCACCCGTTGATCTTCCTCAAATCTTAGTTGCTTGCCTCGGAAAGCTCTAAACACGACCGTGAGGACTGACTTGCGGAGATCGTAATGAGAATAAGTGGTAGTAAGTGGGCCGGCAGTCGCCGACCGAGTCGGAACTAACTCGGGACTGGTTCATCCGGTCGCAAACTAATTCTAGTTCAATAATTCTACTACTTCTACGCTAAGAGTAGATTGTTGGTAAAGGGAGGTGGTACGTGAGCAAGTAACATGACAGGTGTCCAGATCTGCCATCTATAAGCCGGTGTCAATCGTCTCCTTGGGGCTTCATCCAACACCTTTTCCGGGTGCTGAGCTCTCCAGTTCTCCAGACCCTTCTCGAAGCAAGCATTGTTGAGCCCCTCTTGAACCAATTGGAACGTGACACCTTGTCGAAGCAAAGTAACAGACGCATCAGCTGGCGGACGGCTACTTACTGTAAGCGATTACCCACCTAATGACTTGACCTCTTTATTCCGCAGTTCGTCGTCGAAAAATAACTATGGAATAAACAACATAAAAAAGTAAAGAAATCAATGAGCTAGTCAGCTCACCATCTCAGAATATGGTATCCCTGTCTTCTTGTGAAGCTGTTTGAAGTGTGCTATCTTGGAGCCTAGTACACGCCGCAAATTGGGTTGAACATCAGCGACAAAGGCGAAGAGACTTGAGCAACGAAGTCAACGTACCGGGGTATATCTCTAGCTGATCAAAAAACTTGATAGCAAGCATGACTGGTGAGCTAACATCCCCTGCCTTCGGAGGTAAAAGCAATAGCGAGAGAGCTTCGCGAGCACTTCATCGACTGGTCAATGAACAACGTCTCTGAACACCTTCGACCACTCACAGAGCAGTTGCGGTCGTTCTGGAACACGCAGCTATTACGACACCGGTCGAACGCAACTGATGCAAAATCTGTGGGACATCGTGGTAGAAGGAAACCGTGTCCCCGAATCTAACAGGTCCAGCTCAAAAAGACCCAGTCCTCACAAAAGGGCATAACACGACGTACCTGTCATGGACCTCATTCAGTGTGTCTCCATCACGCTCAAGAGATGCTACGGCCATAAACCAAAAGTTTAGCGGAACCGGCTTCAAGTTGGCCACCGGCCACTGGCACTGAACGACACATACAACCAACGTGGGTATCGATCCACAACGGCCAAAGTGTATAACTGGGTATGTAAGCTACTAGTCAAGTTCAAAATTCGGGAACGCACTCCAAGTCAAAAGCAATGAGCTTCGGGAATCGACTGTTCATTGGCGTTGTCAACTTGTCGGGTGTCGCAGTCTTCGAGCTCGAGTCACAGAGTCAGTTGCAAAACCAATGTCCCGGCCCGGCCGGAACAATGTGATCCGAGATCCGGGACGCCTAAACACACACATGAACACACATATGCGCACATCCCCAACACGATTCCCTGGCCCGGTGATCGCAGTCGTCTGAAATTCTGAGCACCACGCTAATCGGCCTAATCATTCAGTTCATTATCCCACACTCACAGCGCCGCAAATTCCCTTCACACAGCATAGTCTGTACTTTATATTCAGGACAACTACTAGAGGAGCGCCATTGTCTCGTCTCAGTGACCATGAGAGGGAAAGTGAAATGAACTAATACGAAAGGTCCCCAGATTCCCTTCAGACGCAACTAAAGTATTATCCACCGCGATAAAGATAAGAAAGGATCCGGTAGAAATGGGGTCAAATGATAAGTACGAGCTACCCCCAGTGACATGACGACGAACGACGGACCTTTTTTCGACTCGGAAGCGAGTCACGAGAGAAAATATGCAATAGTTTTACCATCCAGCGTGCCTCTGATTTGAAGTCTCCCGACCCGCTTCCTCGACCGCCAATTACCGGCCACCGGCGTTCCTCTTCCGCTTACGCGAACGCAAACGCATAGGGAGCACATCATCCCCGCCCTCCATCGGTCTAGCGCGCGTCCATGTTTGCTTGCATAAGTTTCTTCTTATCCTGTCCTTCATCTTCGTTGTCGTCATCTTGATCTGTTACGTGGGGTGGGTGGGCCGAGCGACCTGGTTTCTCGGGCATCGCGCCAGGCGCGGAGACGCCGACCGGATACGGATGCCACCAAGTCGGCTGTGTACAAGAATGGGGAGAATATCGCGCGGTGAGACGAGGACAAGCGTTGCATTGCGGCCCGTGGGCCTGCGCATACGGACCGTTCCGATTTGATTGTCCTTGCGCATGACTTTTGTTGAAATGTTTCTCTTTGAGTCGAGAAAAGCCCAAAGTAATCGCGTTGGCGTCGAAATCCGAGTTGAAGAGAGCTGCAGGGGAGAGGAAGGTCCGTGTGAGGTGGGCTTCGAGCGCGGCGTGGGCAGGGTCGTACAGTACACGATCAGGCGAAGGTCGCTAGAGCCGAGGACCGCTGATGCTGAGTGGAATGTGGTGATGACGCGTGCGCAAAGGAGTGGCAAGGTCGAGAGGGAGAGTGAGTCGGTGGAGAATTGACTGGCGCTAAGTGAAGCCGTCATATGTAACTGATGGTGGTGGTGGTGGTAACCGCTGCGGTGATAATGATTAAAAAATGGCTCTGGAAGTGACGAAGACTAACGCTAGGGTGTAGAGAAGTCGCTAGAGCTTGCGCTAGAGGTCACAAAAGGAAGCCGACGACGACGACGACGACGACGGCTACCACAAACTCAGCATGAAGATACAAAAGAAAACGCATAGCCAACACCCCACAGAGAAGGATGTTGAGCCATGCTTGTGTTGGAGAGCATTGTATCTAAGGCCAAGACTGTTGAAGCCTCAAGGCCTCAACGTCCTCAACTTGAAGACGGACGAACGTTGTAACTTACTGTAACTGAACCCAAACAAACAATGACCGGTGACCCTCGACCACGTGACAATCACAAACATGAGCGCATGAGCGCTCGCTGGGAAACCCTCTTCTCGTTCTCCCCGCGAATAAGTTACACGCTCCTTTTCTTGCCGCCAGGAAATACATTTCTACGTCCAAGATATTGCCTCTTAAGTGAGCTCATATGTGTCACCTGACTCACCTCTTCGCGTAAAACTACCTGAGTGAGGCACGGGCTTCTCTGACTACTCTCTAGGTTTCCTATGTTCACCTCTACGTTTCCCCCGCCGATCCTGCCGCATATCTTCTAATTCTTCTCCTAATTTACCTCTGATGGCCATAGTCGATGGCGGAATTAACGGATGTCCAAATGGTACAGAACAAATTCGCATATGTTTACAGGTTGGGAAAAAAAGAGGAACGATCAGTGTCGGCGCAGCCATTGCGAAGGGTCTAGGAATCGTACGGAGGAGTTGAGCATGAGCATGCAAATTGTGGCGGTACACGTAGGATTGCGTTAAATCGCTCTTCAAATCATGCTCGAGTGCTGCGATGGCAGGGATCAGCACATGTTTATGCCTGTATTAGGTGCAAAACAGTAGATCATGAAGAGATGCCCTACAGACATCGCACACGAGACTGACGACTTTGTGCCTGTCCGCTTCTCCACCGTTCATCCTAGCGTCGAGCTTGAGCACAGTTCATTCGTCACGCCGGAGCGGGAAACCGGCGAAACTACGTAACCCATGACTTGACCGTTCTCCGTCAACAAGAATAAAATGGTCAGCCTCACTCCGTATACCACCCTTTTTTCTCCCCGAGAGAAACACGGACATTTCGCGTCCCTTTCAGGCTTGAGGCAAAGGCCTAAGCCAGTACCTAAGGCCCAGGACTCAAGTGCTCAAGTGCTCAAGTATGCAACACAGTCTCAAGAACCTGTTTGTTGTAACAACGCCAGATTTTGTCTTTTCTGTTATTACTGAACGTTGAACGTCAAACCACAAATCAACACATTAATTCAGGTTGTCCTCCAGCAAACCAATTCCCATTTTAAAGACAAAAACCAGTTACATGCAAGAGGTATCCATCTAACTCGAAGTTGTGCCGTCTCTAATGAAGGCCAAAATCGAAGTGCCAGTCAGACACTGCATCTGAGTCATAAATGGATCTCGTCGAACCTTGTTCTGTCTGCGCCATGCACCCGGAGAAAATCTGCAACCTCTCGATGTCCAAATGCCAGGGATGATTGGTATGGTATTTGACCATAGCTATTCAATGCATGTACGTCCGCGCCACGTTCAAGTAACAGCTTCACAGTCCCGAGCTGTCCATATTCAGCTGAGAGGTGCATCGGAGTGTTATGGTTCCGTTGCCTTGCGTTCACGTTTGCGCCATGATCAAGAAGCACCTGCGTAACTTCGAGGTGTCCATCTTGTGACGCCATGTGCAGTGGTGTCCACCCCCACATATCATGTGATTCTACCTCCGCGCCGCGCTCGATGAGCAAGCGCACGACATCGACGTTCCCCGAGCACACTGCTTTCTCCAATGGAGACCAGTCATATGCATCGCGGGCGTTGATATCTACTCCACGCTCGAGTAACGACTTCACGACGTCAGTGTTCCCCTCTTTCGCGGCAGCGTGCAACGAAGTATTTCCCTTAATCTTCCCATCTTCATCGGCGCCGTACTGGGCTGTGTCCAATGTAGTCGACCGTATCTTGTTTCGAATATTCGCATCTGCTTTGTACTCAGCAATGAACTTCGCAACTTCAGCTTCGCCATTCTCCGATGCCAATTCAGCTGCAGTTTTATTGGCCTTGTTGAGCACTTCGACATCCGCACCCCGCCGAAGTAACAGCTTTACAACTCCGAGGTGTCCATTTTTCGATGCAGCGTGCAACAGAGTACAGCCGTTACTGTCTGCATTTTGTAGATTTGCTACGTGGTCGATCAGGAGACGGGCGATCACAACTTTCCCATTTTTTACTGCTTGAAAAAGAGGAGTTTCTTGTTTGTCATTGAAAACGTCGACACTTGCGCCACGCTGGACCAGTAACTCGGCGATCTTGAGGTGGCCGTTGGCTGCTGCTAGATGTAACGGGCTCCAGAGGTCATTGCACTGGATGTTCGCATCCATACCATGGTCTAATAACAGCCGCGCCATGTCCAGATGTCCATTTTCTGAGGCGAAGTGTAATGTGGCCCATCCTTGGTTGTCCCGCGCATTAATGTTGGCCCCTCGCTCGATGAGGAAGCGACCGACTTCGACTTTCCCCTCGCTCGATGCCAAGGCCAACGGGGTCTTTCGGGTCCCGCTCTGAATATCGACGGCGACGCCAGTATTGATTAACAGTTGCATGACGTCGAGGTATCCGTTTTGCGTTGCGATGTGTAGTGGGTTCCAACCGCTGTTGTCCTTAGCGTGGATATCAGCGCCATGCTCGATTAGGAAACGAACAACGTCGAGTTTGCCACTGCTGGATGCCAGGTACAATGGTGTCTGTCCGCTTCCATTCCGAATGTCGACATCGATGCCACACTCTAGCAAGAACTTCGCGATGTGGAGATGTCCAGAAGACGACGCCTTGTGAAGTGGAGACCCGGCTTTGTTATCCCTGGCAGACACGGCTGCGCCACTCCCAATTAAGAAGCGTGCGATGTCGAGGGACCCGAACCTTGCGGCGCGGCCCAAGGGAGTCTCCTCCTCGTCACTCCGGCTGTCGACAATTGCACCCCGCTTGACCAGTAACTTTGCGATGTCGAGGTGCCTGCCATCTGACGCGAAGTGCAATGGTGTCATGAGATATTCTTCGTGTACATTTAGATCGGAGCCGTGGTCTATCAATAACCGTGCAATGTCAAGATACCCATTTCGTGATGCGAGGTGCAGGGGAGTCCAACGTGATGCATCGCATGCATTTACATCGGAGCCACGGTCTATCAACAACCGTGCGATGTCAAAGTGTCCATAGCGTGATGCTAAATGCAATGCTGTCTCTTGAATCTCATTTCCATTATCGAGACTTGCGTCAGATTCAAGTAACAGCTCCGCAATGTCGCGATATCCACTCCGTGCTGCCGCGTGCAGTGGGGTCAAACCGTCATCATCGGTGACACTCACATCCGCACCAGAATTCAGGAGGAGCCGCGCAATCTCGAGTGATGATTTCGCCATGACGTTTCCGCCCTGTGATACCCTGTGAAGCGGAGCCCGGCCACGATCGTCACGAGAGTTGGAATCTGCACCATTTTTGAGGAGCAGCGATGCTACTTCTAAATGTCCCTTGACAGAGGCGGCATGTAAGGGTGTCATGTGAGAACCACCCCTGCAATTAACGTCCCAAGAATAGGAAGCGATCAGGTGCTCCACGAGACCACCGAATCCGCACAGAGCGGCATAATAAAGTGGCACGGCCTCCGGTCGCGTCGGGCGAATCGAGGACATGGGCTCTATCCAACTTCGGTCGATGTCATATAGCCAGACCCATGCCGCAAAATATGGTTTTTCAGGATCAAACAGATGTTCCATGATCTTCTGAATATGCGATGACACGTTCCTACACTGAGCATGGTCGATCCAGTGTCGAGCGGCATACGGGGCGAGGGGAAAGTGACCTATGGTATCTTTGTCGATTTTGTCATCAAGTTGGAGGAGGACACTAAGGCTAGAGTTTGCAAGGATGGTATGCGCAGGTTCGGGGAGAATGTGATAGTATGAAAGACGTCCTTCAGCGGTCGCGAGTCGCTCCGATGTCAAGAACTCCTTGATGGAGAAATGCGAGAATTGTACCACTTGGTAGCCTCCCCTATCGACGATGGTGATGAGACTAGAACATACAGACATAACCGCTTCATGTGAGTTTTCTGGACGCCAAGCCGGGTCAAATGTAGGGGGCGCTGCCTCGTCGAACTGCACTGCTAGAATCTCCGCGAGTTCTTCGACACGAAGAGGGCGAATAGACACCGTGAGACACTGGAAGAGTCGTTGTGCATATTCTCGCTTTTCCCCATCAATGCCTAACAGAGTACGGCCATATGTTTCATCCAACGTCTCCGGCAAGTCATTCAGGACTTTCCGAATACTCGCAGGGAGAGTGCGACACAGTCGATCAACCTGGCAGACCACCCATCTAAACCTACAAGATCGAGTAAGCGTCTATTGCGAAGCCTAAAATAGGAGACGAGGTATGAAATGACTTACATGCCATCCGCCTTGTCGGACAGCGTATCGACGACAAGTTGCTTGTCTTCCTCTTTCCATCTCCGCATGCTCCGGTCTGAACGGACAACAAACTTGATGTACTTGATTATGTCCTCCTTTTGCCCGCTCTCGTCATGAAGAGAAATCTTGAGAGATGTCAACGGCTCGAGTACCGTTCGGATATCCATTTCTGGCCGGCTAGCCACACATAGATGTAGATTCGGAAGTTCCAATCCAACAAACTCTTCAACCAGCTCTAGGACCTCCTCGCGGGCGGACGGCCTTCCCGGGAAATTGGGGCATTCGTCCACACCGTCGATGATGATATAAATTGGAGCTTGCCCTTGTAGACTTAGCATGTCCGTCATACAACTTTTGAGCTCGTCAATATCGGGCTTTCGTATACCGCGAGTATAGCGTGAATATAGCTGGGAGAGGATGTTGTAACACGAATCCGATTCTGCAGAGAGCTGAGAAATAAGGGAAGAAACAAGGCCATAACAATTTTGCTTCTTGTCATCTCGAAAATCAAAATAATAGTAGGCCATCGTGGCCAATCCGGCTGCATGCATGCCCTCGATGTCCTGAATGATTGCGGATCTAATAGACACCATAAATAATTTCGAAAGAAACCCATAAATTCACCACATACAGAAGTGTACTTTTTCCTGCTCCCGCTTTGAGATCAACAGGTTATTAGTGCAAGGCAATCCCGTTGGAGGTTCGAAATACATACGTTTACCATGAATCCACAAGAAAGACCCACTCGCTTTCCATTCTGCTAGTGCACTGCTCTCGAAGAACCATGCTGCGCTTCCACTAAGCCGTGCTTTCCGGACGAAGCTGTGATTCATCGATGGGTCAGGCGGAGAGAGCCAGTGTTGTACGTCCCATCGTAGCTGGTCACCTACAACGTAGCGTCAGTCTTGGAAACAAAAGGTTGAATAAAAATAACAAACGGTTCATCTTATTCATCTCGTTTAACCTTTGGTGAAGAGCGACTACGAACACAGGTCAGTACAGGGGATCCTTGTTCCGCGCGAGACACATACCCAGATCCTGCCTAATGAATTCCGTTGACGCCTTGCCATCTAAGGGGACAAGTGCTCAGAATAATATTTCGCAAGCATTAAACCCACCATTACGCCACGCACCTTCCAGAACTACCTTCATGTTGCCTACAAGACCATGAACAATGCCCAATGTTTGTGCGACAGTCATCCGAGCCTCGTCCTGAGTCAATCGGTCTAACTTCTGCAGAACGGCCTCAACCTCGCTCTCCCCCAACAGTTTCTTGGCGAACTTCTCTATAACACATTGAGCCATGGGAGATGTATACGTAGTGATACACTTACTGAACCGTCCAACTTTGATCTGCTTCGTCACCAGGGCAAGCACTGAAAGTACTTCGACCATAATTCTGACGATAATATCGGTCATCATCGAGGTGGGTGGGATCGTTACATATATCTCGAGACGCTTGAGGAAACTGCCCAAGCAGTCAAAGAGCTCAAGAAGAGCGTCGTAACTCGAGGTGACCCCACTGGCAGCCTGGGAAGTCTTACGTCACAGGGGACCCGGTTGAAAAACATGTTCAAGGGACGTACAGCGAGGAGAACATCGATGCTCGTGAGTACGGCCTTTGCTGGTGAGAACGGGATCTGACGAGGACGTTAAAAGATCCACACGGCGTTACGTAACGCTCAATGGGCTCACCGCCTCGCCAAGAATCCCCGAGAATGCTTGAAGGACCTTCACCGCCGGGCTGAGACAGTTGATCAGTCTCCGATTGCCATCGCGATATTCTT
This sequence comes from Russula vinacea, assembly GCA_022376525.1. Lineage (NCBI taxonomy): Eukaryota > Fungi > Basidiomycota > Agaricomycetes > Russulales > Russulaceae > Russula > Russula vinacea. The sequence goes on from WTXL01000073.1 coordinate 89,025, forward strand.
TAAAAGCCTTCTCTCGTTCTTGAAACAGTTGGAGGATAGCCTCTGAAGAATTTGACCGTTCGAGCGTTGCAGAAAAAGAACTCTTAGAGAGGTCTATTCCAGTTGTTTCGGCGTAATCAGCCAAGGCGGCATCGATGATGGATTTGATGTTAGATGTGGAGGATGTTTCTTGTCCAGACGACATGAAAATGACAGATCGCTTGCGTTCTTCTGATAGTGGATAGGTGGAAAAGGATGAATAGGGCTCAGGTTACGAACTGATAGGGGAGACGATGCAAGGGTTGTGGGCCCCACGAGGCAAGACATTGGTGCACGTGCACGTGACCCGGCACCCGCATGTGAGCGTGGGAGTTACGGGCTCCAGGCCGGCTCTGCCACCGTGAAGGAGGCACTCAGCACCAAGCTCAGCACTCACGATCGCCAATTAACCGAGGTTAATCGATTCACTGAAATATCACACCGCCATCTGGAATAGAGCAATAACTACGCCTACATGCAACGCGTACTTACAACTCACCGTCACACCAAATCTTTTTTCGCGAACATCCTTTACCAAACTCTCCGATTTTCTTGCCGATTTTACAGACATTACAGAAACAACCAACTCATACATCCAATGTCAAATTCAGGTTCCGTTGAAATAAGCGCGTTATGTCATTCACAACACGGAGAACTAGGTGCGTTGCACACATACCTCCCCCTCGTAAGTCCTCTCGCAGCGCTTCGCATGCGTCTGCAGTGCAGGCCAAGAAAACAGCTCATCAAGCCTCTGCACCGCGATACTCACGCTGCGCGGAATGTGCCTGATAAGCGCGATACCAAGCCACCACTGTCTTCGACAGCTGATCTTCCGGCACGTCCCCAGACGGACGGCGCAGTAGAACGACAGGGCGCACCGGCGCCGGGGCGAGCATTCGGCTGGGAGTACGTACGGTTGGGCGGTGGTGCAGCTCTTCCCTGTCGCAAGGTATAACGAGCCTTCCAGTTGGGGTGAGTGGGTGGGGCCAGTGTCTTGGACGCAGCTGAGACTGCTGCCGGGAAAGAGGATACGTTTTTGGTCGAGGGACAATGTCCGAGCGGGCCTGCGGGACAATCTTTGGTCGTACTGGGGGTCGAGGGCGGTTGGTCGCGGAACAGAGGGGTAAGTTTGTCGACCCGCGGATGCTCGAGCAGCCAGACTTGGGCTGGGTAGCTGCATCGCGGCCAGGTGAGGCGTGACGTATATTTTATATCTGCAATCTGTTGGCATGAAGAGATCAGTGAAGTTGTATTACCACCTGAAAAGCACGCACAGGGTACGATTTCGGTGTGGTTAAAGCATTCGCACGTCCCCAAACGGGCAGGCACCCTGGAATCCTGGATGTAACCCCAACAGGGGACGGTTTTGCTGTCGAGCGAATGGCGAATCCCGTTTCAGACTCAGCTGTGGTCCAGCTTGTCAAGTAGAACAGACTTGTTGCCTCCGAGTATCGACGAGCCAGGCGTTGATCCACTTGATCGACCCGACGTACGTTCTGATGATGGGAATTATTTCAGCTCAGGATCATAAATGCTACCCCAGATCCTATTTGAGTTACTTATCACCATAGAGAACGGCTGCGTAGGAGACTCACCAATCCTATTCGTCGCCCAGAGGACACCAGCCTTGGACCTTAGTTCAGCGTTACTTACCTGCGGCGAAGTCTTGTATGCCATATCTTCTTTTTTAGAAGACGCTTGCGGATGTTCGGACACACGACCAGAGCTAGAGTAACTAGTTTGGGTTCTTGATGCACGTGTCAGGGTGCTGCCGTGCGGCCTCGTGAGCCTGCCTATCCTTACTGCTAGAGGTCGTTCGAATTTTGATTGCCATCGTGCCCCCGCGACTCGGACAGATGACTTTAAAATTTTCTTCTTGAGTTGAGAGGATCTCAGGGTCATAAATTCGTCAAGCAAATGTTAAAAACGTGGATGGAACCGAAAAAAGCAGGTGAGCGTTGTATGTAATTGACATGGCCTAGCGCCTGACGAAACTTGGAAAACTTAATGGCAGTTTTCGCACCGCGTGGGTTGCTAGCCATCCACAGAATCGCGTCACGTGGCAAAAGACGAAGAGAAAAATACAGGCACACCTTGAGAGTTGAGACATCCGTTTGAAAAACAACCAGTGATAATCCTGAGCCTGATAATAGCGGGAATAGATTGTGCCTACATGCGCCTGTCCGAAGTGCCGTTCCACGATACGAATAAGGTAAAAGAAGAAGACCTGAAGGAATGTCCAGAAGAAAAACACGTAGTCAATAACATTTCTACTCGCATAGCAGGTCCTGACACGGCCCGTAGCTGAGGGAGCGTAGAGCGATGCAGGGATCGTGTGCGTGTGTCCCTGGAAGGAGTATTTTGAGGCGGAGCACCTCGGCCATTTGCTCAGGAAAACCGTCAGAAACTGGAATTTGTGGGTTGCCCGAGGATGGAAAGAGGGATGGGAGGAGGGAGGGTCAGCAAATTCGTGAAGTAGGTGACCCCATGGGGAGCAGCAAAAGGCTCACCTGGCCAGTGCTGACGGACTTGGACAGAATGTCATCGTCTTACAATGGCAACTTATGATCAATCTTCATGATCACTGAGATCTCACGACTCACGAGTTGGAAATTAGCACGTCCCGACGAACAATCGGTGCCACAAGTGCAAGCCAGGAGCGTGGAGGAGGCGGTATATTTCCTCTGGCTAAAGTTCGTAGCCAAGACGGCATAGCTCGAACATCGATACGGGGTTACGTAAAGGAAAATCTGCTGCCCATCAAGCGACGTTTATTGCTACAGTATGCCTGATTTCGTACTTTCCTGTTATTGTACAGTTTCGGATTGTCCGGCACCAAATGAAATTATATTCTAGACACGATAATTACAAGCCCTGTTCTCCTAAGTGCTAAACTCGAAGTGCCAGTCAGAGATCATCGCATTTGAAACAAATGAATCTCGTCGAACCTTGCTCTGCTGCCTACAACTCTGGAGGCGGGAAGCGAGTCGACAGGTAAGTACTAAGGATATCCTTCTTAGTGCGTTTTTCGTACAATACAAAAAACGCACAAAGAAGGATCGACTTAGTACGAATCGTACACCTTCAATGCATCAAGAATCTCGTCAAACCTTGCTCTGCTACAACCCTGAAGCCGGGAGGCGAATGGATGGGTAAGTACTAAGTGGATCCTTCTTGGTGTGTTTTTCGAACCATACGAAAAACGCACAAAGAAGGATCTACTTGAGTACGACTCGTATCCCTTCAATGTATTAGTTTGAAATTGGAGGAGGTGGTGTGGTGAGAGTGAGACATATGGGCGAAAGCAAGGAGTTTGGAATGTCATGATGATGGCGGTCGAAGTCGAATAGCTGACTGAAAATTTTTTGAAGCGCCGCTGACTGAATTACGTCCGATTTGGTCTTACAACGGTTTTTATCTAGCTCGCAATGCATCACACTCACACTCTGTAGCTTGAATACTGGAGCTGCGCTTGGAAAGCCAATCCCGTCCCCTCTCGTCCCCTAATCAACAGCAGACCCCGCCATCAGGCCCGATCACTGGCACAAGACGAAACACGGCCTGAGCTTGTACCACCGCATCGCGGAGCTCTGATACTTGGTTGAGACCGCTCCCCAGCCTCCTGTTGAGGGTGACGGTCTCCTTCAAGGACTACGGGGAGGCACCTGAGGCTCCGGGAACGAAGCCCCATGACTTTGGACATCACTATGGTGCGTCAGTCCCCAACCACTCGTCTTCATCGCCACAGGCGACGTCGAGACCTTCAACCTTGGGCTTTAGCGCTCGCACACCGCTCCTGGGCTTTGGTTCCCCCCATCCACTGCTCCTCCCAATCCTGCCCTGGTCACCGAGTGACAATATCCTGTTTAATTTCCGGACAAAGAGGGGCACAACTCCCACCAGCCAGGACATCCAGTTCTGGGTATATGACCGGGTCATGAAGGATCGCCCTACAAAAGATTGAAGCTCAATACGGCAGATATCGCACCATGTGTTCGAAGTCACGAACGCGCCTGAAATACAGACTAGCCACTGCCCTCACTAGCCTCGAAGAGCGTTCCTCTACCGGCGTACTATAGCTTAGTGTATCATGACGGTTGGATAGACAGCTGGTCACTTGCTGTAAGTACGCAATCGAGAAAACCTAATCTACGACTACATTTCCTCCATTCGACGTGACATGCAATCAGACAAAGGAGATTAAATCACAATGATGTCAAAAAAAAGAACCAGCGCAAAGGAAAATAGTGAGCGGTAAGGAGACGACACGAAACAAATAGCTTTAATGGGAAAGATGGAGGAAGCCATAAAAGTCAGTCTTGTGACTCGTGTCCTTCTTCGAGTTGCCCCAGCGAGAAACTGCTATAGGGTGACCGGTGGCCTGTCGCGTGGCAATAAACTGCTGAATGCATGCCTGGACAGTCCCCGATGGCTGGGGCTCTAAGAAAATATTCTGGAGGGTGGGCAAGACTTCTGTCGATCTGCCCCGAGCGAGCTCTTGCAGGGCAGGCATGATACGTGACGCAATTTTCTCGGATAGGTAGAGGTTCTTCACGGCTGTAAATGGTTGTAATAGTTCCAGCCATAGTGCGTTCTCGATGTTGTCTTGCCAAACCGGTTGCGAATCTGGGAGCTCGTAGACGTAGAGGTCCTCCAACGTCGAAAGGGGAGGCAGGCACAAGGTACAGACCTGTTCCATGGACGAAACTTGCCAATCCAACTCCATGCATGGGATTTTCACACTGAGCTTTCCGTCGCCATATGTTTGTGATGAGAGCTTGATGCTTGCAGCGCCATCCTCAAAAACAACACGGGCTTTCAAGTTTTCGGATGTTCCCAACGTTGGCGTGCGGCTGATGAATTGGATGAGTTGTGGTGTGTCGAATACGATTTGATTGAGAAAGGTTATATACGACATGTCGAGTTCAGGGGTATCAATACGGGTCACGAAGTCTTCCAAGTACTCGGAGACCCCTTTGAACCGAAATAATATGAGAGCGGGGAGGACAGAACGAGTAAGGGGAGGCGGACGTCGGCTGGCCTGGTCAGGGTAAGATCGAGGGGATTTGAATTCAAGCCAAAGGTTCTCGAGACTAGTTAGGGTGGAGAGGGCAGTGACCATCGCCTCGGGTGAAATGTACCCGGAATGAGGAATATCCACAAGGTAAAGTCTGACGAGGTGAGTTGCGGACAAAAGTAGTTTCGGTAAACCCAGAAATGGAATGCGATACAACGACAGGCCTTCCAGACGTGGGGCGGATCCACCCAAAAACGAATCGGGAATGACTGACATCGTTCCAACATCATCCGAATAGAGTAACAGATCTGTCAGTTCCGGAAATGGTACCTGCATCGCCGCCAAAGTCTTTTCCAAATCCGAATTATTGAGGGTAAAGAGGTCGACTTTAACCACGCGATCGCTGCGCTCGAGAACCGCACTGATGTCGCCCGCGGCTTCTTCTCCCTTTGTCATTGCACCCAATGAAAATAGGCAAGGGCGGCCAGACATCCAGCGTGTCCCTTGCAGGTGTTGTCGGTGAACACACAAGTCGCAATTTCAGGCGACGTGGTGATCCAAAAACAAGTCTTCTCCATCGCCGACACACGTGCACGAGTGTTTGCCATTTCTCCATTGGTTTTTTGTAAAAATCCCGTTCTTCCAAATTTTCATTCACATAGACGTCGAATGTTTCTAGTAGGACGTCATCGGGAAGCATGTCGATTGATATTATCCGGCCTACATCGCATTGAGTCAGTAAGAAGTCGTTGCGAGATATAGGACAGAGGACGTACGTTGGCGTCGGTTGCAAGCCGAGCAACGTACATAGTTTTCTTCCATCAAAGAACCTTCCGAACTGCAATCGATAAGGATTGATGGTTGGCTAGGAAATGATGGAGGGTGGAGAGCGGTACTGGAGTATGGTAGGGAGACTTCATGATGGACACGCTTCTGGGCGGGGCTGTTTGGGATTTGTTAGTTACTTGATCGATTCAATGGGTGATTTTCGCTTGACATACCGCTGAGAGCTCATTGGTGGTTGACTCGGCGTCGGGGGAGGGGGATGGAACCGGTTGCCTCACAGTAGGGTTACAATTTTATACGACGCTCAAGTGACAAGCGCTCAAGCCAAGGCAGATGTACAGCCCATGGACGTGCCACTGGCAGCTCTCTGCGGACCCTTTCCGCCTTGAATGCAGCCTGTGCGCACCGTTTGTCACTGCCACTGCCACTGCCACCTCCTCAGCGTAGACTTGCCACTGACTTGCCAGGGCCTAACCGGCGAACACTGTAGCACACCCGCCGTGCTCAACTACTCCCAATGCCGCTCCGAGCGCGTCCCGAGAGCGAACTGCCAGTGAACGGATCGGGACTCGGATGTCTATCTGTACGAGAAGAGATTATGGCGTTCGACATTTACTATAATAATATGGCAACACATTTTGCATCAAGTCCTCCAGGGCACTTAGATCCGCCAATTTGTGCCAAATGGCGTGGTGCTACGCGACCCATTGTTCTTCATTAGCGATCAGGAATGAGGCTGGGTGCACCGAAATTGCTGTACTTTGGGTAGTACAGCATTGACCTGTACCGCAGAGGAATGCCCTCATGGCAAGGGCGCGAGGCCGGCGATTGAATATGCAGCGCGGGCACCGTACAACACTCTGCAAGTACTGCTTTTGTTCGTGCGGGATTGACACCCCGTGGCCACGCTTTTCAGGGTCTCCGTCCCTGATGAGAGGAGTTGGGTTTCGATGACTTGCCGATTTCCCGTGAACAAGTCGCGGGTCAGGCGGGTCAGGCCCAGGCCGCCTACAGTTAGTGCGCACGCGCTTGGAGTCAAAGTAAGTGCGCGGTATGACGATGTATGCGTCGGTAAGGGCAAGGCTAAGGGTGCCCCGGAAGACGGGGCAGGGGTCCGCGCCAAGATCTGAGATCTCGCTGAGGCGAGAAAGAGCAACAACATTTCAGTACATTTCTTGTAACGACGACGCACGCGTTCTCTGTTAAACACACCACGCTTAATCTACACTAGGGTGCCCGAGGACGTGGCAGGGTCCGACCGGTGTAAAATAAATCTTATTCTTGAATCTGAACATGCGTCCGAGGGCTTATCCCACCTACTGTACGCTCCCCTCGATTCGGGTCAGGGTCCCAGTATGTAAGTACTGTACACGCGTACTAGGTCGATGCCGTTTGGTACCACAGACCACTGGCAATTGATCGAACGTGGGTTGAATCCGCGCGCGCGGAGTTGAGGGCGCGGGGCGTCAAAGCGGTATGATCGGTGTTGGTGGTTGAGCCATCGAGAGTTCTTGATGTTGTTGTTGAAGGCGAGCTGGAAGGTTGAGGTTGTACCCGGGGATAGACGAGGCGGCCAAGGATGCACGGAGGCGCTCCCGGAGGCATGTAAAGTGTTCAAACGTTCAAACTTGATCACTTAACATGTTGACATACGTCCAGGACCAGGACCACCTCCACATTCCCTCGCCGCACCCTCGATCCTAGGACGGACGTCTTCGCCTCCTTTCAGTCCACCTCGGTGGTGAGCCGCCGAAGCTGACTATATCCCTTCTTGATGCACATAAGTTAGCATGGTGCGGCAGGCCTAACGTCACGCTGCGCTGTCTCTAAGGACTAAAGTCGAAATGATGGTCAGACCTCGCGCTAGAGTCACAAAAAAGTATCTCATCGGACCTATGCTCCCGGAGTAAATTTGCAATCTCTCGGTTTCCTCTTCGCAACGACACTTGGTACGGTGTTTCGCCCTCGCCATTCAGTGCCTGGACATCCGCGCCACGTTCAAGCAACAGTTTCACAATCCCGAGGTGACCACTTCCAGCTGAGAAGTGTATCGGAGTCCAATATGTCTGCTGCCTCGCATTCAGGTTTGCGTTGTGATCGACGAGCATCCGTGAGACTTCAAGGTGGCCAGATCGTGATGCCTTGTGGAGCGGCGTCCACCCCCGCTTATCACGTGAATCCACCTCTGCGCCCCTCTCGATGAGCAAGCGCACGACATTGACGTGCCCCTTGTAAGCTGCTCTGTCTAACGGAGTCTCGTGTCTTGCATTGCGGGTGTTGATATCTATTCCCCGCTCGAGCAACGACTTCACGGCATCGATGTTCCCCTCTCCCGCCGCAGCGTGCAACGAAACTTGTCCCTCGTCCTTCCCATCTTCATCGGCGTTGTACTGAGTCGTGTCCAATGTAGTCGAGCGTATCTTGTTTCGAATCCCATCTGCTTTGTATTCTGCGATAAACTTCGCAACCTCGGCTTTGTCATTCTCCGATGCCAATTCAGCTGCAGTTTTATTAGCCTTGTTGAGAATGTTGATATCAGCTCCTCGCATAAGTAACAGCTTCACAACTCCCATGTGCCCACCATGCGACGCAGCGTGCAACGGAGTCCAACCATGGCTGTCCGCAAGATGCAGATTCGCTCCGTGGTCGATCATGAGACGAGCAACCGCGACTTTCCCCTTGTCTGCTGCTTGATAAAGTGGAGTTTCCTGCTTGTCATTGAGAACGTCGACACGTGCGCCACGCTGGACCAACAATTCGGTAATCTTGAGGTGGCCGTTGGCTGAGGCTAGATGTAACGGGCTCCAGAGGTCATCGCGCTGGGTGTCCGCATCAACGCCATGGTCTAGCAACAGTTGTGCCATGTCAAGATGACCATGCCGTGAGGCGAAGTGTAATGGTGCCCAGCCCTCGTTGGCCCGCACATGAATATCGGCCCCTTGCTCGATGAGAAAGCGCGCGACTTCCACTTTCCCCTTGCTCGACGCCAAGGCCAACGGGGTCTTCCGAGTCCCGTTCCGAACATCGACCGCCACGCCCGTTTTGATTAACATTCGCACCACCTCGAGGTGACCATTTTGTGATGCGACGTGCAGCGGATTCGAACCCTTATTGTCCTTGGTGTGGATATCCGAGCCATGCTCGATAAGGAAACCCGCGACGTCGAGTTTGCCACTGCTGGATGCGAGGTACAATGACGTCTGTTTGTATCCGTTCCGAATATCGACGTCGATGCCACACTCCAGCAGAACTTTCAGGGTTTGGAGATGCCCGAAGTACGATGCTGTGTGGAATGGGGTCCAACCTTTGTCATCCCGGACAGATACTGTCGCACCACTCTCGATCAGAAAGCGCGCGATTTCGACGAACCCATGCTCTGCAGCGCGGTCCAAGGCAGTCTCGCCCTTGTTGTTCTGGCTGTCAGCAAATGCACCTCGCTCGACCAGTAACTTTGCGATGTCGAGTTGGCCATTAGCTGCAGCTAGATGCAACGGTGTCCCGTGATCTGTTTCATATGCGTTTACATCAGCGCCCCGGTCCACGAAAAGCCGCGCGAGGCCAAGGTGTCCATATCGTGACGCATAATGTAGGGGAGTGCAGTGTCGTGTCTCGCGTGTGTTCACGTCAGAGCCACGGTCTAGCAACAGCCGTGCTATGTCGAGATGTCCACCTCGTGATGCCATGTGTAACGGAGTGAAGCCATTTTCGTCCCGGGAATTCATGTCTGAGCCCTGATCTATAAGGAAGCGTGAAACGTCAAGTTTCCCGTTACCACAGGCCAAGTGCAACGGTGTTTCTTGATACTTATTTCGAACATCGAGTCCTGCGCCAGATTCAAGTAACAGCTCCGCAATGTCACGATACCCAGATCGTGCTGCCGCGTGCAACGGGGTCCAGCCTTGATCGTCGGTGACATTCACGTCCGCACCAGAATTCACGAGGAGCCGCGCAATTTCGAGCGATGATTCGGCCATGACGAGCTGTCCGCCCTGCGATACCCTATGAAGCGGAGCCTTGCCCAGATGGTCACGAGAGTTACGATCCGCACCATTTTCGAGGAGTAGCGATGCCACTTCAAAATGTCCCTTATTTGAGGCCGCGTGTAAGGGCGTCATGTGAGAACCGCCCCTACTATTGACGTCCCGAAAATTGGAAGCGATCAAGTGCTCCACGACATCACGGAAACCGCACAAAGAGGCGTAATAAAGTGGCAAAGCCTCGGGCCGCGTTGGGTGGATATCGGACATCGGCTCTATCCAATCACGGTCGATGTCATATAGCCAGACCCATGCGGCAAAATGTTTCTTTCCAGGATCAAACAAACGCTCCATGACTTCCTGAATGTACGATGACACGTTCCTAAACTGGGCGTGGTCGACCCAGTGTCGAGCAGCATACGGGGCGAGGGGGAAGCGTCCTACAGAATTTCTGTCGATTTTGTCATCGAGTTCGAGGAGGACACTGAGACCAGCGTGTGCAAGAATGACATGCGCGGGTTCGGGGAGGACGTAATAGTATGAAAGATTCTCTTCAGCTGTCGCGAGTCGCTCCGAAGTTAAGAACTCCTTGACGGAGAAATGCGAGAATTGTACGACTTGGTGACCTCCCCTGTCGACAACGGTGATGAGACTTGAACATACGGATATCACCGCTTCTTCAGCGTTTTCTGGACTCCAAGCCGCGTTAAATGTAGGGGACGTTGCCTCGTCGAACTGAACTGCTAGGATCTCGGCGAGTTCTTCGACACGAAGAGGACGGATAGACGCTATAAGACATTGGAAAAGCCGTTGGGCATATTCTCGTTTCTCCTCATCGATACCGAGCAGCGTACGGCCATATGTTTCATCCAATGTCTTCGGCAAGTCATTCAAGACCCTTCGAATACTCGGAGGAAGAGTGCGGCGGAGCCTGTCAACCTGGCAGACAACCCACCGAAACCTATGAGGTCGTGTGAGCATTCATCGAGAAGTCTAAGACTGCGAGATGACTTACATGCCATCCGCTCTTTCTGATAGGGTATCGATGACAAGTTGCTTGTCCTCTTCCTTCCATCTCCGCATGCTCCGGTCTGAGCGAACAATAAACTTGATGTACTCGATTATGTCCCCCTTTTGCCCGCCCTCGTCGTGAAGAGAAAGTTTGAGAGAAGTCAATGGCTCGAGCACCATTCGGATATCCATCTCCGGCCGACTAGCCACACATAGATGTACATTCGGGAGGTTCAAATCAACTAGCTCTTCAACCAGCTCCAGGACCTCCTCACGGGCAGACGGTGTCCCCGACAAATTCGGGCATTCGTCCACGGCGTCGACGAGGATATAGGTGGGACCTTGTCCTGGCAGACTCAACATGTCCGTCATACATTTTTTGAGGGCGTCAATACCGGGCTTTCGTATACCGCGAGTATGGTCTGAATATAACTGGGAGAGGATGTTGTAACAAGAGTCCGATTCGGCAGAAAGTTGCGAGATGAGAGAAGAGAGGAGGCCATAACAGTCTTGCTTCTTGACGTCCCGAAAATCAAAATAATAGTACGCCATCGTGGCCAATCCGGTTGCATGCATGCCCTCGATGTCCTGAATAACTGCGGATCTGATAAACAGTATGAATAACCTTGAACAACCCCATCACGTTATCACATACAAAAGTGTGCTCTTCCCCGCCCCCGCTTTAAGATCAACAAGTTATTAGTACAAAGCGCTCGTTGGGGGTTCGAAAAACATACGTTTACCATAAATCCACAAGAGCGACCCTCTTGCTTTCCATTCTGTTAGCGCATTGCTCTCGAAGAACCAAGCCGCAGTTCCACCATGTCGAGCTTTCCGAACGAAGTTATGATTCGTCGATGGGTCAGGGGGAGAGAGCCAGCGTTGAACGTCGCATCGCAGCTGGTCACCTATGAGACACCGTCGGTCTCGGCAACATAAAGTGGAAGGAAAAAAAAAAAAAAACAACAAACGCTTCGACTTATTCATTTCGTTTAACGCTTGGTGGAGAGCGACTGGAAGCACAGGTCAGTACCGGTAATAGCTATTTCACATGAGACACCCACCCAAATCCTGTCGAATACAATCCGTTGATGCCTTGCCATCTAACCGAACAAGTGGTCAGAAAAATATCTGCGATCAGTCCCGCAACTATTACGCACCTTCCATAACTACTTTCATATTGCCCACAAGACCATGAACCACGCCCAAGGTCTCCGCAACAGTTATCCGCGCCTCCTCCTGGGTCAATCGATCCAATCTCTGGAGAACAGCTTCTATCTCGCTCTCCCCCATCAACTTTTTCGTGAACTTCTCTTGTAGCACATTGAATCACGGGCAACGCATATGTGGCAGCGCACTTACTGAACCGCCCCTGCTTGATTTGCTTTGTCGCCAGGGCAAGAACCGAGAGTAATTCAACCATTATCTTTATGATGATATCGGTTATTATCGGAGTAGGTGGGATCGTCGTATAGATTTCCAGACGCTTAAGGAAATTTCCCAAGCAATCAAAGAGATCGAGTAGGGCATCGTAACTTGACGTAACCCCACTGGCAGCCTGACACACCCATATATCACAGGGGAACCGATTGAATGTCAAATTAAAGACGTACAGTAAGGAGAGCATCCAACCCAGCAAACAATGCATTTGCCGGTGGGAAGGGAACCTGGCGACTCGGAAAAGTCACGTTAAAAGGTTGACCAGATCGCATGTGCGACTCACCAGATTGACCGCCTCGCCCAAGATTCCAGAGAATGCCTGTATGACCTTCACCGCGGGGCTGAGGCAGCTTATCAATTTCCGATTGCCATCGCGATATTCTTTGAAAGCCTTCTCTCGCTCTCGGAGTAATTCAAGGATAGTCTCTGGAGAACTTGACTGTTCGAGCGCAGCAGCAAATGGATTTTTAGCGAGGTCTATTCCAGTTATTTTGGCGTAGTCGGCCAAGGCATCGACGATCAGCTGTATATTGGAAGCGGAGGATGTTGTTTGTCCAGTCGATGACATGAAGAGCGTTCTTTTGTTCAGAGGGAGGGGGGTCCGAATGATGGAGGTCCAGGAGGGATGTAACTGGATAGGCGCGAAATGGAGGAGTTACGGCATCGCGGCACGCTATCAACAATCGTGCATCTCAGTTTTCAGCTACTATACTTCGAGAAAGGGACCTGGACTCTTCAGTAGCCACTATGCATATCTACGTATACTATACAATACATTTAACCCAAGTATTCCGAATCCGAGTCTGAGTCCTCAATCACCGCCCCACTCTTCACCTTGACACCATCAGAGCTCTCCTCAACCACAGGCAACCACCCGCCGCCTCCCGAGTTCCTCCTCCGCTTACGCGCACGCAAACTCGAACGCATACGGAGGGGCACCTCATCCCCGACCGCCTCTACTTCCCCTTCCCCTTCCGCCTCCGCTCCTCCAGCATCGCGCCGTCGCTTGCGCAGTCTCCGCCGCCCAGCATCATGTGCGCCTCTAAGCTCGCGCAACACCCCAGCCTCGTACGCGGCAGCAGCGCGCGCATCAGCCGCGTCCAGTCGCGCCTCCGCATTCAGCTCGACTTCAAGCGCCTCCTCGTCCGTTTCAGCCGGCATAAGGTCTTCCTCGTCCTCGTCCTCGTTGTCATATTGAGCGTTACGTGGCGTGGGTTGGCTGGGAGACTTGGCTGCTCGGGCATAGTGCCAGGCGCGTAGACGCCGAAGGGGTGGGCAGATGCGACCAAGTCGGGTGCGTACACGAACGGGGAGTATATGGCGCGGTGAGACGAGGATCCGGACCAGGGCTGCCGTGAGTCGTGAGCCTGCGTATCCTTACTAGGATTGTCTTCCTGCGCTGCTGTTCACGTTGCCCAATGTCAGCATCCCTGTCACTGTCGCTTTCATCTGTGCCCTCCCCCACGGCTGCATCTTCGTCGCAGGCGATATCCTTGGCTTTCTTCATCCGCGCGCGCACGGCTAGCGGCACATCATCGTCCGTGCTTTCCTCGTCCTCAGAAAACCTCCCCAACAACCTGTCAAAATGCATATCCAGGCTCAACCCGGCACCTCCACAAAGCTCCAACGCCCGAAGCACATGAGGCCTGCGAATGAACCGCTCTCCAAGACCCCAAACCTTAGTGTGCGCCAGCAGCGTGAAGTCCAGTTCTCGCAGCGTGATCGTACGTTGCACGACGTTGCGTGTGAACTGCACGACGAGTGAGTGTAAAGTCTCGATCGTTTCCTTTGCCATGGACTCCGCTACGCCTTCAGGCCGCGATGGATCTAGACGGGGATACAACCTGAGCGACACCGAGACAGAAACATAACAAAAGCCACCACATCAACAGCTAGCTACTTCCATAGACAGACGAAACGCACCTCATGAGGCGCCCCAGTGCACCAAGGTGGAACAACCCCAAACCATTCTCGCGCAAATAATCAGGCCCGATCCCGAGCCGTTCGAGCTCACGCTGGATCTTGTACGGTCGCGTATTACCGCGCTCTGGTTGTTTCAAATTCAGATTCTCACCGTCCCTGGCGCCATGGCCATCGTCACGGGGCTTCGGCCGCCTGTACTTGCTCGTCCCGCTCACTTTGCGCCCAGGTTTCAGCCGCGCCAGGTCAAGCTGCGCAACGCCTCCACTCGCTTCTGCGCGCTTTCGTCGCATGAAGAGACGCTTGGTGATGCGCCGGCGCTCGGCAGGGGGGAGATCGGACAAGTCAGCGCCTGCATCGTCCTCGACGTCATCGTCGGAAGCGGGCATCGCTGGAGGGGAGGAGGGTGGTGGTGGTGTAGCGTGTAACTCTCTACCGGGAGAAGATGAAGACGCCACGGGGAGGAGCGTTGTCGAAGACTTCCGCCGCGCACGAACAATCACCTCCCTCTCGTCGCCAGAGCTAGCCACAACTCTCCTCTCCTCATCGAGGCGCAGCATCCGATCAAGAACCTGCAATTCAGGACTATCCAAGCGCGCGAGCACGTCCTCCCGCGCCCACTCGATCTCGCGTTCCGCGCGCCACTGCTCAAACACCTCCTTGCGCGCAAGTTGGCCCTCCCTATCGCGATCGAGGGCTGTCCCACCTTCTCTCCGACGCATACGCATACTATTCTTCTTTGTACGCAGAACCTCGGCGCGAGCCTCGCTCTCCATCTCCTTCACACGCATTGGCTCCGCAGCGCAGATAAGCGCGGCATGCTGGTCCTCGAGCATAACGAGCGCCGGGGAGACCTCGTGCGCGGCCGGGAGCTGGTCGCGCCCAATCGTGATAGTGGCGCCGCGGTGGCCGTTGCTGCCGGCGCGTGTGGCACCTTCGCGTAGTAGGGAGAGGTACACGGCCACATCTGCGGTGGACTTTGTTCCAATGCTAGCGGCTATGAGGTCTGGGCGGAAGCGGGAATGAGCGCTCAGGGCACGGAAGAAGAGCGCCTTTTCGGCAGAGGTCCAGTAGCCCGTTGGTGGGTGGAAAGACGGGGCATAAGGCGGTTCTGGGGGCTCGGGTGCGCCGGTGAAGTGATGGTGCGTGACGGATATGTGGGCAGCGAGGTGCTCGGTCAGATAGACGTCGCTTTCGATGGCGGCCAGGGAGGGGGATTTCGATTCCTCGTCTGTATCAGACATGAAGTAGCAGAGGTTAAGTACGCAGAGACAATAACAATGAAAAAAGGGGAGGGAGAAAGTGAAAACATCCGATCCGTCTGTGACTTGGTGGCGTTCAAAGTAGCGGTTGTGGACAAGAGTAGACGGGCCGCGAGCTCAGGCCGTTCACGGGGACCTGATTGCGTAAATGAGACCTGTGGTAGGTGCCTAGGGCAGACAAAGAGGGTAAACCCGTGCGATAACCGCTTACTGTACACTCAGCCCAACGGCCGCCCGGCGCCCACCATCTATCGTCACAACCATGCAACATCCAAATCACCCAGGATCAGGCGTGGGGCTCGAGACCGCAGTAGAAAACTTGGACATCTCTCGTGATCACCACCAGACACCCCAGCCTCGACCTCAATCTCAGCCCCAACCCCAGCCCCAGGCACAGTCACGGCCTCGGGCTCAGCAGCCCCAAGCAAGCCGAGAGCCAAGTAGGACGAGCACGAGCACAAGCTCGGATCAGCATCGCGGAAACCAAGCAGGCTCTTCGGGGTCGCAGCAGCACTCTGGGAGACTCGGAGGTGCTCTCAAGACCTCGCACGAGGAGGTGTGGTATCTCAAGCCCATCGACTTTACCTCTCCGTCTGGAGTAACCCGTACATTCAATGTCATCACGCAGAACTACAACGGGTGCGTTTTCCGCTGCCCTGATTCCTTTGCATGCTAACATTAGCATGACGGGACAGGCCATGTTCGTTCATCGCGATCTGCAATATCCTGATCCTGCGGGAACAGATTGAGATACTTCCCCGGGGTCGCAAGAGCGTCTCATACGAATTCCTTGCACAACTCGTCGGCGAACATATTCTGCTCACCGCGCCAGACGTGGGCGTGTCTGCAGCTTTATCGATGATGCCTCTAACTACTAGTGAGTCCTACCTCTCATCGGCATAGACGAGGCCACCCGTTGCGTCCATCAACTGACTCGGACGTACGCTCGTACTGCCAGGGGCATGGATCTCAACCCCGTCTTCACCTCCGCCACCAAGTTCCGCCCCGCAACGACAGGTGGGGAGCTCGCGCTTTTCGCGAGCGCAGGCATTGCTCTCGTACACGGCTGGCTTGCCGATCCCGATAGCCCCGAATTCGATGCCGTCTCCCGTGTCAAGGACTATGACTCAGCCATGAATCTGATCGTCGAGGCGGACGTCCTGACTCGTGGCTTACTCGTTGGCAACGGCACTGAAGAAGATGGAGACGGCGCGGGTCCCAGCCAGGCTGGGCAGAGTGATCCAAATGCAAACTTGACAGGCGAAGAGAGGCAAAGGTTGCGGATGGTAAGTTGCCGCAGGTGCGGCACCAGCTTTACTAATTTGCGAGTTTTAGCCGTCGCGATCAGGTCGTTCCTAGATAGCACGCGCTCGCAACTCACGTACACTGGCCTGTTTACACTGGCCTCTCTCCCCCCGGAGGCTGCTGGCCTCCCTAAACCCCCCTCCACCCCCAAACCCTCCGACCATGGTACTACCGCTGGACCCAACCCACCACCAAACCCGAACTCTTCGCACTTTTCCGCAACTCGCATCTGGCAGTGCTGTACAGGTATGCTGGCTCGCTGTACACCCTCGTGACGGACCAGGTGTTCCTGCACGAACCAAGTGTGGTCTGGGAGCGCCTCGAGGACGTCGACCAGGGTGCGGCCGTATTCGTCGATGGTGCCTTTGAGCTAGCCACACCCGCCGGCGGTGACTGGGCGGGTTGGACACCATCAGAGACATTGGGAACGGTCGATCCTGTAGAGTGCGTATCCCCACCATAATTACACGGTAATTTATATTGACTCGGAATGCTGGACAAAAGTCGTGCGCTCGCGTTGGAGCTGCAAAATGCGGAAGACGAGCGGGCACATCGGGAATATGCAAGAGAGAACAGGATCGGAGACGAAGAGAGCAGGATGAGCGACGGTGGCAGAGACAGGAGGAGGACAAGAGGAAAGACAAGACGAAGAAAGAGAAAGACTGTTTGATTATGTAATTCTATACCTTCGCGTCGCGTCGCGGGTCGCGTTTCGACGACACGACTCGGATGCATTCAGACAGTGACGAGGATTATGTTGACAACCCGGAGGAATTGGACTCGAACGTCTTTCACATATGGGACCCTCTCCAGAAGCCTGTTACTCTCCAATACACCGCAGAACAACTCCACAGTGGGCCAGCGACTCTTTCTACGCGCCACAAAACATCTGACATCTAAAAAATTGAGCAGAGATGATTCACGAAGGTGACATAGACCTCGACCCCGAGTACCAGCGTGGTCAGTACTACACCCTAATATTTTTGCCTCAAGTTGATCTTTCTCTGGGCCGTCCCCATACCCATAGGCGTAGTATGGTCCGCTCCCAAGCAGATGGCCATCATCGATTCGCTCTTCCACAACTATTACGTCCCACCTGTCGTATTTGCCATTTCAAAAGACCCAGTAGACGGTTACGAAACGAGACTATGCGTCGACGGGAAGCAGCGCTTGACGAGTATACAGAAGTTCTTTGACGGACAGGTACGCCTCGTCTCTCACCGAGCGGCCCAATACCTCATGCTCCCTCTCCCCCTGCGCTTCCATAGATAGCCTGTATGACCTGTTTCCCACAGAGGAGCAAACTTGCCTTTTAACTAATCATTCCAGACCGCTGTCCGAAAACGAAAAAGCAGTGGTGGTATACCACCTCGACTACCAGGGCGTCTCGCACAGAAATCCCCACATACGAAAAGCAAATATTCGCCCAAAAGCCCATCACATGCAGTACGTGTCTCTCCCAACACATAGCAGCCCATAAACCCTGACGTCACCGGACCCTCCGCCCGCCTCTCTTCCCTCCCTCTCCCCTCCCAACCGTAGTCGAATACCGCGGCCTCTCTCCCGCAGCCGAGCGCGAAGTCTTCCAGCGCGTCCAACTAGGCATGAGCCTAACAGCCGCCGAAAAGCTCCAAGCGGTCTCCTCACCCTGGGCAAACTACATCACGTACCTCGAAAAGACCCACCTGACGATCGAAGGCGGGCTCGTCGACCACATCGCCTTCGACGACACCCGCGGCCGCGCCTTCCAGAACACCGCCCAGCTCGTGTACTGCTGCGCCGGCCTCCCCGCCGCACAGCGCATCCCGACCGCCCACAGGCTCGAAAAATGGCTCACTGCTCCGGACGAGCGCCCCAGCGCGGCCTTCAAGGACGCCATGACGGACGTGCTCGGCCGCCTCTGGGAACTCGCGTCGGACCGGGAGCTCGACGCGCCCTTCCGCCGGTTCAAGGCCAAAGTCGCCCCCGTCGAGTTTGTCTACATCGGTGCGTGCGCCACGCCCCTCTGAAAACAAAAAAAATTCCATTCAATTTTATTTTTTCGGTCATCTGCAGGCGTGCTGTTGTACATAATGCGCCATGGCTACACGACAGCCGAGCAATCACGCGCCGCGTTCATCTTCCGACGCGATATCCGCAAGGCACATGTCGACGTGCGCTTCAATGCGCGTGTAGCCACCGATTGCTGGCGCTTCATTGATAGGGTCGAGAACGGAGAAGTAGACATCGAGCCGCCATCGTCGGCGACCACGACCAATGGGAAGCGCAAATCTCTCGATTCCCAGTCGACCCCCACGTCGGTAGATACGCAAAGAGGCAAGAAGAAGAGGGCCTGATAGAAGTAGAGTTTATAATGAGGATCTAGGCGAACGCTCCCTCACCTACTAACGCGCGAAAAGGCGGCGGCTGCTCGCCATGTATATACCCTATCTTACTGCCCTTTACCCCCCAAGATCTAATCGTCTGCTGTCCAGCTACAGACATCGCTATGTAATTTTTGCAATGCACGAGATGTATAATAAAACACAATTTTGCTCTCCATCAGGGTTTTCTTTTTACATCTACAAGTGCGTCGTTCTCTGAGTCCTTTTTTCCCGTTGGCGGGGAGGTTACAAGCAAAGCGCGAGTTCAATGGTTCGTAAAAAATGGTAAAAGCTCGCCTTAGCTGACGGGCTGGCTCAAGGCCAGCAACGCAGCGACGTGTGCCTCGCTTTTCTTCGAAATATCAGCGTGAATGATCGTCTGGCGTAGCTCGAGTTCGAGCTGCAAAAAAAAAAGGTACGATATGCTCAGCATTTATGCATCTATGACGCCGGAGGCGGAATGGCAACTCACCTGCAGGAGCTTGTCCGGTTGCCACATCCGCGTCGGCAGGCTCTCGAGCGCGACGTACACGGCTGGGATCGAGTCGCACCGGAGGAGCTCCGCCTCGTGGCATTTAAGCACGCCGAGCGCAACGCGGAACAAGACGTCAAGTCCATCGAGGAGCAAACGTCCCACACGCGGAAAAGCGTCTAAAAAAAACCCCATATTACACCTTCAAAATACCATACCTTGTGGGTGGGCACGTACCTCGACGGGTAGACAGTCAGTAAAGAGGGAGAGGAACCACGAGAAGCAGATTGCGGGGAGGTCGATGCCGAGTTCTGCGAGATGTGCCGCTAGCTTCGGCATGCCCTCTTGCACGTAGTCGAGCAGCACGAGCGGGCACGCGCGCGAGGGAAGCAGCGTCGGCGAGAAAAAGCCCTCTGGCAAGATGCGCTCGACCAGCGCCGCGAGCACCCAGAACGCCTCTTCCTCGTCCGCGTGGACCAGCAGCAGCGTCGACGCGACCAGGTTCATGCCCTGGCAGTACCCAACCGCGGGATTACGTCTGTTACAAGTTCGCCACGCGCGTCCGTCAACAAAACAAAGTCCGCATACGGGGGAATACCCAGGGCAAAGGGCCAGCCAGAGAGGACGCACCGACTATAGGCGATGAGTACCCTGCGCAGCTTTTGCACCCCGACGCCGTCCCCGCCAAAGAACATATTGAGCGGCATCGTCCGCCCAACGTCCTTGTCGATCTCACGCACGACGACGCCACCATCGCTGTCCGTCTGCGCCAACAACTCCGCAAACACGCCGGGCTCCTGCATCTCGAGCCCCCCACTCGACTCAAGCCACACCTTGGCGCGGTACGCAAGCGGCACCCCACCACGGACAAGCCGACCAACCTCCCGGCGCTCCTCGCGCCCAGCAGACCGCCCAAGCTGCGTAAAGCCAATCAACCCATCGCTGTGCGCCAACTCGTCCTCTGCCACGGGCCCATCGAGCCCCAACAGCGCCGCTGCACCGCCGCTGACAGTGCCGCACCGCCGCCCGAGTCGATGGCGGCGGGACTGTCTGTACGCGGGAGCGCCGCCGCGCGCGTACGAAGGCGTCCCAGTCCTTGCGTTGTGCCGCTTGTCGTTCATCGTGGATAGCCGTGAGCTCGCTGAGCAAGCGCCGGAGCACATTCGCGCAAACGTGCCGTGGTGTGTCCGGGCCAACGGCAAGTATGGCCATGTTGTGCTCCCGCTTTGAGCAGCCTTGCTGGTGCTGTTGTTGCTGTTGATACTGTTGCTGGCTGGCACTTCCCCGCTTCCGGACGCAGCGTTTGAGAGCCTGCGCGCACTAATCGACGACGTCCGCGATTGCGGCCGGGCTGGCAGCTCGATCTCACCGTCACACGGGCATGACTCTTTCATGATATCGATCCCAGCCCCATCAGCTTCGTCGTCGGACCACTCATCCTCGGTACGGTCTGCGATTTTGACACCAGTGAGGCAGGCAGGTGCAGCGCATCGGCACGTGCGGGCGCGCACCAGCAAGAGCAAGTCGTACAACGCGACGTCGTACATAAAACCGAAACGATCTACCAACGGTTCGCTGTCGGCACGATGCGTCGGGAGAGGCGGCAGGGCGACGGGACCCACGATGGATGGGCGAAAGTCTCGAGCGGTGATGGGGATATAAGTGCGGGACAGGTACTCTGTTGGTGGCTTGAAAGTTGCGGGTATGATGGACTCAAGGGGAACCGACGCATTTTGGCGCACAGCTGGCTGGGCGTTACCAGCATTGTTCTGGTTAGGTTGAGAGGAATCGGTTGAGTTGGAGTTATGCCGTGGGGTACGGTCTGCATGGACGGGCGGCCGCCGTTGCTGCTGTTGAAGCAGCGAGCTGAGCGAAGGGGGTGAAAACGTTGTCGTACGCGACTTGGCCTTCACTGTCGGTACGTCCTCAGGACCGCTCAGCGCCCGACTGAGGGATGTCGCTACATCTATGCCAGTATTCTTCACTATAGTCGCTTTGGGATTGACGCTTTGCTCATGCTCGCGATCCTGCCTGCGATCACGTTTTTCTTTGCTAGGTGCACGGATCTCAACCGCTTCTTCACGTGCTCTCTTCACCAATTCAAATGCAAGCTTCGCGATGAGCTCGCTCGTTCCCACACCATGCTCAACGAGCACGCTGTTGGGACCGGACGTCATCACACGCGTGGCATTGACTATCGCCTGTAAGGCGGAACCTTGGGGCTGCCTCTCCCCTGTCGTGCGAAATGAATGTAGAGAGGGCGCCTGGGACGGTTCATCAGAGTGCTGCAGCTCTGTCGTCAAGCTTGGTGCCAGAGGCATCGTAGGGGTGAAAGGAGAGTTGACTGGGGAGGTAAGTGTTGTGGGCAGTTTTGGTACATCAACACCAACAGCTGGCGGCTGAGTAGTGGGGGCGGAGGTATCGGTGATGGAATGACGATGTCGCCTTTTCCCTGGAGTCGAGGGTACTGGGTTAAGGATGGAGAATCCCAGTGTGCCAAAGACACTGCGTGAAACTTTCCGTCGATCAGGCTTGATAGATGATGGTGATAGTGGAGGAACGTCGTGGGGCGGCTCTCCTGGAAGAATTGGATCTGATTCGAGAGTTCATCCCGACTATGCGGAAGAGGGGGGCGTGGGTGCTTATGTCGAGGCTTTCCCCACAAAGACCCCATCCAATCACCCAACGAAGAGCGATCGGATTTGACACTTTCGAACTTGGCGCGCTCTGGCTGAGTTTACCAATAGAATGGACGCTGCTTGTGTCAGCTGGATCGTGATCCGTGGAGGACTGGGACTTTCGGGTGCACCAGGGCGGGAAGACGCGGTGGGCTCTGATGCCGGGGTGACGACGATTCTGGAAGCGATTGGCGTTGCAGGGCCAAATTCACTTGGTTCTTCACACGAGGAAAGATCACGCCATCAACCATCGCCTCGGATATGGTGTCGGTGAGGGACTGTGGGATACATTCATCATCCGGTGCATGTAAAAATTGATGGGTTACTCACTAAATGAGTCTGACTCCTCTCTACCTTGTGCATACTCTCATCGTCATCAGTGAACAAGGACTGCATCACTCTGCGAGCAATGTCCCTGTCCGACGCCTGCAACTCCTTCATCAACTCCTCGGCGCGTTTCCTGCGGGCACGTTCTTTCTCCTGAATCACGCGAAGTCTCTCCTCTATTTCTCTCCTGGTTTTCGTGAGATTGTGGACGGCGGATGACAGCACCCGCATAGAGGTGTGATATGGGTGACCAGAAACGGACGCAGGCGACTCGGCGGCACCAATTGCAGAAATGGCGGATTGGATGGCCTCGTCCGAGTAGTCGTGCCATGGGTTGGAGAGAATGCGCGACGCGACGTCAGTTGGTAGACCGTCGATGGCCACCAGCTCTGCAGTGCGTGCCGTGCTCCCTGCGGAAATACGATCCTTCGAAGAGCCGACGACGAACGTGGGCGGTCGATCCCAAGCCGTTGGCAAGGGTTGTCGGGTGGATGAGGTATCGCGGGTCGTGCGCGCGCGGTCGGCCTTGCCATATCCACGAACGCTGCCGTCCCAGTTCGCGCGTCCGTTGCCGGAGCCCGCTTGGGCCTTTGAATCCAGCCGCTCTTTGAACGTGAAGTAGTTGTTGGGTGTCTGGGTGTTGGTGCCGTCTGCAGGGGGAGGATCGACTGAATTCTGTCGCGACGCAGGACGGGTGCGACGCCCACGAGATGGAAGGTCATCGGTTAGGAGGGGATGGGAATGTACAGGTATTGCGAGCTGAGCTGTCGAAGATGAAGCAGATGCCATGAAAGCCAGCGTACGATGTCATCTACGTACGACCTGAGTAACCCCACAACACCGAGTGTGACCGCGAACACGATCTCCGTTCCCACGTGGCTTACAGTACCGAGCGCCTAGCGCCGCGTGCACCTCTACCCATCCTACAATTATGGCCTGGTTTGGCAGCAGCAGGTCGGAGAAGCCCAATGCAGCGTCAAGAGAGGATCGTTCGAAATGTTGGGAAACAAGGGACGCATATTTCTCCTGTTTGGACGCCGCAGAGGTCGTCGTCCCAGGAACGGAGGGCTCAAAGTGCGCCTCGCAGAGAAACGCCTACGAGAAGAACTGCGCCAAGAGCTGGGTCTGTCTATCTCTCTCAGCACGCGCTTATATTCCTGCAACGCATACTGATTGTAGCCTAAAGATCGACTACTTCAACCAGCGTCGCGTACTGGCGGAGAAGCAGAAGCCATTGCTTGCTCAAGCCGCAGTTCAGGCTGCTGAAGCAAGAAGGTCATGATAAGGGATTGAATCATTCATTGTTCGCATGTGGGGCTTCGCTCTCTCAGATGTGCGTAACTTTTTATGTCGACATTGCCCCTGAATCTGACAGCGCGATGATACAGATCAACCCATATTCTGCATACACCATCATATTCCTGTCATACGTTTCTGTATAATAGATCGCTCCGGAATTCTCATCCGCACGGATGACCTCTTTGAATCTTACCCTCAAAGATATGGACCTCCGGAGATATGACCTGTCTCCACAGAGTGCGTGGCTCAGCACAGCACGTTGGCTGTGCACCCGTTACTCCATTGCGCCCACCAGTGTCTTGTGCTGCATCTATTTTGGTGTTTTAGGCCTCCCCCAGATACAGTAATGCGTAACGCCCGCTTCTTTGGCTTAGGATCACGAGGTTATGCCTGTGATGTGTCCCACAGCAAGACTCCTCGGAGGATCAGCGCCAGTTATGTTTTATGATGAACAAGGGGGCGTTTGCCGCTAATTGGATCTCACATTACACGGAGGCACACGATTACTGCAAATACTTGACGCTTTCTCTGGCCATTCCCAGAGGGATGTCCTATCGGGGCAGTATACATGACAACCCTTCAAGGAACAACTATCTTCCGGGAAAAGTGGGGTCTGCACTGGAAACTATACCTTGTTGCTTGTCTCAGCCGCCTGACCCCTACGACTAGAGAGCCCTTTGCCCTGTTATCTCAGTTTTTACTCCCCAAGCCGTTCCTGCCCGAGAGATGACGTGCTCGGATATCTCCTAGAAGATGCTCCAGTCAGTTACACAGAACACCTTTTCCAGCTCCGCACGACAATCTGGGTGATCTGATCGGAGAAGTGAATAGATCCCTACCCCATACGCTTGTCAAAGAGTCAAGTGACAATCATTTATTGACGGCGGCTTTCTATCTGAGGTCATCTGTGCTTCTCTTGTGGCTGCGCGAACACTCGTGAAAACAACTCATTAATATGGAATTAACATGCCACGGTTCTACGCGGTGCTACCCAAGAGCAAGCAGCAGAAGCAGAAGGAAGGGTCCTCCTGCCCCAGGCCGGATCCTAATTTGCTTGGTACGTCGGGCTCTATTGACCTGATTGAATCGGATGCATAATCATTTCGTCTCAAAACTTCTCCGAATGTCGGAAGGAGGGACATCGAACCTTGCCAATCAAGACATTGCCGTGGGGTGGAAGAGGGGCCTTCGTCACGGGTGGCAATTCCACCCCGCCATACAGCGCCCGATCCGTCTGTATTAACCTACCGAATTAAACCCGCAGTATGAAAAACTAGGGAAACTCTGCTACGCGCCGACTTACTCGACAGACTTTTTTTTAGCTCTCGGCCCCGTCTCGCCACTAAATCTCTTCCTTGTGGATCGAAAGGAACCAATACGGTGATGATCTCAGTAAGGAGTGCTTCTCGGCACGAGAGACCTCCGGCAGTCTCGTGCGGCATACACGCGATTGTAAGCGAACGATTTAGATATATCCAGGGGACCGGCCACCGTGGTTGCAATGACATGGCGCGATTTTTCAAGTTACAGTTGCATGCGCGAGTCACGCACGGGGAGGGGGTTCGGTGATATCCGCACCGCACCGCATGACCCCAATGTAATCTCCCGAGTTAACCATCTTTGGTTCGGAAATTATGCATACCAACAACGATGTATGGTACGGTACAGTACTTGTATGCATCTTATAGGGGAAGCGCTCCAAACAACAAATCGCGTGGCGGCCCACTCCATACTCATCCAGCCAGCGCCGTCGTTGATTGGTCGTTACGTGACGCGACCCACTTGAACCGCCTCTTGCGAAGGGGGTCCGAGTCGGGTTCCCCTGACGATACAAAGAGCTCATGGCAGTTTTACTGTAAGCCCCTCGAAGGGGCAAACAATGAGCCTAGCCCGAAACTGGTCTGCTCCGACATGTCGCAGAAGTTGGAAGTGACCCTGTAACTTCGGCAATTGGACACAAATCGGGGGAAATCTGCCCGCGGCTCGTTGGTCGAAATCCGTCATTGTGATTGGCTGAGAGGCACCACCTCTCATTGGCTGAGTTTTTGTTCGTCGTGATTGGCTTAGGTGTCATGTGACTGGCCATTGTTTGCCATTGTGTGGTCACTTTGCTGTGTGGCGACTGTCTCATGGCTGCGTCAGGTTTGGCAACGGCGAAAAACCTTATCGCAATTACCGTATGAGTCTATGTAACAGCTGGCACTTGCTGATTTCTTGCATCCTTGTGACTGACTGAACAGTGACTGGTGACCTGAACACGGGCTCGTCGGACAAGTGTGGATCAGCACTTTTCTGAAACTGTCTGGATGGAATGACAACAGGGAGCAACTGGACAACGGCCCAGGCCTTACAGTGATCCCTCGGGTACTGTTAGCGGCTTTTCTCACAGCGGAAATCAGATCAAACTACTCGCAACGTTGGACGATGCGAACTCCTGTCATATGACGCTTGCAATTGGGTCTGCTACATGACATGGCATGGCAACAGCAACTCAACTGCACCCATAGTCAAAAAAGCTGTCCGGGTATGGTATGAGTACAGCACAGCACAATAGGCACGCAATGAAAATGAAAAGAAAAGGCTGGATACAGTACTAGAAACAATCATTGCCGTAACCTCCGCGGGCGAAAAAAGGTGGCCAATTACTGTAAGTGCCAACCGTTGATAACTTCGGACTTGTGGCTTCCCTTTCGTATTCATATACACAGTTCAGTAACCTTATTATTTCGCCCGTCGCCAAGCTGTGGCCATGTTCGTGGATCACCACCACCATATATGTACACCGTACAATATGTGGGTCGGTCCAGTCCAGCACATTCCTTCCTTCCCTGGCAGCTGGCGCCCCAAAGGGCGCTCCGTGAATCAAAACAGCACGCTTACACCCGACGTTTTACAGATGAGTGCCCTCCTATCAGCGGGCAACACCTCATCCATCGATCATCGGTCACGGTACGGTGCTAAATAACATAACAGTACCCGGCCGTATGATCGCCACCAGCATTGCCACCGGCCAGATGCACATCACGCATCACCCACCCACCCACCCGTTCCGTTCATCGAATCGACACATCCTCGCTGACTACAGACGCGCACTGACGGCCCGTGACGAGCGTGACGACGGACGAAGAAAGGAGGGGGTAGGGCAGTAGTTCCATAAGAACAAATTGCTCCATCATCAATCGTTGCCGCATGCACATGGCTCACAATAAATAAAGGTGCAACCGACTTTCGGACCTCATCTAGGGGCGCGTTGGCATGTGGCCGGTGATGGTATGTTATGTATATGCATATGAGCATGAGGCCCATCGGGCGAGACCCTCCGCGCGCACTTTGGTCGTCACCAAACGCAATAAGGTGTGCAATCCCCGGTGCCGCCGCCGTTTGCCTCGTCTGTAACAGTGCTTTACTCCATGCGTGTTTTAGATTTCGCGCGCAGCAGGAGACCTGCTGCTACTAAAGCACTGAAAAGGAAGGTTGGGAACCAATCGAAGGCGCAAGGGCATCATCATCCCCACCCCATCGTCGGCTAGCACGGGAGTATATGATTTTCTGTATTGCTGTTTTTATGATATGAAAGTTGGCACAGTTACAAGAAGCAGCAGACCGAAAAAAGGAGAAGTACTACGTTTGCGATTGGGGAAGAAAGGATAGTAAAAATAAAATTGCATTCGTTACAAAAATTTCGTTTCGAGCCTCCACATAATTGATTCGATTCTTTGCGGGGCGATGGGAATGGGAGTTTCAGCCCTCGGACTATAATAATGAAACGGGGGGAGGCTACGGGAGAGGCTCCATGCTGCTCGAGAGACGATTGAGGTGGATGTAGACGTCCGTGCCGAAACCGTCCATGGAGATGAGGCGCAAGTCGCCACCAAAGTACCGCGCATATAACCGCGAGAGCGGAAGACCATACCAAAGCCCGCCATGGGCGCGTTAAAGTCGCTCGCCTGGAAGTCCTGATCGATGTGCTGGCCCTCCATGGTGGTGTACATATAAGTCCAGATGAGCGGAATCGCGCTGCGCGCATCCCTCCGCCCTCGTCCGTGATCTTGATCGTGATGTCCTCCTTGCCCTCGACGACTATCACCTTGATCGGCGGGATCGCGTCCTCCTTCTCGTGCCCGTATCGCTCGACGACCGCGCGGAGCGAGTTCTTGAGCAGCTCGAAGCAGATGTGTGATAGGTGGCCCGGCACGTACGCAAAGTGCAGCTCTTTCGGGCAGATCAGCTGCACGGGCGGGCCCTTGAACATCCCGTAGTGCTCCTCGCAGACGTAGCGCGCGTTCTCGATTGCCTCATGGACAATATCGTGAACGTTCTGTATTCGGCGCGCGGGTAACGGTGGTCAGAAATGTGACTCCGCAGAGGTCGGAAGGCCACTTACGGCACGGGTACAGATGATCCCGACGTAGTCTTGGTGAGGGGCCAGAGTGTTGAGAGCCACGTCTACGACAGAGGTATGAGAGCTACGGTCTGGCCGCAAAATGTTGATGTACCTACGCTGGCCTATCAAAAACCGGATGCCTATCCGAGACATGTAGAAGCGGTCGAGCCATGCCTGGACGTCGAGTCCAATTCTTTGTGTTCGTTGATTATGCTTCCACTCGAGCACGCCCTGGGCGACAGTCGTCACTGTGGGGTCATG
This sequence comes from Russula vinacea, assembly GCA_022376525.1. Classification (NCBI taxonomy): domain Eukaryota; kingdom Fungi; phylum Basidiomycota; class Agaricomycetes; order Russulales; family Russulaceae; genus Russula; species Russula vinacea. The sequence goes on from WTXL01000073.1 coordinate 117,545, forward strand.
GCGTCTCTTGATGTCCTCGAGCGCCTTGGTAAAACGCTTGTTGTAATCGTGAACCTCCGGCGGCCACTCGGTATTCGTAGTCCTTGCATAATACCTGCAACGGCAACGGCGGCGAGCGTCCATCACTTATTAGCTATACAACGGGCGGGCTGATATTGCCGTACCGCTTCTCTATGGGTATTCGGAGCCTGCATCGATTGCCATCGCCGCTGCGACTGTATGTGCTTTCCTTGATAGCTGGGTTCGGGGTCGACACGGGGAGCGAGATATCGCCTTGGTTTAATGCGATGCGGAAATCTGACGGGAGGGATATGGGCGGAAAATCGATCAGTTCCTAAAGCGAGATGCAATACATTTAGTTAGACGGAAACGGACAATGCGAGCCAGGAACAGACTACGCTGACGCACCTCGAAGGACTGCGCGTACCAGTTCTTGACCTTTTGAATAGACGGCATGCTACTCAAATTGTGCGGAAGTTCGTCCAGTTCCTTGGCTCGATGCGCCAGTCGCACGGGAAGTTCCTCTGTTCAGCCAGCATAAGGAGATTAAGCGGAGATGCAAGATGCACTAAGAATACTTACCGAGCAGGAACTGACTAGCTCTTAACAGGGTACCTTGACTGGGATTCTGCCCGAATTGAACCATCTGTTGTAACGACACTGAGGGGGTGGTCACCGCTGCAATCAGCCGGGGCGATGGAGATGGAGACACTGGTAATCGGCCAAGCCAACTCACCGCCTGTCTGGGGAAGGAAGCAAAGTGATGGATCTTGTCCCATAGTGCGGTCGATATTCTGAACGTGGAGCCATGACGGACTACGATGAGGAAAGAGGAGGAAGGGGCCTCCTAGGGCAAATGACTGGGTTCGCTGTGTCCGGCGAGAGCGGGGTTAACATCAAATTTCACGTGCCCACAAATGGCGGGCACAGGCAAAGTCGGCTTGCCGCGTGGCGCGTGCCACTGCGAGCTCCGACCCGACTGTGCCAAGGTTGTCGTAGGGCACAGTACTGTATCGTAATTTGCACCGCGTGTATGGGCACAGCACTACATTGCTCTCCATCAATCCAATATCGCGACAACTCTTCAGCCGGACTCATGACTGGCTTAGCCTTTGCGATCTCTTATCAGACTGAACTCCAGTGGCCACCCCGTGCCCGCCCGTGGATCGGGAGAGGGGGGGGACCCGAGGGTGAATACCCCATCCCATCCGAGCCGACTTCTTCGCGATGTTGACGTATTGACCAATGACTTATTATCCCCTGGGATATCTCGCACCGTCTGATCCAGTGATCGGACATATTCATTTCCACATTTGGTCCTAGGCAACGCGTGCCGCATCGCAGGCCCGAGGACGGCGAGACTCAATTGCGAGGCCCGCTTATTATGTTCCACGCTTCAGTTACAACCAATGTCAACCATTGGCGCCGGCGCTTGACCATAATGGTTATAAGGATAATGTCCAATTCCCTGTCAAGCCCACTCCCCTCAGACGCCTTATTGTTCTCTCTTCGTCGACGTCGACTTGTTCTTCCTTTGGGTACTACAAGTACCCAACCCTTTCTCGTCTCTTCCTTTCATCCTTCCCTTTTCTCCCCCCCCATTTCCCCTTCTATCCTCCCGCCCTTTCCTATTCGCTCTGCCGGTGCAAACCCAGTTGGACGCCGGACGCCTATCCATCGATATCCATCTCCCGTGCCTTGGCCCCATTCCCTCTTAATCAATAATGGATCTGTTTGAAACCGACTACTCGAACCTCTTCGCTGCTGGCCTTCGCGGTATCCAGTCTCGGCCAACGGGCCGGAGCACCTCCGAGCCCCAACTCGGCCCAGCCGTTTCATCGTCGACGGGGTCAGCTGCTCGTGATGAAGACGTCAAGCGTGCCAAGGAACCAACCATTCCCCCTCGTTTTGGAAGACCTTCCTTCTCCCCACGAGATTCTGGCGTCCCCCCTCACGTTCTCCGCGGAGGGGAAAGCCTTCTTCATCCGCGGTTCGCAGCCCGACCGCCTCTAACGATGCCCGGTCTAAGCCTGCACGACTGCAACCGCAACTGATGCCAAGAGATATCGTGGAGGAAACGTCACTAAACCTGCGGATACTGGACTGGAGTGTGCGCGTGTCAAACGCAACTGCCTTCCTCGAGTAAGCTCCGCTTTGCCCCATCTGCCCCATTCCGACCGACTTATCATCGCCTACAGTGACGAGGACGATGAATGCGTGGATCCTTACTTGTTTGACAAAGTTGACCCCGTTGACGTGCCGGCATCGACTCGGACGAAGATCCTTGTCACACTGCCCACCTCGCCTTCCTCGGGGGAGCAGGTGATCTCCCCCATACAGCAGCGCGATCGCCGCGTGTCCTTCCCATGCACATGATGTTGCCCGCGCTCCCCTACCACTCATTCTTCGTATCGGACGACGATTCCACCTGGGAATCCGCATCTGCCTCGGACGACGAGTCTGGAATGGATGACGATTGGCACCAGTTCCGCGTCGAGTGGATCGACTTTGAAGGCGCTCTCTAAACCTTTTTTTTTCACAAGTTGTTCCAGTCAGTCCGCGGTGATCCGAGTCTGGGTTGGATCTGCGTTTTTCCGCGCCGCGCCGCACCGCACGCACCGCCAAGGCTTTCTTCGCCTAGCTTGGAGGGGCCACGATCAAACGAACATCGCAACGGACACGAGAAACCAGAGGGAATTCTCCTCGTCGTTCTTGGAGTGCCTCTCCCCCACGCGCGCGGCCTCATCTTTTATCCACTTCACGTCATCTAGAGGACATCGGTTCCATTCCTGTTGTAATTCTTGTGTGTGCACCACTCTTCCCTTGTAATGAAGGGTTACGCTTGACGTGTTCCCCTGTTTTCTATGGTAATTCATCCTCGGTTCCCCCATTTTGTCCGTTTCCCACCCACTTATGATGTCGGTTATCACCTTCCATCATTTATAATAGCACACTCCCCCCTTCATATGTAGCCAGTCCAGTCCAGTCCCCATCGTGCCAAGTTGCGGTTGTCTCTGTATGTTTTAGTCGACGAGTCGCGTAGTTGAAATCGCCATCAAGCTGAACTTTGGTTCACGTTTTGTGTGTCCTTGATGCTATAGGCCGTTATACAATCGAACCATCGTGACCAACGCAACTGACGGAACCGAGCATCTGAGATATATAGTATGCATTGCGACCCGCGGCCGACCTCGCTCAGAGCCTAAGGAAAAGTGATGCGAAATTTGAAGCGAGGTAGATGCGCTGTCGTCGCACCAACCAGGGGAAAACTTATTGCCGAAACATATGAGTACAGTATTCGATCTCTGGCTGACAGGAAAGCGCCGTGTACAATAGCAATGACAATAACTTGGAAGGACCCCTTGGGCCGTGAACGTGTGAACGTGTGAAAGTGAAACCAGCGCGACGGCCAGCTCGGGACAAGACAGTTGGTTGTTGACAACATTTGACATTTCGCACGAAAGCTACAGTACAGTACAATACGTATCCACTGCATCCGATTCTCGCCAAACCAAAAGCCATCTCGAAGAAAGATGATGATCGAAAGCACCATATCATATCAGATCGAACCTGCCCTTCATTTCCCCCTGCCTCGCTTCTTTACTACTGTAAGTTACAGTATGTCAGCTCTCCGCACTAGGCCCGTCCTCTTCCGCAGCCCGCCATCATCGCCATCGCAGCGGCCACCATAACCACCATCGCCCCATCTCTCTCTCGCTCGCTTCCCCATGTTTCCATTCCCAAGTTCCAGTGACAGTTATGATGATGGTGGTGCCCCCAAACAACACGCCGCGTCATGCTGCGCACTGCGCACTGCGCAGCGCAGGGCGTTGTAAGCCCAGTCCGAGCTCGATCCCGCTCTTTAGAGTAAGGGCTGAGAAAGGAGGAAATCTCTGCTCCTCCATTCACGCTCGCGATTGGCGGCGGATGGTTGAACTTGGGTTGCCAATGCTTCACACGATGCATGCGCCATGCGCCACACTGGCAAGAGATGCATCAATGACGCATGGTGCTCGGACTGCTCGGGGGCGGCGTGCTCCTCCGCCAGGGCGAACTTCCAAAACCAAGTCCAACACTTCACCGATCTCATTTATTTCCTAAGTTCAACTCGGGTGCGGATACCTTCGACCCATAATGCCTATATCTATCTAGACTTATCATTTTTGATCCTTCATGAGTGCACACTAACACTATCTGCGTCAAGTGCGTACAGCACGACCACAACCTTAACCCTATTGGTTTTTATCTTTAGTATTGTCGCACATTTTTATCACCGGATTCGAAACCTCCTTTAGACGAAACATTGGGGAAGATAAACTCCGCACCCAATGCCTACGAGCCAAGACACGAGCAATGTTTATTGTTTCCTACCTAGGGATTCAGACACCTCCCTGTTCGAATCCGTTCATCGCACCCCTCCTAACTCTTGGCCCCTTTTACGACAGTGACTTTGAGTTGATGGTCGTGATAGTAGTTATACATCAGCCTATTGACACTTTTCGTTCTCCCTCTAAAATTGAAGTGCCAGTCAGATATTGCATTTGAGCCATAAAAGGATCTCGTCGAACATCTCTGACAAATTATTTGATCGCTCGGTCAGCTCTGCGTCCACCCTGTGGACATTCAACTGAACAACACCGATAAAATCTACAAATGTGCTTACCTCCGTCACACTTTCAGTAGTTATCTAGTGTTTCGCGCGCCTATCATCACATGAGCGCCGGGTCTGATCCTGGGAAAATATCCACACACGAGGCAACTGGGCCCTCTGCCCAACTATATCCCATTCATCAACTATATTCCATCATCCTCTCAGCACGAACAAACTCCTCGCTTCGACCTTATGTCTCACGCTCAACCCACCGCCTCATCCTCCTCCAATTTCCAGCTAATTATCAACAACGCGCTGGAAGCGTACAAAAAGCGCACTAAAAATGATCTACTTGTCCATCCACTCGCCCCCCAGCTCCAGACCTGCGGCTCCCCAGGCGCCATTATCGCAGTCCTTCAGCAACAAGTACAGGGGCTAGATCAGTCCCGAACCGATGATCGATGGACTAAGTGGCTTGACCCCACCGTCAATGTCCTGTTTGCTTTTTCTGCGACACTGGAGTGGGCGTTGGCCTGGTATGCTCAAGAAATGTGCTTATCTGAGATCTCACTCTCATATTTATTTGGCAGGTGTTCTCTCCGCGAGCGTAGTCTTCGCTGGTATCGGCGTTCTCCTTTCGGTGTGTATCCTCAATTCTTGGCGCGGGTCATCGTAACCCATACATCTCTCAGGCAGCTAAGGATGTTCGGGCAAGCCAAGACACACTTATGGACATCTTTGAGCGTATCGAGAGTTTTTTCCGACGTCTCGAGATGTACACAGAAGTGTCGCAGACCGCGGAAATGATGGATACAATCATTCTGATAATGGTCGAGGTTCTCTCCATCCTTGGGGTTGCAACAAAGGAGATTAGGCAAGGCCGAATGAGTGAGTGATCTATTATGAGTATGCCACCGTTTACTAAATGACGTTCAGAGAGATTTGGCAAGAAGCTGATCGGAAGGACCGACATGGAAGATGCGCTGAAGAGGTTAGATAAGCTGACACAAGAAGAGGCTCGGATGGCTGTTGCACAAAACCTGAAGGCGACGCATACTGTTGATGAGAGAGTAAGGGGTGTCGCGAATACGGTGATAGCCATGGACAATAGGGTGGCCAAGGTCGACGATAATGTGAAGGACATCGACGCTAGGGTGGCCATTGTTGATGACAGTGTGAAGGTGGTCGATCACAAGGTCGCCGAGGTCATTCATGGTGCGCAAGTGTTTTTAGTCAAATCCCGGAAATGTTTAATTTAAACCCCTCAGACGGAAAGGAAGCAAAGCAAGTCATCAAACAAACCGCCGAAGATGTAGATCTAGTGAAACGTTCGTCATCTCCTTACATTTCTTTGCTGAGGCCGACGGCATCTTGTAGGTGACCAGCTGCGATGGGAAGTTCAACACTGGCTCTCTCCCCCTGACCCGTCGACGAATCACAACTTCGTTCGGAAGGCACGACACAGTGAAACTGCAGTTTGGTTCTTCGAGAGCAGTGCATTAACGGAATGGAAAGCGGGCGGGTCGCTCCTGTGGATCCATGGCAAACGTATGTATTTCGAACCCCAAACGAGTGCCTTGCATTAATATCGTGTTGATATTAAAGCGGGGGCGGGGAAGAGCACACTTCTGTATGTGATCACTTCATAGGTTTGTTCGGAGTTATTCATAATTCCCATTAGATCTGCAATCATTCAAGACGTCGAAAGCATGCGCGCAGCCGGATTGGCCACCATGGCCTACTACTATTTTGATTTTCGGGACGTTAAGAAGCAAGACGGCTATGGCTTCCTCTCCTCCCTCGTTTCGCAGCTTTCTGCCGAATCGGATTCTTGTTTCAGCATCCTGTCCCAGTTATATTCCGACCATAGTCGCGGCATACGAAAGCCCGATATCGACGCGCTCAAAAAATGTATGGCGGACATGCTGAGTCTGCCGCGGCAATCCCCAATTTATATTATTGTTGACGCTGTCGATGAATGCCCGAATTTGTCGGGGACGCCGTCTGCCCGCGAGGAGGTACTGGGGCTGATCGAAGAACTTGTTGATTTGAAACTTCCGAATGTACATCTCTGTGTAGCCAGCCGGCCAGAGATAGATATCCGTCTGGTGCTCGAGCCGTTGACGTCTCTCAAGATTTCTCTCCATGACGAGCGCGGGCAAAAGGAAGACATAATCAAGTACATCAAGTTTGTTGTCCATTCAGACCGGACGATGCGGAGATGGAGAGAGGAAGATCAGACTCTGGTTATTGATGCGCTCTCCGAAAATGCGGATGGCATGTAAGCTGAGATCATACTTATGGTGCCTCACATTGAATACTCACGTCATACATAACATAGGTTCCGATGGGTCGTCTGTCAGGTTGACATGCTGCGTCGCTGTTTTCCAGCTAGTATTCGGAGTGCCCTAGCCGACCTGCCAGAGAGTTTGGATAAAACATACGAACAAACGTTGTTGGGGATCGATAAGCAGAAACGGAAATATGCGCAGCGTCTATTCCACTGCCTCTTGGTGTCATTCGCCCACTTCGCGTCGAGGAGCTCGCAGAGATTCTTGCAGTCCAGTTCGACCGACAGAGTCCCCTTCGTTTAACAAAGATTTGCGACCACTGGACGCGGAAGAGGCGGTGTTGTCAGCATGCTCCAGTCTTATCACCGTTGTCAATAGGGAAGGTGGTCAAGTCGTACAATTCTCGCACTTCTCCGTCAAGGAGTTCTTGACATCGGAGCGACTCGCAACGGCTGAAGAACGGCTATCATACTATCACATTCTCCCCGAACCTGCCCATACCATCCTGGCACACGCTAGCCTCAGTGTCCTCCTCCAACTCGATGACAAAATCGACAGAGATACCATAGGTTACTTTTCCCTCGCTCCGTATGCCGCGCGGCACTGGGTCGACCATGCCCGGTTTAGGAACGTGTCCTCGCACATTGAGGAGGTCATGGAGCGTCTATTTGATCCTGCAAAGCCACATTTTGCGGCATGGGTCTGGCTACACGACATCGACCATGATTGGATAGAGCCCATGTCGTCGATAAACCCCACTCGACCTGAGGCGGTGCCACTTTATTATGCCGCTCTGTGCGGTTTCCGTAGTCTTGTGGAGCACCTGATCGCTGCCGATTCTCCGGACGTCAATAGCAGAGGCGGTTCTCACACGACTGCCTTACATGCGGCCTCGGTCAAGGGATATTTAGATGTCGCATCACTGCTTCTCAAACATGGTGCCGATTACGATTCTCGTGACGATCGTGGCAGGGCTCCGCTTCACAGGGTGTCACAGGGCGGACAGCTCGTAATGGCGCAGTCATCACTCGAGATCGCACGGCTTTTGCTGAATTCTGGTGCAAACGTGAATGCTACCGACGATCAAGGCTGGACTCCACTACACGCAGCAGCAAGAAGTGGGTATCGTGATATTGCGGAGCTGTTCCTCGAATCCGGTGCAAGTCTCGATATTCAGAATATTAACAAGAGACACCGTTGCACGTGGCCTGTTATAGCGGGAAGCTTGAGATTTCGCGTTTCCTTATAGATCGAGGCTCAGACATGAATTCACGGAACGGGATGGCTCCACTCCACTTCACTTTGCATCAAGTTATGGACACATCGACGTTGCACGGCTGTTACTAGACTGTGGCGTTGATGTGAACATACGCGCCATAGATCATTGGACCTCCCTGCATAATGCGTCACAATATGGATATCTTGACGTTGTGCGGTTATTGATAGACCGTGGCGCCGATGTAAACGCACAGATAGACGATCGCTCGACACCATTGCATCTCGCGTCAGCAAACGGGCGCCTCGACATCGCAAAGTTACTCGTCCAGCGAGGCGCTAATGTCGACAGCCAGAACGACAAGGAGGAGACTCCTTTGGACCGCGCTGCAGCGTTTGGGTACCTCGATACCGTGCGCTTCTTAATCGAGAGTGGCGCAGCTGCGTCTTCCCGGGATAGAAATGGCTGGACCCCATTCCACAAAGCATCAAATTTGGGCATTTCCACGTCACGAAGTTCTTGCTAGAGTGTGGCATCGATGTCGACATTCGGAACGTAATCGAACAGACGCCATTGTACTTGGCATCCAGCAGCGGCAAAATCGACGTCGCACGTTTCCTGATCGAGCATGGTGCAGATATCCACGCTAAGGACAACAAGGGTTGGAATCCACTGCACGTAGCATCACAAAACGGGCACCTCGATATCGTGCGAATCTTAATCAACACTGGCATTGCCGTCGATATTCGGGACGAAACTCAAAGACCCCGTTGGCCTTGGTGTCGAGCGAGGGGAAAGTGGTAATCGGTCGTTTCCTCATCGAGCGAGGGGCCGACATTAATGTGGGGGATAACCAAGGCTGGGCTCCTTTGCACTTCGCCTCACGGCATGGACACCTTGACATGGCACGGCTGTTACTAGACCATGGCGCTGATGCGGACATCCAGCGCCATGACCTCTGGAACCCGTTACATTTGGCGTCAGCTAACGGGCACCTCAAGATTGCCAAATTGCTGGTAGAGCGAGGCGCAAGTGTCGATGTTTTAACCGAGAAGCACGAAACAGCGCTTTATCAAGCAGCAATGAATGGGAAAGTTGCGATCGTGCGTCTCCTGGCCGACCACGGAGCGAACCTGCATAGTCCAGACTGCAATGGCTGCACTCCGTTGCACTCCGCATCGCAAGGTGGACACCTCGAAGTTGTAAAGCTGTTGCTTCGACGGTGTGCCGATGTGGATGTGCTTAACAAGGCCAATAATACTGCGGCCGAAATGGCTTCGGAGAATGGCAATGCTGAGGTTGCAAGGTTGATTGCCGAGTACAAAGCAGATGCAAATATTCGAAACAAGATACGGTCGATTACATTGGACACGGCAGAGTACGGTGCTGGTGAAGATGGGAAGCATGAGGGAAACGCCTCGCTGTACGCTGCCGCAAAAGAGGGAGAGATTGACGTCTGAAGTCGTTGCTCGAACAGGGAGAAGATATCAACGGCCGCGATGCATCTGACTGGTCTCCATTAGAGAATGCAGTGTGCACGGGGAACGTCGATGTCGTGCGCTTGCTTATCGAGCGCGGCGCTGACGTAGAATCACATGACAAGTGGGGGTGGACACCGCTGCACTTTGCAACAAGATTCGGACACCTCGAAGTCTCGCGGGTACTCGTCGATCACGGTGCAAACGTGAACGCAAGGCAGCGTGACCATTATACTCCAATACACTTCTCAGCTGGAGAGGGACACCTCGGGATTGTGAAACTGTTACTCGAACGTGGCGCGGACGTACATGCACTGAATGGCGAGGGTCAAATACCATACCAAGTATCGCTCGCATCTGGACATCGAGAGGTTGCGGATTTTCTTCAGGAGCATAGCGCGGGCAGAGCAAGGTTTGAGGAGATCTTTTATGGCTCGAACGCCATTTCTGACTGTTCTTCGAATTTAGGGACAGCGCGGCTTAGAGGGAACTTGCAAGCCCCTTGCGTGTCGCTACTTTGGCCTTTGAAATATTAGTTTGGTGGTGGACAATCTGAAACAATAGGTTGACGGAAAAGTCCGAAATTTTACTTGTGCGACAAATGGATCCTTGACGGTGTAGGTAGAGAGTCCTTAGGGACTTGCTTGTCCAAAGAGGAGCGCAAAAGGTTCGCAGTAATACATGCTTATTGTAAACATGTGCCAGTCGCACCGTCGCAGCACAGTTAAAGGGCTGGGATTGCATCCAGAAGATCCTACAAACTTAGTGGTGGCATTCACGTGCCAATGCTCCACGTGATGCAGCGCGCGCAGAGTTGCCAGTAGAATTGCAGACTGCTCGGGAAGGAGACCGCCGGTGCTCGCGGACGGGGCGATCTCCCAAGTCCCAACACGTCATCGATCTCATTTATGTACTACATTCAACTTGGGTGCAGACGCCTTCAATACAATGCCTGTATCTATTCAAATCCAGAGAGACATTTTTGATAGCACACTACTACACGTACACAAGCTTGAGTACAACCACACCCAACCCTAACCCTAACATTTTTTATCTTATCTAGATCTTAGAATATGAGATTGTCGCACATTTTTATCACCCCTATGTTTTTTATCACCCCTACGTTTTTCCTCGCATTCGAGTGGTTTCCGACTAAGAGGTCAGTACTAGGTCAGTGCTCAGCCTGTAACTCTTCTCAGTAAATCTTGACAAACAAGCAGAGTCCAATCTAGCTGCCAAATAAGGTGAGTGTTAAAACATTGGGGGGGATATGGAACTCATGCACTCATGACCGAATGACCGCACTCAACACTGACACGAGCAATATTTATTATTTATAGATTTGCTACCCAGGGATTCAGACACCTCATTGCTTAAATCCGTTCGTCGCACCCCCTGTAACTTTTGTCCCCCATTTACGATAGTGACTTGGAGTCGACATGGTCGTGATAGTAGTTATACATCCGAGTCAGCCTATTGACACTTTCGTTTCCTCTCTAAAATCGAAGTGTTAGTCAGACATTGCACTTGAGGCTTGAGCCATAAAAGGATCTCGTCGAACCTAACTCTCTTCAAGCGCCATGCTCCCGGAGTAAATCTGCAACCTCTGGATTTCCAGCCGCCACCGATACTTGGTATGGTGTTGTGCCTTCATCATTCGCTGCATGTACGTCCGCACCATGTTCGAGTAACAGTTTCGCAATCCTGGGGTGTCCATCGCGTGCTGATAGATATAGCGGAGTCCTATGGTTCTTGCACCTTGCGTTCACGTTTGCGCCGTGATCGACGAGCACCCGCGTGACTTCGAGGTATCCGTAGCTTGATGCATAGTGCAGCGGGGTCCAATCACCCTTATCACATAAATCCGCCTCCGCGCCACGCTCGGTGAGCAAACGCACGACATCGACGTTCTCCTTCGACGCTGCTAGAATAAGTGGAGTCGTGTAGCCTTCATTTCTGAGGTTGACATCTGCTCCTCGATCGAGCAACAACGTCACGACGTCAATGTCCCCCACTTCCACGGCAGCATGCAAAGATGCCCTTCCCTCATCCTTCCCATATTCATCAACGCCGTAATGAGCTGTGTCCAATGTACTCGAGCGTATCTTGTTTCGAATATTCCCATCTGCTTTGTACTCGGCAATGAACTTCGCTACCTCGGCTTGGCCGTTCTCCGATGCCAATTCGGCCGCAGTCTTATTGACCGCGTTGAACACATCGACATCGGCGCCCTGCTGAAGCAACAGCTTTACAACTTCAAGGTGTCCACCTTGCGACGCAGAGTGCAACAGAGTGCAGCCATTGATATCCGCAGTATGCAGATTCGCTCCATGATCGATCAGGAGACGGGCGATCGCAACTTTCCCATTTGTTGTTGCTTGATAAAGTGGAGTTTCTTGCTTGTCATTGAAAAGGTCGACACCCGCGCCACGCCGGACCAACAACTCAGCGATCTTGAGGCGGCCGTTAGCCGACGCCAGATGTAATGGACTGCAGAGGTCATCACTCTGGATGTTCGCATCAACGCCATGGTCCAGTAACAGCCGCGCCATGTCAAAATGTCCATATTGTGAGGCAAGGTGTAGTGGGGACCAGCCCTCGTTGTCCCGTACATTAATGTCGGCCCCTCGTTCGATGAGGAAGTGGCCAACTTGGACTTTCCCCTTTCTCGACGCCAAGGCCAGCGGGGTCTCTTCAGTCCCGTTTCGAATATCAACGGCAACGCCAGTATTTATTAATGTTCGCACGACGTCGAGGTGCCCATTTTGCGATGCAATATGCAGAGGATTCCAACCATTGTTGTCCTGAGTGTGGATATCTGCGCCATGCTCGGTTAGGAAACGAACGACGTCGAGTTTACCGTCCACGCATGCCAGGTGCAGTGACGTCTCTTCGCTTGCAGTCCTAACGTCGACATCGATGCCATACTCTAGCAAGAACTTCACGATCTGGAGATTCCCGGAATTCGATGCTGTGTGGAATGGGGTCCAGCCATTTCTATCCCGCGAAGACACAGCGGCGCCACTCTCTATCAAGAAGCGCGCGATGTCAAGCCACCCATGATCTGCCGCGCAGTATAAGGGGGTCTCCTCGTTGTCGTTCTGGCTGTCAACATTTGCGCCTCGTTCGACTAGTAACTTTGCAATGTCGAGGCGCCCGTTGGCTGACGCGAGATGCATCGGTGTCCTGCGATCTGGTGCGTGCGCGTCAACATCACAGCCACAGTCTATCAATAACCGTGCAATGTCAAGGTGTCCATATTGTGATGCCATGTGCAACGGAATAAAGCCATTCTCGTCCCGGGGATTCATGTCTGAGCCTCGGTCTATAAGGAATCGGGACACGTCGGGCTTCCCATTCGCACAGGCCAAGTGCAACGGCGTCCATTGATTCTCATTTCGAACATCGAGACTTGCACCAGATTCAACTAACAGCTCCGCGATGTTCCGATAGCCAGTTCGTGCTGTCGCATGTAGTGGAGTAAAACCTTCATTATCGGTGGCATTCACGTTTGCACCAGAATTCACCAGGAGTCGCACAATCCCGAGTGATGATTCCGCTTTGACGACTTGTCCGCCCTGTGATACCCTGTGAAGCGGAGCCCTGCCACGATCATCGCGAGAGTCAGGATCTGCACCATTTGTTAGGAGAAGCGATGCGACATCTAAATGACCCTTGACTGAGGCGGCATGTAAGGGTGTCGTGTGAGAACCGCCCTTGAGATTGACGTCCCGAGAATCGGCGGCGATTAGGTGCTCCGCAAGACTACGGAAACCGCACAGGGCGGCATAATAAAGTGGCACCGCCTCAGGCCGCGTCGGGTGTATCGTGGACATGGACTGTATCCAATGACGGTCGATGTCGTGTAGCCAGACCCAGGCTGCAAAATGCGGCTTTGTAGAATCAAACAAACGTTCCATAACCTCTTGAATGTCTGCTGACACATTCCTAAATTGGGCATGATTGACCCAGTGCCGTGCGGCGTACGGGGCGAGGGGAAAGTGAACTATAGTGTCTCTGTCGATTTTGTCATCGAGTTCGAGGAGAACACTGAGGCTAGCGTGTGCAAGCATGGTATGGGCAGATTCGGGGAGAATGTGATAGTATGAAAGACGTTCTTCGGCTTTTGCGAGTCGCTCCGATGTCAAGAACTCCTTAGCGGAGAAATGCGAAAATTGTACTACTTGGCCGCCTTCTCGATTGACAATCGCGATGAGACTGGAGCATGCTGACAATACTGCCTCTTCGGCATCCGGTGGTCGTAAATCCTCGTTAAACGAAGGAGATTCTGTCGTGTCGAACTGGACTGCAAGAATCTCTGCGAGCTCCTCGACGCGAAGTGGGCGAATCGACACCGAAAGGCAGTGGAATAGACGCTGCGCATATTTCCGTTTCTGCTTATCAATCCCCAACAACGTTTGTTCGTATGTTTTATCCAAACTCTCTGGCAGGTCGGCCAGGGCACTCCGAATACTAGCTGGAAAACAGCGACGCAGCATGTCAACCTGACAGACGACCCATCTGAACCTATGTTATGACGTGAGTATCTAATGTGAGGCACCATAAGCGTGATCTCAGCTTACATGCCATCCGCATTTTCGGAGAGCGTATCAATAACCAAATTCTGGTCCTCCACTCTCCACCTTCGCATCCTCCTGTCTGAGCGGACAACAGACTTGATGTATTCGATTATATCTTCCTTTTGCCCGCTCTCGTCATGAAGAGAAATCCTAAGAGGTGTCAACGGCTCGAGCACCAGACGGATATCTATCTCCGGCCGGCTAGCCACACATAGATGTACATTTTCGAGTTTCAAATCAACAAGTTCTTCGATCACGTCCAGGACCTCCTCGCGGGCAGACGGCGTCCCCGAGAAATTTGGGCACTCGTCGAGACCGTCGACGATGATATGAATTGGGGCTTGCCCTGGCAGACCTAGCATATCTGTCAAACAGCTTTTGAGCGCATCAATATCGGGCTTTCGTGTGCCGCGAGTATGGTCCGAATATAACCGGGAAAGGATGTTGAAACAAGAATCCGATTCGGCTGAAAGCTGAGAAATGAGGGAGGAAAGCAGGCCATAGCAGTCTTGCTTCTTGACATCCCGAAAATCGAAATAATAGTACGCAATTGTGGCCAGTCCGGCTGCGTGCATGTTCTCAATGTCCTGAACAATTGCGGATCTGATAGACTATGAATAACCTCGAACAACCTATGAAGTGATCACATACAGAAGCGTGCTCTTCCCCGCCCCCGCTTTAAGATCAACACGATATTAATGCCAGGCACTCGTTTGGGGTACTGAATACATACGTTTACCATGAATCCACAAGAGCGATCCGCCCGCTTTCCATTCTGTTAATGCACTGCTCTCGAAGAACCAAGCTGCGGTTCCACTTTGTCGCGCTTTCCGGACGAAGTTGTGGTTTGTCGATGGGTCAGGGGGAGAGAGCCAGAGTTGGACGTCGCATCGCAGCTGATCACCTACAAACTGTCATCGGTCCTGGCAACGAAAGGTGTGTGTGAAATAACAAACGTTTCATCTTGTTCATATCGTTTAGCACTTGGTGAAGAGCGACTACGAACACAAGTCAGCACGTGTGATCATGGGTGATATCTGCTTCGCGCGAAACACATACCCAGATCCTGTCGAATACCATTTGTTGACGCCTTTCCGTCTAAAGGAGCAAATCTTCAGAAAAACATTTAGGAACAATCATGCAAGAATCCCGCACCTTCCATGACTGCCTTCACGCTACCCACGAGACCGTGGACCACAGACAAGGTCTGTGCAACAGTCATTCGAGCCTCGTCCTGGGTCAATCGGTCCAATCTCTTGAGTATGGCCTCTATCTCGCTGTCCCCCAACAATTTCTTTGCAAATTTCTCTGTAGCACATTGAGTCATGGGCAATATATATGTGACAGCTCACTCACTGAGCCTCCCCTGGTTGATTTGCCTTGTCGCCATGGCAAGCACCGAAAGTAGTTCAACCATTACTTTGATGATGATATCGGTCATTATCGGTGTAGGTGGGATCGTTGTATAGATCTCCAGACGCTTAAGAAAGTTCCCCAAGCAATCAAAGAGGTCGAGTAGGGCATCGTAGCTTGACGTAACCCCACTGGCAGCCTGGCATACCCATATATCAAGGGGAATCTCTTTGAGGGGTATATTCGAGGCACGTACAACAAGGAGTACATCAAACCCAACAAACAATGCGTTTACCGGCGGGAAGGGGACCTGGTGACTCGGAGATTACGTGAAAAGAGTATATTTGATATGTGTGGCTCACCAGGCTGACCGTCCCACCAAGGACGCCAGAAAATGCCTGAAGAACCTTCACCGCAGGGCTAAGGCATTTTATTAGTCTCCGATTGCCATCGCGATACTCTTTAAAAGCCTTCTCCCGTTCCTGGAGTAGTCGGAGGATAGCCTCAGGAGAATTTGAATGTTCAAGCGCGGCAGCAAAAGGATTGTTGGATAGGTCTATTCCGGTTATTTCGGCGTAGTCAGTCAAGGCATCGATGATCAATTGGATATTTAAAGTGGAGGGTGTTACGTGTACAGTCGATGACATGAAGACAACGGATTGTTTCGTTCAGAGGAGACGGACTGGGGGAAGGGTGAACAAAAGTTCAGGCCTGTGCGTTTTGATCAAGGATTTGATGACAGATGTTTCACGTGATCTGGTGTGTGCCGAATCTTATCTAATCATCAATCGTATGCTACCGACTACCGACTTTACCGACCCTACAAGCTTCACCACCGGATAGACACTGATACACTCTTCTGCCTCTGCGGCACCTGCGAACGATCTGGCTCTGCGCATGCAGCGTATTCTTCTTCATCCGACCTGACTCCGCCTCCCATCGGGCCTCGGCCTGAGCCCAAGCTCCGACTGGAGCTCGAGCCAGGTACGGCCATACCCCATCCGAAGCCCTACTCTATCTTGCGTATCTTGTGACAACAGCAGTCCGCCAGCCACGTCGACGACGTCATTGGGCTTCCCGGCAGCCGGATGGCCAATGAAACTGAAGCTACTCCAGTAGCACCTCGCTGCATCTACGTCAGTCCACGTCCGTTATCCGCCTCTATCACAACACACTCACCTCTCGCCTTCTCATCTCTACCACTCCCTTATTCCACCAGCCGCGCATTGATCCCGGGCATGAGTGATGAATCATACATGGAGGAGCTGAGTGAGCAGGACGGCGATGGCATGGACGAGCGTCGGCGGTCGTGGGTGAGAGATGTTGCTGGAGCGGCAACGGAGGGAAGGAGGGCATCGGATCGAGGCAGTGGTAAACGTCTGATTCTTTTTACTTTGGTCTGCCACCTGTTTCTTGGTATCCAAGGTTACCCAAAGCCTCTCTGATGCCGTCTGTCTGGCTTGCATTTGATCTTCGTGCTGAAGAGGCTGCTCCCAGAAGTGAACAGAACGTTCCTGATAGTTGAGTGGTCAAATCGGCCCCCCGGTATGGCCTCAACCTCGTTCTCCCCTAACAGTTTCTTCGGAAACTTCTCTACCACACAATGAACTTACGGGGACGTAGAAGTAATGCTTACTTACTGAACCCGCCCTGTTTGATTTGATTGTTGCCAGGGAAAGCACCGGAAGTAGTTCGACAAGTATATCGCTGTGATGATGATATCTGTCAACGTTGGGTTCGGAGTGGGCTTGAGCATGGTATAAATCTCGAAATGTCTGAGAACATTCGGAGAGATCGAGGAAAGAGAACGTGGAGAGCGTCATAGTACGATGCTCTCCTCGATCTCTTTCTTTTTATGACATCGCTGGCGGCCTGACAGACCCAATCCGGTTGATGAAAAGAGACGTATTGTGAGTTTCACATTACATCTCTTTTCATCACGCACGTCATTGATGAATCGATGACGATGATGTCGGTGAAAGACCTTGCCAGGAAGCACCAAAACGATGCAGAAGAAATGGGCATCTGAGGTTCACCAGGCTGATTGCCTCCGAGTCGGCCACAGTGGGCTGAGGCAGTCTTTGAGTCTCTTGTTGAGTCTTTGTTGAGTCTACTGAGTTGTCTACTGTCGCCATCGTGATATTGTTTAGTATCACACTCCGCGCAAAAGTGAGGTGATCTGGACGTAAACATGTAGAAACGCGATATCAGCCGTCTCGATCCTTCCCTCCGCCCGTCAACTCAGTACCACAACCACAGCCATCAGTCCACACCGTAGCCGCATGTAGCACTAGTCAATCCTTCCTCCAACGACTACCTTTACCTCTCTCCTTCTCACTCCTCCGCGCACGCGTCTTCGCCGCAATCCACTCAGCACCAGCAATCCTCAGTTTGGGAGGCTCCCGCGTCCTCATGTACTGTACCACCGCCCACGTTGCACTTGAAGCCCGCCTAGTGCGGACCTTCCGCTCCCCCACGGCGCTCCTCTTCAACTCCGGTTTCGATACAGTGCGGGATTCTTAGCGCGCGTGCCGCAGTCGGGCGACGCCCTGCTCCATGACGAAGCCATCTGCTCTTCCCTTGAGACTTGTAACAACGGGTTGTACTTGATGTGTTTTTCTATGGTAAATCCTTCCTCGGCTTTCTCAATATCCATCTCCCACGTATTGATAATGTCTGTTGTCACCCCCCCCCCCCCCCCCCCCCTTCCCCTCTCACATCTACACTACAGCGCGTTAACTCTCTGCACTAGGTCCTTTGCGGACCACCATCATCGCTACTGTGTTTCAGCGGCCGCCATAATCATCATTGCTTTATCGCTTTCTTAAGCTCCAAAGTCCCACAATTGCGATCCTAACAAGTTACAACAGGTCGCGCTGCGCTTCTCTCAGGGCGCCCCAGGCATGACAGAACACGAATCAGCTTTTGTCCTTGAGCATTGAACAAACAATGAGCAAGGGAAGGGAAGTCTGCTCATCGGTCACGATCGCGACCGAGGGCAGCTTCTCAAACTTAGATGGCACCATCGCCGTGCCACGGTGCCTGTGCTCCGCGCGATTCGCCGTGACCATGCAATCATACCTTAGCGAGCGTGATGCGAGCTCGCACTGCTCGAGCTGACAGCCAGGACGGCGTGCTCGCAGGCAGGCAGAACCGGTTCGCCTGACACTTCGTCTCTCTCATGGTACATGCCACACTCAACTTACTCGATGTTAATCTCGGTCTAGATTTGTCCGTCGACGGTATGTGTTCCTTCACTGAGTGCGCAGATGGCCGCCTTTAATAGATCTTATCTTATCTAGATCTTAACGTCTGAATCACTCGGGTTGTCGGGGAACTTGAATGAGCTCTCGCGAGACATAGGTGTCCCGTGATACTTTGCATTGTGGGGTCTTTACTTTCCTTCCAAATCTACCTCCGTGCCGTCCGATAAACAAGCACACAACTTTTGTTTTAACTGCTCGGTCTTTGGGAAATAAGACTGGGGTACGAGGGAAAGTATCACCATTATATAAGGTTATAGTCTTGGTTATTGTGGTAATTCGGACGCTTGTGTCTGCGGTCGAATGAAAGAAATTTGACACAGAGATTTCAAGGATGTTTTGTTGAATTGTCGGCGGGAACTGGTCCCTCTATTAACATCACGTGAGTCCACCTCGCCTCCCAGTTTGAGTAACAACTTCGCCTCTTCTGCGGCAGCATGCAACGAACCCTCCCTTCGCCATTTTAATCAGCGCCGTACTGAGCTGTGCCCAATGTGCCCAGCCTATCTTGTTTCGAATATTCGCATCTTCTTGTACGGGTAATGAACTTGGCAACCTCGGCTTGGATATTCTCCGACGCCAATTCGGCTGCAGTTCTATTAGCATTGTCGAGTACATCGACATTGGCACCCCGCCGAAGCAACAGCTTTACAACTCCGAGGTGCCCACGTTGCGACGCAGCGTGCAACAGAGTCCAGCCATTGCTGTCCGCAGTATGTAGATTCGCTCCGCGGTCGATCAGGAGACGAGCGGCCACAACGCTTCCATTCCATACTGCTTGGTAAAGTGGGGTTTCTTGTTTGTCATTTAACACGTCGACATTTGCGCGTCGCTGGACCAGAAACTTTACAATCTTGCGATGGCCGTTGGCTGACGCTAGGTGTAAAGGGCTCCAGAGGTCATCGCTCTGGATGTTCACATCAACGCCATGGCCTAGCAACAGCCGTGCCATGTCAAGATGTCCATGCCTGAGGCGAGGTGTAACGGTGACAAGCCCTGGTTGTCCGCGCACCAATGTCGGCCCCTCGTCCGATGAGGAAGCGTGCGACTTCGACTTTCCCGTTGCTCGACGCCAAGGCCAACGGAGTCCTCTGAGTCCCGTTTCGAGTATCAATAGCAGCGCCGGTGTTGACTAACGTTCGCACGACGTCGAGGTGCCCATTTTGCGATGCGACGTGCAGTGGACTCCAACCCTTGTGGTCCTTAGCGTGGATATCTGCGCCATGGTCGATTAGGAAGCGTGCGACGCCGAGTTCGCCATCTCTGGATGCCAGGTATAATGATGTCTGTTCACTTCCGTTCCGAACGTCGACCGCGACGCCACACTCCAGCAGTACTTCGCGATGTGGATATGCCTGCATTTCGATGCTGTGTGGAATGGAGTCCAGCCATTGTTATCCCGGGCAGAGACTGCCGCGCCACTCTCGATCAAGAAGCGCGCGAGTCGAGGTGCCCAAACTCCGCAGCGCCGTCCAAGGGAGTCTCCTTATTATTATTCTGGCTGTCGACAATCGCACCTCGTTCGACCAGTAGCCTTGCAATGTCGAGGTGTCCGTAGGCTGATGCGAGATGCATTGGCGTCCTGCGATCGGCTGTGTGTGCGTTTACATCCGAGCCACGGTCTAGCAATAGCCGTGCGATGTCGAGCAGCCCGAATCGTGACGCCGTGTGTAACGGAATGAAGCGATGCATGTCCCGGGAATTCATGTCGGAGCCTCGTTCTATAAGGAAGCGTGAAATGTCCAGCTGCCCATTACGACAGGCCACGTCGAGCGGTGTCTCTTGTCTCGTGTTTCGAATATCGAGCCCTGCGCCAAATTCAAGTAGCAGCTCCGCTATGTCACGATGCCCAGAGTGTGCTGCTGCGTGAAGTGGAGTCCAGCCTTCATCATCGCTGGCACTCACATCCGCGCCAGGTTTCACCAGGAGCCGCGCAATCTCGAATGTCGATTCCACCATAACTAGCTGCCCGCCCTGTGATACCTTGTGAAGCGGAACCCCGCCCAGATCATCACGAGAGTTAGGATCTGCACCATTTTCGAGGAGCAGCGTCGCGACATCCAAATGTCCTTTGACTGAGGCGGCGTGTAAGGGTGTCGTGTGAGAACCGCCCCTCTCATTGACGTCCAGAGAATCGGCAGCGATTAGGTGCTCCACGAGACTACGTAATCCCGACAGGGCTGCATAATAAAGTGGCACAGCCTCAGGTTGCGTTGGGTGTGTCGTGGACATGGGCTCTATCCAACTACGGTCAATGTCGTATAGCCAGACCCATGCCGCAAAATGTGACTTCGCAGGATCGAACAGACGCTCCATGTCCTCTTGAATGTGCGTTGACACGTTCCCAAACTGGGCGTGGTCGACCCAATATCGAGCGGCATACGGGGCGAGCGGAAAGCGACCCATGCCATTTCTGTCGATTTTGTCATGGAGTTGGAGGAGGACACCGAGGCAAGCACGTGCAAGAAGTGTATGCGCCGATTCAGGAAGGATGTGATAGCAAGAAAGGCGGTCATCTATCGCAAGGCGATCCGATGTCAAGTACTCCTTGACTGAGGGATGGGAGAATTGCACAATTTGATCGCCTTCCCTAGCGACAACCTCGATGAGATTGGAGCATGCGGATAATACCACTTCTTCCGCATCCAATTGGAGCAAACTTTCGTTGAACTTGAACGAAGGAGCCGCCGTCGCGTCGAATTCAACTGCAAGAATCCCCATGAGCTCCTCAACGCGAAGTGGGCGAATCGACACCAAGAGGCATTGGAATAGACATTGGACATATTTCCGTTTCTCCTTATCAATCGCCAACAATGTCTGCTGGTATGTCTCTTCCAAACTCTCTGGTAGTTCGGTTAGAACTCTCCGAGGGTTGAGCAAAAAATCGCGGCGAAGCATGTCAAGCTGGCAGTCGACTAATATGAACCTATGTGATCGTGTAAGTGATCAGTGGGAGTGACTTTGTTCAAATCACAGCTTACATGCCGCCCGCTTTCTCAGAGAGAACCTTAACGACCAGTTCTTTGTCCTTGTCCTTCCAACTCCGCATCTTCCTGTCTAAATGGACGACAGATTTGATATACTTGATTATCTCATCCTTCTGTCCAGACTCCTCGTGAAGGGAAATTTCGAGAGGATTCAAAGGCTTGAGAGCCTTTTGGATGTCAATTTCTGGGCGGCTTGCCACGCAGAGATGGACGTTCGAAAGATTCAAACCAACAAGTTCCTGAATTAACTCCAAGACCTCTTCACGAGCAGAAGGCTTCCCAGACACGTCAGGGCATTCATCGAAAGCATCGACAATGATATAAACCGGACGTTGTCCTGGCAGGCTCAGCATGTCCTTCAAGCACTTTGTCAGCACGCCAGTGGTGGGCTTTCGCATTCCGCTGCGATGGTTTGAATATAACTGGGAGAGGACTTTGTAACAAGAATCCAATTCTGCCGAAAGCTGGGAAACAAGAGAGGAGAGGAGGCCATAACGGTCTTGTTTCTTGACGTCCCGAAAATCAAAATAATAATAGGCCATTGTGGCCAATCCAGCTGTACGCATGTCTTCGATATTCTGAATGATTGCGGAGCTGGACGGCAATTTAATCATTCTCCATGACAACCAACGAGGGATTACATACAGAAGCGTACTTTTCCCCGAACCCTCTACAAAATCGATTATTCGTCAATACGAGTTACGCGCTGACAGGTTGAAAACCATACGTTTCCCGTGGATCCACAAGAAGGACCCAGTCTTTTCCCATTTTGTTAATCGATCGCTTTTAAAGAACCACGAGGCAGATCCAGTGTGATGCGCTTTCCGAACGAAGTCATGGTTCGTTGATGGGTCGGGAGGGGAGAGCCATTCCCGGACGTCCCTTTGCAACTGGTCACCTGCAAGATACCGCCGGTCTCGGCAGCGAAAGCGAAAATAAAAGAACGACTAACGTGTGGAAGCCTTGCCATCTAATACAACAAGCACTCAGAAAAACATCAGCAACAAGTCATGCGAATGTTGCATACCTTCTCCAAGATAGTGAGCGAAATCCGATATTTGTGCAACAGCCCTCCGAGCCTCTTCTTGGGTCAGTTGGTCTAACTTCTCCATGACGGCCTCAACCTCGTTTTTCCCAAACAGCTTTTTAAGAAACGATTCTATGACACGTTAAGCCATGGGCAATCTAGGTGATGGTGCACCTACCGAGCCGCCCCTGCTTTATTTGCTTCGTCGCCAGGGCAAGCACTGAAAGTACTTCGACCATAATTTTGATGACGATGTCCGTCATCATCGTAGTCGATGGGATCCTCATATATATCTCAAGACGCTGGAGGAAATTACCTAAGCGTTCCAAGAGTTCAAGAACGTCGTAACTCTGAACTTGAATCGAGGTGACCCCATTAGTACTAGCCTGGTATGCCAATGGTCTTAGGTTACAAAGGACCTGGTTGAAGTGTGTGTTCAAGGGACGTACAGTAAGGAGAATGTCAATACTCGTATACACGGCTTTTCTGGTGAGAAGGGGACCTGACGAGGCCACGTTAAAAGAATCGCAGGGTGGTATGTGACGCTCGCGGCTCACCAGGCTGACCGCCTCGCCAAGAATGCCAGAAAAGGCATAAATGGATGTCACGCGGGGCTGAGACATCTATCAGTCTCCGATTACCATCGCGATATGTTTTAAAAGCCTTCTGTCGATCTTGAAGCAGTACGAGGATGGCCTCAGGAGAGTTTGACTGTTCGAGCATGGCAACAAAAGGATTCTTAGAGAGGTCAATTCCAGTTATTTTGGCGTAGTCAGCCAAGGCCACATCAATGATCAATTGGATGTTAGAAGCGGAGGATATTGCTTGTCCGGTCGACGACATGAAGATAGCGGATTGTTCACGTTCTTTCGTTCAGCTGCAAAAGGGGTGTGTGCTGAAGGAACAGAGAACAACGGTCCAACGTCCAAGGCACGATTTGACGGTACATATTGGTTCCAGGAGACAGACGGCGCAAGGCCGAGGCCCTTCGGGGCAGATAATTGATGCAGTGACATGGCATGTCAGCGTGTGATGGAAGTGTTACGGCATGTTGCACGCACGGTCTGAGCGGTCTGTGCGATAATGCGATAAGCGCTCCGCAAATGCTGTCCTTTAGTATTGAAGTTTAGGAGTCAACATCATATCAAACACTCGCTGAACATGTCTTGCTCTTGCATACCATGTTAGCAACCGTCAACAACTTTGAGGGTGCACGGTCTAGACTCTATAGACGTATGACCGGCACCCCGGCACCCCCGGCACCCGTCAGACGGGTGTACCTGTTGACATTTTGACAGGTGCTAACGGCCATTTACGGGTCTTGCATTGCCTAATTAGTCAACTCTCCCGAGTTCCTCCGTAAACCTAATCTGCAGCCGGACTGTACGTCGGTCCCCACGCTGCACCAGATGTCCCAAGTAAAGACCCATCCTGACTCCAGTGGCTACCGTCCCTTCTCCATGCGCCCAGCGACATCATCGACTACTTTTTGGCTGGCGCAGTGTTGTCGCCTGGGCCGCCTGGCATGTGTTGTAAACCGCGAGGCGACGAAGCGACGGATATGGCTGCAAACTCGTCGCCGCCTGTCTGACTCGCCCTCTCGCGCGCCACAACGTTTGACGGTCTCTGGGTCAACCGTTCGATTTCAGAGTGGTACAAATGCATATAAAAAGCAGACACTTCGAGGGGAGACCGGGGAGTCGGAACACGCATAGAATTTTCGCCTGTGGACTTTGGCTGCCATGACCGCCCGTTGAAGTGCGCCGCATCGGTACCTGCGTTTCCGTTGCTCTGCTGTCACCGTACCCACATCTCTTTGAAATGACCATTTGCAGTTCGTCCCTCCATCCCTCACCCCGTGCCTGCAACACCTCATCGGGACTCCGTTTTCATGTTCCATCCCGCACGACGCACTTGTCTCGTCTCGCACGACGTCACCACGCTCGTCATCCGCATTCACTCACATAGTTATCTCCACTGACCCGACGGGCCTCCGTGAGTTCTCCAACTGTGTCGCGCTGGGTCTTGTCTAAACCGTTTGATTCCGGCAACTTCAGCGCAGATAATGGTGCAACGCCACTAATGGTCATTCGCGGGATACAGGGCCAGGCCGAGACTGCTCAACAAGGTGATGTCCACAAATCAATCGTACGCGAGCTCCAACATCTCATTGGTAGAGTCGTTGCGGACCCATTTGAGGGATGGACCAAAGGTTACCATGTGCGTCCGGTGATTGTTGTATGCTTGCCTGTCTTTCAACTTACAGCTTTCCGTAAGAGAGACTGCAGGCCAACGTCGTTGATGGCTATATTAAGAACTACAAACGAGATCAAGCCGAGGTACGCGAGTTTCTCTTTAAGCCTACTCGGACGTCCTGTTAAGCTCTTCGGTGCAGACTCTAGCCATTATAACCTCGTCCTTACCGCCTTCCCCCAAGCCCTCCGAGTCCATCCTCCTGGCGTCTCATTTTCATCCCTATCTCTATCGCCCCCGCTTTCCGCATGCTGCGCATCGAGCCCGGACACGGAAATGAATCAATATATAGAGGAGCGGGCGAAGCAGGACGACGGCGGTTGGGTGAACGAGCGGGCTCGTGCGAGAAAGACATCGCTGTAGGAGTGGCGGTGGGGTAAGGGGAAGGCTTGGAGGTCGCCAGGACCAGGAGGCGTGGGATTGGGGAAGTGACAAAGGACAAATGTCGTATTCCATCGCCATGGGTCACTTGAGACTAATGAACTCGTTTCGAACTCGTTTTATGGCCAAGACATGTTACTCACTAATGGCGTCTGTTGATGCGCCACCTAAGAGAAGCCCAAATCAGAAGATTAGATGCCAGGAACGGCTTATGAACTATCCGTGACCGTCTTAACATCATTCACAAGGCCATGCACGATGTATCTGTGCAACAGTCATCCGAGCCTCGTCCGATGAGGCATCCTCCGGGCCCTAGCACGGTTTCAAAAGCCCTCAACTACGGCATCTCCTGACAATTTCTTTCTTGACGGACGACCCCAATACAATGAGCTACAGGCCATATAAATGTCAGGCGCATGGCCCTGTTCGATTGTTAGTTGCCAGTGAAAGCATTGAATTTCGGAAAGTATTTTACGGTATCTGTCGTCAGCGCGGCTATCGCCGGAGCCTCGATCTCTTTCTAGTACTGACACCATCTTGCAGCCTGACGGACCCATACTGTCACAGGGATCTGGTTGATGGAAATAAGACGCACTGTGAGTCTCACATTACGTCTCTTTTCATTAAACGTGTGAGAGAAGAATACCGATGTCGGTGAAGGAGTCACTGGCAGAAGGAGGATACTGTAAGATTATCAGACTAAAATGAGAAAAGAAATGGTGCGTCTGAGACTCACTAGGCTGACCGTCCGGGTCGCCAGGATTCTCGGGGGTCTGGACTCTAGAGATGGTGAGGATGCTTTTGAGTCTCTGAGTCCGACGTTACTATACCACAGCGGCCACCCACCATCACAAACTCATCATCGCCACTACCACCACCATCAGACACCCGCAGCCGCACGTGGCGCCAGTCGACTTCTCCTTCAACGACTGCCTCTCGCTCTCTCCTCCGCGCACGCCGTGTCCTCGCCGCACTCCATTCAGTGCCAGCCATCTTGGCTCTGGAGGCTCCCGTCTCTTCGTTTACCACCACGCCCATCGCAGCGTCCGAAGCCGCATCACACGGACCCTCCGCTCCCCAGCGATGCTCCTCTTCAACTCCTGTTCGACGCCAGCGCGGGATGCTTCGCGTGCGTGCGGTTGAGCGACGCCTTGCTCCATGACAAAGCCAACCACTTTTCCCTTAACACTTGTGACGACGGGTTGCACTTGATGCGCGTTCTATGGTAAATCCTTACTCAATTTGTCCGTCTCCCACCTACGATGATGTCGATTGTCACCTCCCCCCGCAGCCCACCATTCGTTTCGCAGCGGCTACCGCAGCCGCAACCGCTTTATCGCATTCTCAAGTTCCAAAGTTCCACAGTTATTCCCGCGATAACACTTCCGCTGCGCTGCGCTCCGGGCTCAAGGAAAGTCCGAGTGCGACTGCGCTCTTGTCCCTGAATGAGGGCTAGATAGAGAAGGATAACCTGCTCGTCAGTCACGGTCGCGACCGAGGGCAGTTTGTCTGACTTGGATGGCACCATCGCGCTATGACAGTATTCTGCGTGATGCGTGATCCACCATGCAACCATGCCTTGGCTGGCGCGGGATGATACTCGTACTATCCCCAGGCTAAAGAGGCGGAACTATTTGCCTGACACTTCGTCTCTCTCGTGGTGCGTGCCGCACTCAACCATCCGAAGTTACCCATGCATTTAGGTATTTTATGCCGAGAGATGTATGGGGTCCGATAATTACTCTTCGTGCGTTACTTTTGCGCCGTCGAGGGTTGAAATGTTATGAACTCCCGCGAGACTTAAACTAGTCTCACAAAGATGTCCCGTACCGTGTGTAGTGGGGTCTACCCTTTACTTTATCTCGCGAATCTACTTCCGCCCCATCTGATGGACAAGTACCTTGGGTGGAATGAGATCGAGAGTTCTATTTCTTGGTATACTGGTAAGCACACGATTTTTTGTTTGCGTTTACAGTAAGTACGATTTGGGAAACAAGACAGATATATTTCGTATCTAGTCTGTTGCAAGGTCTGTTGTGCGTGAGAACGTATGTCAGATACTTGATAACACGGCCCAGAGCGAATAGCATAAAGAAACCTCAGTATTTGAAAAATAACGCAAAGAATTATAGGCTTGAAGACTTGCTTGAAGACAGACTCTCAGCAAGATACCGGCTCCATGCGGGCCGCGTGTGTGGCGCGTGCGCACGCACAACTTCGACACGTTCGTCGCTGTTCGGTCCAGTACAATCTCGTCACAGTGGTACTGACATCTCGGCGTCCTTCTTAAAAATTGACTTCCCTCTCCTCACACCGAAAACGCCTTGCATCGTTCTCACCACCGGCGTCGTGGTGAGCGATGTCCAGTATGGCCGCGCGTCTATAGTTTCAAAACATCATACGCTTCAGGATCCGTTGGTCGTACTGTAGTTCTTCTAACCCGAAAGAGAGGGACGCCCTTCCGACATGTATCACATTTGTGAGACTAACGACCTTGCGCCTGTCTGCTTCTCTGCCGCTGCCACGTCGCTCCGCGGTCTACCCTGCAGCACCAGCACAGTTCGTAATCGGTCCATTCCCCGCCAACAAGAATAGAGGTCAGCCTCGTACCATATATCGTACCGCCTGAAAATTTCGTACTTACCCGTCGAATCATTCACTGTACCCACGTCGGATGTCCCGCTCTAAAGTCTAAACTATAATAGAATCCTGGTCTATAGACAAAAACCGGCCACATTTAAGGCTTCCCTCTAGCATGCTGCGCCGTCACAAACGACTAAAATTGAAGTGCCAGTCAGACATCACATTTGAGCCATAAAGGGATATCTTCGAACCTCGTTTTGTCTGCGCCGTGCTCCCGCAGTAAATCTGAAATCTTTCGATATCCGAATTCCAACGATGTTTGGTATGGTGTTCGACCCTGGTCATCCAGTGCAAGTACGTCCGCGCCACGTTCAAGTAACAGTTTCACGATCTCGATGTGACCACTCCCAGCTGAGAGGTGCATCGGAGTCCAATGGTTATGCTTCCTTGCGTTCACGTTTGCGCAATGATTGACGAGCACCCGCGAGACTTCGAGGTGTCCAGCCCGCGATGCAGCGTGAAGCGGTGTCCAGCCCCACTTATCACGTGAATCCACTTCCGCGCCACGTTCAATGAGCAAGCATACAACATCGACGTTTCCCTCGACTGCTGCCCTGTCTAACGGAGTCTCGTTATCTGCATTGCGGCCGTTGACATCTACTCCCCGATCGAGCAACGACTTCACGACGTCAATGTTCCCCTCTTCCGCGGCAGCGTGCAATGATGCATTTCCATTATCCTTCCCATTTTCATCGGCATCACATTGAGCTGTGTCCAGTGTACTCGAGCGTATTTTGTTTCGAATCTTCGCATCTGCTTTATACTCACCAATAAACTTGGCAACTTCAGCTTGGCTATTCTCCGATGCCAATTCGGCTGCAGTTTTATTCGCCTTGTCGAGCACGTTGGAATCGGTACCCCGCCGAAGCAACAGCTTTGCAGCTCCAAGATGCCCACATTGCGATGCGGTGTGCAGCGGAGTCCTGCCATTGCTGTCGGTGGAATGTAGATTTGCCTCATGGTCGATCAGGAGACGTGCAATCACGACTTCCCCATTCCTCGCTGCTCGGTGAAGTGGAGTCTCATGCTCATCATCAAATACGTCGACACTGGCGCCACGTTGTATCAGCAACTCGGCAATATCGAGGTGGCCATTGGCAGACGCTAGATGTAATGGGCTCCAGAGATCACGGCTTTGGATGTTCGCATCAACGCCATGGTCTAACAACAGCTGTGCCATGTCAAAATGTCCATGTTGTGAGGCGAAGTGTAATGGAGCCCGGTCATCGTCGGCCCGCACATGAATGTCGGCCCCTTGCTCGATGAGGAAGCGCCCGACCTCCACCTTCCCATTGCTCGAAGCCAAGGCCAACGGGGTCTGCTGAGTCCCGCTCCGAATATCGACGGCCACGCCCGTATTGATTAACATTCGCACTACGTCGAGGTGACCGTTAAGCGATGCAACGTGTAGCGGATTCCGACCCTCATCGTCTTTGGTGTGAATATCTGAGCCATGCTCGATCAAGAAACTTGCGACGTCGAGTTTGCCACGGTAGGCTGCCAGGTACAATGGTGTCTCTTCTCTTCCGTTCCGAACGCCGACATCAATGCCACACTCTAGCAAGAATTTCGTGATGTCGAGATACCCAAAGTACGATGCTGTGTGGAGAGGAGTCCAGCCTTTGTCATCCCGGGCAGAAACGGCCGCACCACTTTCGATTAAAAAGCGCGCAATGTCGAGGAACCCATACTGGGCAGCGCTGTCCAAGGGAGTTTCCCCCTTGTCGTTCTGGCTGTCAATATTTGCACCTCGCTGGACCAGTAAACTTGCGATGTCGAGGTGACCATTCGAAGACGCGAGATGCATTGGCGTCCTGCGATCGGCTGTGTGTGCGTTTACATGAGAACCGCAGTCTAGCAATAGCTGTGCGATGTCAACATATCCAAATCTTGACGCGAAGTGCAATGGAATAAAGCCATTTATGGTCCGAGAATCCACATCTGACCCTCGATCTATAAGGATGCATGAAACGTCAATCTTCCCATTCGCACAGGCGACGTGCAACGGGGTCTCTTGCTTCGCATTTTGATCATCGAAACTTGCGCCGGATTCAATCAACAGCTCCGCAATGCCACGATACCCAGATTTTGCTGCCGCATGTAACGGAGTACTGGAGTCTTCATCGTCTGTGGCATTCACGTTTGCGCCAGAATTTACCAGGAGCCGCGCAACTCCGAGTGACATTTCCACCATGACGAAGTATCCGCCCTGTGATACCCTGTGAAGCGGAGCCCTGCCCAAATGGTCACGAGAGTTAGGATCGGCACCATTTTCGAGGAGCAGCGATGCGACGTCCAAATGTCCCTTGACCGAGGCCGCATGTAAAGGTGACGTGTGAGAACCGCCTTTGCCATTGACGTCCTGAGAATGGGCAGAGATCAGGTGCTCCACGAGATCACGGAAACCGCACAGAGCGGCATAATAAAGTGATGCTGCCTCGGGTCGCGTCGGATGTATCGTGGACATGGACTCCATCCAATGACGGTCGATGTCGTATAGCCAGACCCATGCCGCAAAATGTGATTTCTCGGGGTCAAACAGACGTTTCATGACCTCTTGAACATGCGTTGACACGTCCCCAAACTGGGCATGGTCGACCCAGTGTCGAGCGGCATACGGGGCGAGCGGAAAGCGACCTACAGCATTTCTGTCGATCTTGTCATCGAGTTGGAGGAGGACGCCGAGGCAAGCGTGTGCAAGAAGAGTATGTGCCGGTTCTGGAAGGATGTGATAGCATGAAAGGCGTTCGTTTGGTGTCGCAAGGCGATCTGATGTCAAGTACTCTTTGACGGAAAAATGGGAGAATTGCACAATTTGACCGCCTTCCCTATTGACAACCTCGAGGAGACTGGAGCATGCCGACAAAACCACTTCTACGGCATTCGATTGCAGCAAACCTTCGTTAAACGAAGGAGCCGCCGTCGTGTCGAACTCGACTGCAAGAATTTCTAAGAGCTCCTCAACACGAAGTGGGCGAATCGACACCAAGAGACATTGGAATAGACGTCGGGCGTCATTTTGTATCTCCTTATCGATCGCCAACAATGTCTGTTCGTACGTCTTTCCCAAACTCTCTGGTAAGTTGGCTAGAACTCTCCAAATGTTGTGTGACGAATTGCGGCGGAGTCTGTCAAACTGGCAGTCGACCCACCGAAACCTATGTGACGGAGTGGTCAATGCGAGGGACCATATCCATAATAACAGCTTACATGCCGCCCGCTTTCTCAGAAAGCACCTTAATGACCAGTTCCTTATCCTTGTCTTTCCAACTCCGCATCTTCCTGTCTGTATGGACAACGAACTTGATATACTCGATAATATCGTCCTTTTGTCCAGTCTCCTCGTGAAGGGAAATTTCGAGAGGTTTCAAAGGCTTGAAAGTTTTTTGGATGTCAATTTCTGGGCGGCTTGCGACGCAGAGATGGACGTTCGAAAGGTTCAAACCAACAAGTCCCTGAATTAGCTCCAGGACCTCTTCACGAGCAGACGGCTTCCCAGACACGTCAGGGCATTCATCGAGAGCATCGACAATGATATAAATAGGTCCTTGTCCTGGCAGGCTCAGCATGTCCTTCATGCACTTTGTCAGCGTGTCAGTTGTGGGCTTTCGCGTTCCGCTGCCATGGTCTGAATATAACTGGGAGAGGACTTTGTAGCAAGAATCCAATTCTGCCGAAAGCTGGGAAACGAGAGAGGAGAGGAGGCCATAACGGTCTTGTTTCTTGACGTCCCGAAAATCAAAATAATAATAGGCCATTGTGGCCAATCCAGCTGTACGCATGTCTTCAATATTCTGAATTATTGCGGAGCTGGATGGCAATTTAATCATTCTCCCAGTCAACGAATGACGGACTACATACAGAAGTATGCTTTTCCCCGAGCCCTCTACAAAATCGAACAGTTGTCAACACGAGTTGCACGCTGACAGATTGAAACTCATACGTTTCCCATGGATCCATAAGAAGGAACCCATCTTTTTCCATTTTGTTAATTTATCACTTTTAAAGAACCACGAGGCGGTCCCAGTGTGGTGTGCTTTCCAAACGAAATCATGGTTCGTTGATGGGTCGGGAGGGGAAAGCCATTGTCTGACATCCCTTTGTAACTGGTCACCTGCAAGGTACCGTTAGTCTCGGCAACGAAAGGGAAAATAAAAAGACGAACGTGTCGACACCTTGCCATCTATTACAACAAGTACTCAGAAACTTTCAGCAACAAATCATGAGAATGTTGCATACCTTCCATAACTACCTTCATATCATCTCTGAGACCGTGGGTAACACCCAATGTTTGTGCGACAGCCATCCGAGACTCCTCCTGGGTCAATTGGTCCAAATTATGCAGAGCAGCTTCAACCTCGTTCTTCCCAAACAGTTTTTTGGCAAAAGACTCTATAACACGTTGAGATATGGGCAATGTATGTAATGGTGCACCTACTGAGCCGTCCCTGTTTTATCTGCTTCGTCGCCAGGGCAAGCACTGAAAGTACTTCGACCATAATTTTGACGATTATATTCGTCATCGTTGTAGTGGTTGGGATCTTCATATATATCTCAAGACGCTGAAGGAAATTTCCCAGGAGTTCAAAGAGTTCAAGCAGAGCATCGTAGCTCGAGGTGACCTCACTAGCAGCCTGGCATGGTCTTAGGTTACAGAGGACCTGGTTGAAGAGCGTGTCTAGGGGACGTACAGTGAGGAGGACATCGATACTTGTAAACACAGCTTTTGCTGGTGAGAAGGTGATCTGACGCGAAGTCGTTAAAAGAATCACAGATTTGGCGTGTGATGCTCACCAGGCTGACCGCCT
The DNA here is from genome assembly GCA_022376525.1 of Russula vinacea. NCBI lineage: Eukaryota > Fungi > Basidiomycota > Agaricomycetes > Russulales > Russulaceae > Russula > Russula vinacea. The sequence goes on from WTXL01000073.1 coordinate 150,416, forward strand.
CGCCAAGAATGCCCGAAAAGGCATGAATGATTGTCACTGCCGGGCTGAGACAGCTTATAAGTCTCCGATAGCGATCGCGATATGATTTAAAGGCCTTCTGTCGTTCTTGGAGCAGCACAAGGATGACCTCGGGAGAATTTGACTGTTCGAGCATGGCAGCAAAAGAACTCTTGGAGAGGTCTACTCCAGTTATTTTGGTGTAGTCGGCCAAGGCCGCATCGAGGATCAATTGGATGTCAAAAGTGGAGGATGTTACTTGTCCAGTGCGAGTCAGAGGGCTATCTTTTTCACGGTGCCACGTGCCACCCCCATGATCTGCGCCACTGGTCATATCGGTCGACGCATGAAGTCTGATGAAGATAAAGTGGGGCAGGGATAGACTGAGGTCCTGAGGGAATGGGGAACGGGTATTGTTTGGGGGAAGTCTACGATACAGATGGCGCAAGGTTGTGGAACCCCACGATTGATGCTGGGTGACTGGTCCGGGCATGTCCGAGGGTCGGCGTCGTCGGCGTGTGGAGGAGTTACGGCATGGTTGGGTCCAGGCCTAACCTCGCTACATTACTGTGCATTTCGATGTACGCAGCCGCGCCTCTTCGCGTGGGTGCCGCGGGCGGACGATGCCCTGCTTTACGACGAGGCCACCCACGCCTCGGTGCTCGACGGTGGCGCGCCTCCCGCGTCGCGCCGTCCCTTCCCACACAATGACGTATGTGCGTGGCGCTCCGGGCGCTCCGGGACGAGTGCGCTGTGCTCAAGCAGGGAAAGAGCAACGTATTTGCCGTAGACAGTTTGTAAAGCATGAATGGCCCCGTCGCTCCGCTCCGCACGGCGCCATGAATGAGATCTTTGCGGGTAACACAAATTTGGTCGTCAAGGAAGCGGACGCAACGGAGACCGCGGGATGGTCGCACTGCTCGAGTTAGAGGACCGCGTGCTCGCCTAGTTACGCACGTTCGGAGAGGCGTTTGCGGCGTCAGATGGTGCTTGCCTGTCTTTTGACTCTTTGCTGTCTTCGCGCTTCACGATCACCAAAGACGCGTATTCACCTCCACGCCATCTGATGAGCGAGCTCAGTCTTTAGGAAACAAACTGAGGTACAAGGGGGGAAAGTATCGAACTTGTATACGTGATTATAGTAGTATTTCGACGGTTTGTGTTCGCGGTCGAATCGAATGAACGGAAAGACAAACGCGTATGTGTTTCTTATCTCGTAAGACAGACTTCCGAGATCTTGTCCGAGATCCGCTCGGATCTTCCGGATTACCGGTGTAGCGTTGTGGAACTCCAATTTTTACTCCGCCGCGGGGTCTAGTGCAGTGAGAACAGGGTCTTTGTGTGAGCGGAGAGGTCGGCACGTGATGCTGTCGTCCCTGTCGCCATCCTACCGCTTTCCCTTCGGATGGTTCAAAGAACCTCCCTACTGCGTTAAGAAATTTTTGGCCCGCCCACCCACCCAGTTCTAATTACAAACATTCGATGATGAGCTTTGCAGTCCGACGACAATCAGCCCGCTTCAGGTGGGCCCACCCACCCGTCGCGAACTCGCCATCGGACACCCCTCATCTTTGATCGAAAAGCGCCGCTACGCGCCGACGCCCTTTAGCTGTGCATTTTACATTAAGAAAACGGACCTAAGTAATAGACTAAATAGTAGCAATCCGAGCATATCAAGTTCTCCCAAATTCATTACTCGTGCGTCGACACATCGTCCCACCCTGCGGCGCACCTCCCAGTGTGAGCACTGAGTACTGAGCGCTAGCACTCAGGTGACTCACAATGATCGGCGTTTCCGGTGTTGACATCTTTGTGTCCCTCCGAGAACGACTTTACACCGTCACCTTCCTCTGAGGGGTGGTGAGGGTCTGAGGCGGTGCACAGTAAGCCGCATCCTTCTCATCTTCGCTGCCGGCCGCGGCGTGCTGATCGATGTTCAATATGGCCGTACGTGCCTAATTTGAACATTATGTTATTTACGTCTGCTTTATAATTTCGTACTTCTCCATCGTCGAACCTCAAATAGAGAGTCGTACCAGCCTGTCCAAGAGAGCTCGCTACTTGAAATGGCGCATCAATGACCGGGACAGGCCAAACTCCACTGCATCAAGCGTCGTGGTTTGGAAAACTCGACGCTGGCCGATTGTGCTGCAGATATCGATGCTCGCAATGACAATGGTTTGACCCCACTGTTTCGGGAGGCGTGCAATGGACATGTCGATCTGCTCAACTGCTACTTATGATACGCGGGGCAAATTGATGCCCGGCGGGTCTGGGTTTCAGATTGTCCCGCACCAAACTAATATAGAATCCCATTCCACCGACGAAAAACTGTTCTACTGTGCAATAGGCTTCCATGATCCATCCAAGCTGCGCTTTAGCCTGTCACCAAGGACTAAAACGAAGCGCAAGTCAGACATCGCATGTGAGCATAAAATGATCTTTTCGAACCTTGTTCTGCCCGCGCCGTGCTCCCGGAGTAAATCTGCAACCGCTCGATGTCCAAATACTAGCGATGCTTTGTATGGTGTTTGACCGTCACCATCCGCGGCAAGTATGTCTGCGCCATGTCCAAGTAACAGTTTCACAATCCCGAGGTATCCATTGCCTGCTGATAGATGTAGCGGAGTCCGATGGTTGTTCTGCCTTGCATTGACACTGGCGCCGTGATCGATGAGCACCCGCGAGACTTCGAGTTGTCCAAATCGTGATGCAGTGTGCAGCGGTGTCCAACCCCGATTATCGCGTGAATCCACCTCCGCGCCCCGCGCGATGAGCAAGCGTACAACATTGACGTTCCCCTTGAGCGCTGCTCTGTCTAACGGAGTCTCGTTATGTGCATTGCGGCCATTGATATTTACTACCCCTTGTTCGAGCAACGACTCCACGATGTCGATGTTCCCCTCTTCCGCGGCTGCGTGCAATGAAGCACTTCCCTCGTCCTTCTCAATGTCATCAACGCCGTGCTGAGTCGAGCGTATCTTATTTCGAATATTCGCATCTGCTTTGAACTCAGCGATGAACTCGGCAATCTCGACCTGGCCATTCTCCGATGCCATTTCGGCCGAGGTTTTATTGACATTGTCGAGCACATCGACGTCGGCACCCCGCCGAAGCAACAGCTTCACGACTTCTAGATGCCCGCGTTGCGACGTGGCGTGCAATATAGCCCGGCCATTGCTGTCCGCACTGTGCAGATTCGCTCCGTGGTCGATCAGGAGACGCGCAATCGTAACTTTCCCATTCGCTGCTGCTTGATAAAGTGGAGTCTCTTGCCTCTTATTCGAAACGTCGACGCTTGCGCCACGCTGGACCAGCAACTCGACAATCTTGAGGTGGCCGTTGGCCGACGCTAGATGTAAGGGGCTTTGTGAACCATCGCACTGGATGCTCGCATCGACGCCATGGTCTAGTAACAGCCGTGCCATGTTAAGACGTCCATGTTCCGCGGCGAAGTGTAATGGAGCGCGGCCCTGGTTGTCCCGCACATTAATGTCCGCCCCTCGTTCGATGAGGAAGTGCCCGACTTCGACTTTCCCATTTCTCGACGCCAAGGCCAACGGGGTCTCTCGAGTCTCGTTTCGAATATCAATTGCAACCCCAGCGTTAATTAACGTCCGCACGACGTCGAGGTGCCCATTTTTCGATGCGCTGTGCAGTGGATTCCAACCATTGTTGTCCTTAGTATGGATATCCGCGCCGTTCTCGATTAAGAAACGAACGATGTCGAGTTTGCCGCTGATTGATGCTAGGTCCAATGATGTCTCTCCGCGTGCGGTCCGAATGTCGACATCGATGCCATACTCAAGCAAGAACTTCGCGATGTGGAGATTCCCGCAATTCGATGCTGTGTGGAATGGGGTCCAGCCATTTCTGTCCCGAGCAGTCGCGGCCGCGCCATTCTCGATCAAGAAGCGCGCAATGTCGAGGCACCCTTTACCCGCAGCGTGGTCCAAGGGTGTCTCCCCGTTGTCGTTCTTGCCGTCAACATTTGCACCTCGATCGACTAGTAACTTTGCGATGTCGAGGTGCCCATTGGCTGATGCGAGATGCATTGGCGTCCTGCGATCTGCTGAGTGCGTGTTTACGTCAGAGCCGCAGTCTAGCAATAGCCGTACGACATCAAAATGTCCACATCCAGACGCCAAATGTAATGGAATAAAGCCACCCTCGTCCTGGGAATTTATTTCCGAGCCTCGATCTATAAGGAAGCGTGAAACATCAAGCCTCCCACGGCTGCAGGCCAGGTGCAACGGTATATGTTGATCCTCATTTCGGACATCGAGACTTGCGCCGGATTCAACCAACAGTTCTGCGACGTCACGATACCCAGATCTTGCTGCCACGTGTAGTGGGGTACAACCACCATCATCTGTGACATTCAAGCTTGCGCCGGAATTCACCAGGAGCCGTGTAATCCCGAGCGACGATTCCACCATAACGAGTTGTCCGCCCTGTGATACCCTGTGAAGCGGAGCCCTCCCATAATCGTCACGGGAGTTAGGATCTGCGCCATTTTCGAGGAGCAGCGATGCGATGTCCAGATGTCCCTTGACTGAGGCGGCATGTAAGAGTGTCGTGTGAGCACCACCCCTGCTATTGACATCACGAGAATCGGCAGCGATCAGATGACCCACGAGACCAAGGAAACCGCACAGAACGGCATAATAAAGTGGCACAGCCTCAGGTCGCGTTGGGTGTGTCGTGAACATCGGGTTTATCCAACTACGGTCGATGTCGTATAGCCAGACCCATGCCGCAAGATGTGGCTTTGTGGGATCAAACAGACGCTCCATGACGTTTTGAATATGCGTTGACACGTTCCCAAACTGGGCATGGTCGACCCAGTGTCGAGCGGCATACGGAGCGGACGGAAAGCGACCTATGACATTTCTGTCAATTTTGTCATCAAGTTGGAGGAGAACACCGAGGCAAGCATGAGCAAGAAGCGTATGTGCCGGTTCAGGAAGAATGTGATAGCATGAAAGGCGGTCATCTGGTATCGCAAGACGATTTGATGTCAAGTACTCCTTGACTGAGGAATGGGAGAATTGCACGATTTGACCGCCTTCCATATTGACAACCTCGATGAGACTGGAGCATGCCGAGAACACCACTTCTACCGCATCCAACTCCAGCAAACCTTCGTTGAACGAAGGAGCCGCCGTCGCGTCGAACTCAACTGCGAGAATCCCCATGAGTTCCTCAACGCGAAGTGGGCGAATCGACGCCAAGAGGCACTGGAACAGTCGTTGGGCATAATTTTGTATCTCCTTATCGATCGCCAACAATGTCTGTTCGTACGTCTTTTCCAAACTCTCCGGTAGGTCGGCCAGAACTCTCCAAATGTTGTGTGAAAAATTGCGGCGAAGTCTGTCAAACTGGCAGTCGACCCATCGGAACCTATGTGATGGTGTGAGTGGCAGATGCGAGGGATTATTGCCATGATTACAGCTTACATGCCCCCCGCTTTCCCAGAAAGCACCTTGATGACCAGCTCCTTGTCCTTGTCTTTCCAACTCCGCATCTTCCTGTCTGAATAGACAACAAACTTGATATACTCGATTATGTCATCTTTTTGACCACTCTCGTCGTGAAGGGAAATTTGAAGTGGTTCCAAGGGCTCGAGAGCCTTTCGGATATCAATTTCAGGGCGGCTTGCCACGCAAAGATGGAGGTTCGAAAGGTTCAAACCAGCTAGTTCCTGAATTAGCTCCAGGACCTCTTCACGAGCAGACGGCTTCCCAGACACGTCAGGGCATTCATCGAGAGCATCGACAATGATATAAATCGGTCGTTGTCCTGGCAGGCTCAGTACGTCCTTCAAGCACTTTGTTAGCATGCTAGTTGTGGGTTTTCGCATTCCATTGCCATGTTCGGAATATAACTGGGAGAGGACTTTGTAGCAAGAATCCAATTCTACCGAAAGCTGGGAAACAAGAGAGGAGAGGAGGCCATAACGGTCTTGTTTCTTGACGTCCCGAAAATCGAAATAATAGTAGGCCATCGCGGCCAATCCAGCTGTACGCATGTCTTCGATATTCTGAATTATTGCGGAGCTGGATGGCAATTTAATCATTCTCGTAGTCAACAAATGACGGACTACATACAGAAGTGTACTTTTCCCCGAACCCTCTACAATTCCATTAGTCGTCAATATGAGTTGCGCGATGACAGATTGAAAACCATACGTTTCCCATGGATCCACAAGAAGGACCCGGTCTTTTTCCATTTTGTTAATTTATCACTTTTAAAGAACCATGAGGCGGTCCCAGTGTGGTGTGCTTTCCAAACAAAGTCGTGGTTCGTTGATGGGTCGGGAGGGGAAAGCCATTGTCTGACATCCCTTTGTAACTGGTCACCTGCAAGGTACCGTCAGTCTCGTCAGTCTCGGCAACGAAGAGGAAAAATAAAGGAATGACGAACGTGTCGACGCCTTGCCATCTAATACAACAAGCACTCAGAAAATTATCGGCAAAAAACATGCGAATGTTGCGTACCTTCTACAACTACCCTCATATTATCTCTAAGTCCATGGGTAAGACCCAATGTTTGTGCGACAGCCATCCGAGACTCCTCCTGAGTCAATTGGTCCAAATTATGCAGACAAGCCTCAACCTCGTTCTTCCCAAGTAGTTTTTTGGCAAATGACTCTATAACACATTGAGATATGGGCAATGTATGTGATGATGCACCTACTGAACCGCCCCTGTTTTATCTGCTTCGTCGCCAGGGCAAGCACAGAAAGCACTTCGACCATAATTCTGACAATTATGTCCATCATCGCCGCAGTAGTTGGGATCTTCATATACACCTCAAGACGTTGGAGGAAATTCGCCAGATGTTCAAAAAGTTCAATGAGAGTGTCATAACTCGAGGCGACCCCACTGGCAGCCTGGAACGGTCTGAGATTACAGAGGAACTGGTTGAATAGCGTGTTTAAGGGACGTACAGTAAGGAGAACATCAATACTCGGAACACAGCCTTTGCTGGTGAGAAAGGGGCCTGAAGAGCCACGTTAAAAGATTCACAGGGGTGGTATGTACATCACCAGGCTGACCGCCTCGCCAAGAATGCCCGAAAAGGCATGAATGATTGTCACTGCCGGGCTGAGACAGCTTATAAGTCTCCGGTAACGATCGCGATATGTTTAAAGGCCTTCTGTCTTTCTTGGAGTAGTACAAGGATGGCCTCGGGAGAATTTGACTGTTCGAGCATGGAAGCAAAGAAACTCTTGGAGAGGTCTATTCCAGTTATTTTGGCATAGTCAGCCAAGGCCGCATCGATGATCAATTGGATGTCAGAAGAGGAGGATGTTATTTGTCCAGTCGGCGACATGAAGATAACGGATTGTTTGATTCAGTGGGTACGGGATAGACTGAGGCCCTGAGGGAATGGGGAACAGGTGTGTTTAGGGGAGAGTCCACGGTGTGCAAGGCTGTGGAATACGAGGCAGGACATGTCGAGGTGTTATGGCATCGTTGGGTCTAGGCCTTACCGCGAGGAAAACGCTATACACTGGCTATACGCTAGTATTGTACAGTGCTTTTCGATGCTTTTAGATGTACGCAGCCTCTTCTTCTCCACTCAACCCTGCCTCCTGCGCATCGGCCCTAACCTGAGTCCGAGCACTGCCCGAGCTCCACCCTCGCGGAGTCCAGACTCCGCAGGCTACAAAGACGGTGGGCACGCTCACCTCTCACCCACTCGTTCAAGCCCTCGTTCGCCATATCTCTATCGCTCCCGCGTCCCACCCGCCGTACATCGAGCCCGGACATGGCGATGAATCGATACACGGAAAAGCAGGGTGGGCAGGATGATATTGGTGTGGAAGAGCGTGGTCTTATGCCACTTGCGCGCACGCGGCGCTTGGTTTCGGAGGTGCGTACGACCTATTGGCGTGGGTGCGGCCATTCAATATTCAACATGCCCCCGTGTGAAGAAGAAACGGTAAGAGAAGCGTCGCGTACAAGCTGAATAGCAACAGTGCAGCGTGCGCACGACGACAGCTGCTACTTTGATAGGCACGTCGTGCCTTTCAGAAATTCTCTGGCAATTGACAACGCACTCGTACGTTTACAGCGCCGCCATCCGAGTCCCTACCCTAACTACACTTGCGCAAAGGTGTATAAGGCTCAAAACATGTTCGGGTCGCTCCCGCCAGAAAGCTTGCCGTTGCGCTCGCTTCTCGCGAAGACAGGAACATCAGACGTCGTCCCGATTCTTCACACTCTCTCGTCGACTCTCGGTGCCACTTCCGACGTCACCTCA